>OY992885.1:101197214-101224714 GCA_963921405.1 Cepaea hortensis | reverse complement strand
GCTAGTGCGCTCGAATCCAATTGACGACGTCCACGTCTCTGTTCACGCCTGGAATGACCATGTATCCGTGGTGTACGACTAGGACGTCTGGCTGAAATCTCGCAAGGGATCTCTGTAACACCAGCACAAAGTCCTCTTGCGCCCCAAGTGAGGGTCAGGGTAACCCTGTATACGCAACACAACGGCATTAACTTCCCCCAGTGTCTGTGACCACACCACAAATCGCGCAATATTCTCACCACCAGCAACAAACTATTCTCACGACAAGCAACAACTGTTCTCACGACAAGCAACAAACTATTCTCACGACAAGCAACAAACTGTTCTCACGACAAGCAACAAATTATTCTCACGACCAGCAACAAACTATTCTCACGACTAGCAATAAACTATTCTCACGACCAGCAACAAACTATTCTCACGACCAGCAACAAACTGTTCTCACGACAAGCAACAAACTATTCAAACGACTAGCAACAAACTATTCTCGCGATTAGTTAAAAACTATTCTCACGACTACAATAAACTATTCTCACGACAAGCAACGAACCATTCCCTCGTCTACAGGGCAAATATTCTCTCGCCCATACTCGACCTATTCTCAGATCCACAGACAAGAAAACGTGGCTTACACATTACTTCAAGACCATCTTGAGGATCTTTGCCTGACACCAGAAACACCCTTACAAATGTTTACATCGTGTAATTACTTTCCATTTTCTTATAAACAGTACGCGCAAGAACACAATCCAGTCCAGCTTATTTGTCACAAGAATTCTGCCACGTGGCTTTACGTATTTGAATCTCGTCTGAGGATTCGCGGTAGTCAAGAAATATATCGTCTACAGTATTGAATGATATTTATAAAAAAAAAAGAGAATAGATGATAGCAGTTTCTTTGCTAAGAATATGATGAACTATGGTCATAAAGTTAACACGCGTTTCGTATCTTGCATTCGAACGAACAATAAACGATTGCTCAAATATAGCGGGGAGTTACTAATTAGGCAGTTCAAGTCAGTTTTACGCAAAGAGAAAAAGTTTTTGTTTAATTTGAAATTACCTTGGGAATAACATGCTACATATTCAAAAAAATATCTGTAGTTGTGTGTTTTAAGTGTGTCGGCTTAAGTATTGTTCGTATGTTCAATTCATTTGAAATATAAGACAGCAGCATGCACCGGACGAGATTCAGCGAAGTATTTCAGGCAATAAATCGTGCAATATATTATTTGTGTTTTCTGTGTTTAAAATCACTAACGGAATACATTTTTGTTTAAATATAAGCAGCCGTTACTTTTATGTGGTATCGTTGTATCGTCGAAAATTTAAATAATTTTAAAGCTCCACCAAATAAACACTCCTTGAAATCAGGGTGCAAACGCACGTTCTCGTTGAATGGGAACACTGCCTTATCTGGAACTGACTTATTTGAATACGGTTAGCTTCTTCTTGTGTGCTTTTTCTGCATTGGAGCGTAGACATGCAACCAACTCACGCCAAGCCGAACTACCTATTCTACATCCTGCAACTCACTTCATACAAAACATAGAAGGACTCTTTTATAAGCTGTAATGAGCATTGAACATATGGTGCTGGAGCCATGATTGTATCGACTAGCCGATGCCCAGTGGGTGATGTGGTAGTATCACCCGCAGCCTTTACTTTCCCAGACAATTGTGGTCCTCATTTCAGGCTAGGTCGACTTGAAAGCCCAGGACAATTTTTAAGTATACGATTCCGCCCAGCACAACAAGCAATGATGTACAGACCAGAGGGAAGCAGACCAAGAGGCGAGACCACGTAAACGTTGGACGGAGGGAATAACAGAGTCCATGGGAATATCGATACATGAACCCCATAAGTGGGCACTCTCCCGCTCTTTATACTTCACTTCGACACCGACAGGTACAAGAGGAACAGGATGGGATGAGATGAGATGAGATGAGATGAGATGAGATTCCACGCAGGTGCAAATCGAACTCATAAACACCAGGTCAGCAGGCGTGTTTTAGCCACATCGGTACAGCTCTCTCTATGACCTCGCCATGTAATTCCTATCTATCTCTAATTATCCTCTGCTTGCGATTTAAGCCGACTCTGTTTCGAAGGGGTAGAATGCAGTTTGTACCCCCTCATAACGGAACACGGCTGAAGAATATTTGGTAGCAGGATGCCCTGCGTTGGTTTCCATTCAAAGGTATGAGAGCCGGTCATTCGGAAAGCAATGGCAAACTACTTGCAAAGACACCACAAACAAACAAAAAATGCTGGGGTTGACTACCTGTAAAGGTCACACAACTAACTATTTTGTGTTTTACAGACTCTCTATTTCGTCGACAATGTGGGTAACAGACAAAACACTTTCTATTGATACAGTTATCACAACTTCTCAATGCATGTCCCATTCAGCGTCATCGTCTGCTACTCAACGCTTCATTCACAGGTGTTGTGTGTGTGTTTTATTACTTTTATTATTTTATTTATTTTATTTGTTTATTTTTTTTTTTTGCTTTGAACTCAAGCGCAGTCCATACTCATACTTCTAGATTTATCTTACGTGTTTATTAATTTTCCTTATTACCAGTCTCCCTCGTCTTCAGGCGAACTTACTCCGACTTCTGAAGTACTTGTAATTCACGTCCCCAAGTCAAGGACGAGAAGCCAACATACAATGCGAATTATTCAAATGCGAATTTGAATAAACGTAGACACAAATAGTATATCGATTGCACAATTTATTGCCGCACATATTTCGATCGGTCAGTCAATCAATCATATAGTGACGTGTAATCTGAGTGTCGAATGGTCTATACATATGTCCAATGCGCTTTAAGGTCATTGACTTACTTACTTAGGTTTGCTTTTCGTGGCCTTTGTCCCTGGTTGAAAGACAAGATTGCAGTTTGTATGTATGTTAGTTTGCAGTCTACGGCCCTCATTGAACAGAAGAGGAAAGGTTCATTGACCGACTTTGTTGCACCAGGTTGTACCCAATCTGCTGGATCTGTTTCTGCTGAACGTTTTGCCACTTGCAGAAAGCGCGAAATCAGTATCTGCGGCAATGACCCCCGAAATGGTCTCCGTCTTTGAACAGTCCCGCGTATCACATCCTACCTACAACTGCGCTACTATCAACATTTTTCTAGAGGGCTCATGTTGCCAAGTGACATTCTCTAAGACTGTAACTAGAGACTTGGTGTTCCCTGGCATTCCGTGCAAGACTCATTGTGACTATATTATAGAGACTAGACGGCGTGGTGCAAGGTCTTGTGAATGTAAAAGCCCCTCTATTTGCCACAGCTTGTAGACATGGTACTCTGGAGTGTTAGGAAAACAGAAGTTCCTGCACGAAAGCAACGTAGGGACACAATGTCCTTGTAGGCTGTATGGATACAGAGGTTTCTCCATCACTATAGTGTGGAGATAGATTTCTTCTTTGGTTAATGTCCTATAGCGTTCTATTTTGGTTATTGTGCTATAGCTTTCTTCTTTGGTTAATGTTCTATAGCGTTCTATTTTGGTTACTGTGCTATATTTTTCTTCTTTGGTTAATGTTCTATAGCGTTCTATTTTGGTTACTGTGCTATAGCTTTCTCCTTTGGTTAATGCGCTATAACGTTCTATTTTGGTTACTGTGCTATAGTTTTCTTCTTTGGTTAATGTTCTATAGCGTTCCATTTTGGTTACTGTACTATAGCTTTCTCCTTTGGTTAATGTGCTATAGCGTTCTATTTTGGTTACTGTGCTATAGCTTTCTTCTTTGGTTAATGTGCTATAGCGTTCTATTTTGGTTACTGTGCTATAGCTCTATTCTTTGGTTAATGTGCTATTGCGTTCTATTTTGGTTACTGTGATATAGCTCTCTTCTTTGGTTAATGTGCTATAGCGTTCTATTTTGGTTACTGTGCTATAGCTTTCTTCTTTGGTTAATGTGCTATTGCGTTCTATTTTGGTTACTGTGCTATAGCTTTCTGCTTTGGTTAATGTGCTATAGCGTTCTATTTTGGTTACTGTGCTATAGCTTTCTGCTTTGGTTAATGTGCTATAGCGTTCTATTTTGGTTACTGTGCTATAGCTTTCTCCTTTGGATAATGTGCTATAGCGTTCTATTTTGGTTACTGTGCTATAGCTTTCTTCTTTGGTTAATGTGCTATAGCGTTCTATTTTTGTTACTGTGCTATAGTTTTCTCCTTTGGTTAATGTGCTATGGCGTTCTATTTTGGTTACTGTGCTATAGCGTTCTATTGTGGTTAATGTGCTATAGCGTTCTTCTTTAGTTAATGTGCTATAGCGTTCTTTTTTGGTTAATGTGCTATAGCTTTCTTCTTAGGCTAATTTCTGGTGCACAGAAATGAGTGCTGTCATCCACCCGGAAAAGGCGGCTGTTTTGTGGTGCTCCCTGGACAACAGGATTGTAAGAGCTGATTTCCCAAGCCTCGCGATGGATGGTAGAAATGTCAGCAGAGAGAACAAACTGAAGTATCTGGGGATCACATTTGACAGGAGCCTATCCTTTATGGACCATGTGGAGACGGTTGTGACAAGATCTCAAAAGGGACTCAGTGCACTTAAAACTATGGCTGCAATGGACACAGAGCAGAGAATGCTTTTCACACTATACCAGCACTTGATCCTCTCAGTAATTGATTATGGATTAGGTCTGCTCACTGTCTCAGAGAGTCAGCTGGTGAAGTTAGAGCGCATACAGAACGAAGCTATGCGGGTCATTCTGGGATGCATTAGAGACACTCCAGTAGTGTGTACTCGTTACATCCTTGGTCTGCCGATTGTTGCTTGTAAGCTCAAGGTGATGCAGGCGAAGGCATACCTCAGAGTAGCTGCAGACACAGACCACCCACTGCATGAGGCGCTGGACGCAGTTAAGGGTCAACGACTGATAAGAGGGATATCATGGATGGCTCAGGCAGAGGATACGATCAGACAGGTGTGTCCCTTGGAGAACATTAGGCGTGGAGAGGAGTGGGTCAGAGTGCCAGCGGAGCAGTCCAAATTGTGCAGAGTCATTACAATGGAACGCTCTTCATTGGTTCATACAGGCCAACAAACGCCTACACAACCGCAGCGTGCCAACACAGGCGCACATCATACATACCATTACAGAGATGAGAACAATTGGCTGTTACACAAACTAAGACAACCGACGATAGAACCACCGAGATCTGACTATATATTGTATGATCCCGCCAGCAATAAGGTATGTACCAGTCATTTCTGTTCTAAACATGAATCCCACTATCCCAGATTTCAGCAGCAGTTTTCGCTCCTAGCATTTGTAAAGGGGATTATTCATCAAACAACAACAACAACAAAATTACAAGTTTTGATAGTACGATACATATGATATCTAATTAAAATGTAAGCGTCGGTAAAACACACGCTCGCGCACACATGTGATAAAGAGAGAGAGAGAGAGAGAGAGAGAGAGAGAGAGAGAGAGAGAGAGAGAGAGAGAGAGAGAGAGAGAGAGAGAGAGAGAGAGAGAGAGAGAGAGACGTAAGAAACTTTTATTCTACAAAATTCATGTGATTGTTCCATTGCATATATACATACATATACATACAAGTTAAAGTTAGTTGCATATCCTTGATAGGGCGTTGCAGTCAATGCCAGCATTTCTTTTTTTTTGGATCCTGTTGTGATCTCTTGGCAAGTTTACGTTTAAGTAGTTTGCCATTGCTTTCTGAACGACAGGCACCTATACCATTTCGTAAAAAAAAAAAAAAAAAAAAAAAACACAAGACGGTTTGCTACCAAATCGTCTGCAGCTGTTTTTCGAAGGCAGGTATGCGGGATTACGAACTCCGTATGTAAACTTTTCGCAACGGAGCCGGCTTTTACACACACACACACACACACACACACACACACACACACACACACACACACACACACACACACACACACACACACACACACACACACACACACACACACACACACACACACACACACACACACACACACACACACACACACACACACACACACACACACACACACACACACACACACACACACACACACACACACACACACACACACACACACACACACACACACACACACACACACACACACACACACACACACACACACACACACACACACACACACACACACACACACACACACACACACACACACACACACACACACACACACACACACACACACACACACACACACACACACACACACACACACACACACACACACACACACACACACACACACACACACACACACACACACACACACACACACACACACACACACACACACACACACACACACACACACACACACACACACACACACACACACACACACACACACACACACACACACACACACACACACACACACACACAATCACACATTATTATGTTTCCAGTGTTTCAGGTGTTTCTAATTTCCTGTTTCTTTTCAGAGCTTGATGGTAAGACTCAGAATATTATCCAAACGTTGCTATATTTATAGTTTCCATTGTGACTCCATGTGTGTGTGTGTTCATTTCCTGGTAATGGTTCTATGCCTTTACCTATGTGTTTCATGTTCATAAAGCTATTTCCATCACGCCGCATTGTCTCCCCCTAGGTGGGTGGAGTCTCTGAGGAGGTCAAGGCTGACAAAAAGCATCATCATTTATATACCAGGCCAAGCGGTTGTAAAAGCAAATGAGCAAACTGAAAGGATGCGGGTCAGGCTACTGTGGAAAGCGGACGAGCAATGAACCGGTTTGATATAGTGAATGCATACAGAGAGGTACGGCGATTGAATGAATTAAGTGATGACTGTGTATCCGTAGTCTTGCCCAACTGAAAGAACATCAAGTCAAAAGGGGTGAAGCTAGACAAGAACGCTATGCAGGGGAAAAAGAAGAATAGTCGGCCAACATAGAACAGATGTCGGACGCTTCACGCTAAGGGAGATATTGTAAATGAGGGTCTGAGGATGTATGGGCTCAATGATTAGATGTGCAGTGAGACAACTAACTAACCAACCAACCAACGAACGAACCAACGAACCAACGAACCAACGAACCAACCAGCCAACCAACCAACCAACCAACCTACTCACTCACTCACTCACTCACTCACTCACCCACCCACCCACCCATCCACCCACCCACTCACTCACTCACTCACTCACTCACTCACTCATTCACCAACCAACTAACTCACCTCCTCGCCTCTCCTCACTCACTCACACGTTCACGTACAAATAAACTAACTAACTAATTAACTAACTGGGTGACTGAATGACTGACCATTGACTGACTGACTGACTGCCTGCCTGAATAACGGACTGAACATCTCTCCTATACTCGTTCCATTCATCTTTACCTAGTCACGCCGTCCATATATCTGCTCATTTCATGTTTACATAATTATGCCTTTAGTGTACCTGTTCGTTTCGTGTTCACGGTGCCATGTCTTCCCGGTACCTACACATTTATGTCCACTTAGCTATGTATTCCTTGTACTCACCCGTCACATGTTGTCAAAACCATATTTTGTCTACACCTTTTCTTTCCATGTTCACTTCACCATGTCTTCCTTATACCTACCCGTTGCATATTCAATTCACCATGTCTTCCCTATACCTATGTGTTTCATGTTCACTTCACCATGCTTTCACTATACCTACTCGTTTCATGAACACTTCACCATGTCTTCCCTATACCTACTCTTTTCATGAACACTTTATCATACCTTCCCGGTATCTATTCGTTTCATGTTTACACTACCTTATCTCGCCATAACTACGTGTTCCACTTATACATCACCTTGTCTCGCCATAACTACATAATCCACTTATACATAACCTTGACTCGCCGTAACTACGCGTTCATGTTTACGCAGTCATGCTTTCCCTATACCAACTCATTTCATCTTTACATAAACATGGCTTCACTGAACGTCTAGTCTCATATTCACAGAGCCTTATCTTCCATTTACCTGCTCCTTTTATTTGCCAGATTTTTTTTTCTGTAGCAAAGGTGACGTAGTGGTTAGTTCGCTTGACCTGGCGCTCGTGGGTTCGAATTGGCATTTCCGGGAAGATAACCCGGTCAACAAATGTCTGAAGAAGTCGGATGTGTCGGCCGAAAGCTCTGGTGTAAACAGGCACAGCGCAATTACGCCCAAAACAACATTCCGGGCGAACGCAGAAGAAGAAGAAGAAGAAGAAGAAGAAGAAGAAGAAGAAGAAGAAGAAGAAGAAGAAGAAGAAGAAGAAGAAGAAGAAGAAGAAGAAGAAGAAGAAGAAGAAGAAGAAGAAGAAGAAGAAGAAGAAGAAGAAGAAGAAGAAGAAGAAGAAGAAGAAGAAGAAAGAAGAAGAAGAAGAAGAAGAAGAAGAAGAAGAAGAAGAAGAAGAAGAAGAAGAAGAAGAAGAAGAAGAAGAAGAAGAGAGGAAGAAGAAGAAGAAGAAGAAGAAGAAGAAGAAGAAGAAGAAGAAGAAGAAGAAGAAGAAGAAGAAGAAGAAAAATTCTCATTGTGGCGATGTTTCTTGTTAAATTGGCCTGCCTCCCAGGTAGAACAAGGCTAAAATTTGTACCATGAACGATCTTGGGAAATACAGGCGGCCGGAGTAATATTGACCACATCAGGCCTTTTGGGTTGATTTTTCCATAAAAATATGGAACTTTCACCGTATGCTGACTAGGCCTCAAGGGGTTTATAAACAGGGCCCTTCACCTTACTTAGCCTCCCATGCCCCTGCTCGTTTCATCTTCACATAGGCGTATCCTCAATGGAAGAAACAGACTTAAAACCGTATTACACACAGTTCATCATTCAATGACAGAAGACACGAAATTTAGTTTACAATAACACGACTATAAATAGGGCGGAGAGACACAATCTAACTGAATTTGTCGGTTGCTTGCAAAGTTTTCAGACCTGTGTGAGAACGAGAATTAATGTCAAATTAATATCTCTTGTGGGTATCTGATATTGATTTGGAAGTAAAAACGCGAGTGAATTAATTGACGTAGAAAGACACGAATCAGCATTATGACCTTTGTGTGCATTTCTCACATTAATCAAACAACTTCAACGCGATTACCATTTTAAAAAGGAAATATAAGTCTGAGTATTGTTTCACTTCTTTAACCAACACGAGAGCCGTCGAAGGAGCACTGTGACATCGCTACTTACATTATACTCTCGAATCCTGCAAATATTGACAAGACAGTTTGGCGTGGCACAAGATCTGACTCAATTATTTGTACATCGGGGCCAGGGTTACGTTTACTGTAGGCATATAGGTGTGACAGGGATTATGTAACTCTTCGGAGAGGCTGGTCTTTTGGTTTTTAACGGTTTTTTGTTGTCTACGTGTAGGCAGGTGAATTTACAGATCAGTAGTTCTCAAAATGTGTAGTCATGTCGCCTGACCTGGTCATTCCATATTTCATAAAATGTATTCACTTAGTGAATTTAAATACGGGAGCCATGAACAATATATTGCATATTTTACCAATATCAGTGACTTAGTGTTTAGTATTTCAGCCAAAGTAAGGTCATGGGACATATGTGTTTGACCAAACAGCACTCGATGTCTGATGTGGTCAGTATCACGTCAGCCAGCTTTCTAGAACATATTCTGGGACGCATTTTATGAGGTGGACTGGATTCCGGTGCGATGTGGTACTTTACACAAGATGGTCACCGTGGCGAGGTTGTCAAGTCGTCTATCTCGCGCTCCGAAGGTTTTGGGTTCGATTCCAGCTAACGTCTTTTGGTTCACGACTGCACTTTTCTCGGAGACTCCTAGGGATCGTCGCTGGAGCCACGGAATTCGTATTTTGTGCGACGTTTTCGGCAGGTCGCCCTACGGAAAGAGACCGAGTCATATGGGATAAAACCCGGAGCAATGAAGTCGATCCTCTCGACTGTTAAGCGGCTTCTTTTTTAAGTAAGTCTCAAAGGGGGTTTGGTAATCCACTGAAGAGTCTCCTTGGTGAATTGGTTACGGTGCTCCGAAGGCTGTGGGTTCGATTCCGGGCGATGACATTCGTTTCATGAGTGCAGTTTTCTCACAGACTCGCTGGAGTTAAGGAGTTCGTGCTTTATGCGACGCTTTCTGCAGGCCGCTCGGCGGAAAGATACCAAGCCATATGGGGTAAAACTCGGTGAAATGATGTCGACCTTCTTACCTTATAAAACCGTTTTAAGTGTTGGAAATTCACAATGTAACAAAATTCAACTAGAATATACAATATTCCTATTCATCATTATCAGGTGTCTTGCTGAATGGCTTAGGCGTTCATTTCTGTCCACAGATGTCGGTCCTTCAAGCTCTGGATCAGATCTGTTGACGATTTTCCTCCAGACCACCGGCTTAGACCATCAACTATCAGGTCTCTCTGTCTATCTCTGCCTCTTCCACCGCCGATCTTTCCAGTTGTCAAGAAGTTTTTCTACAGCCTCTCTTCTCATCACGTGACTAAAGAACGTTTACTGCCTGTCTTCTCATCACGTGACCAAAGAACATAGCCTGTTCCCATCACACTCTCTATATATTCTTCGTTAGCATCAGTAGTTTAGGGATAGTGAACGCAGTGATTTGCATTGATTTTCACAAAGGTATGAGATTCGGCAGATCAGAAAGCAATGGCAAAGTACTGAAAATCAGTGTCTAGAAGAGTAAAAACAGTCAATAATTGACAGGGTTGATTGCGACGTCATGCAGAGGACATGTAACTAACTTTAACAACATATCTTCCATATACATTATATAATGTGGTTTTGTTTCGTTTCTCCCACAGCATTAACTTTCGCTTTGACAAGTGCCAGGAGATAGTTGATCGTTATGTAGGGAAATGAAACACCAAGTCATGAGATAACCTTTCGGAGAATTAAAGAACTAGTGCTTTGCTCACTTAACAAACAGCAGATGTGAATTGCACAATGACGAAGTGAACTGCAGCTCAACACTTTTACAGAGAATACTGTAACAAGGAAACACAGATATACTGTCTATCTCGCCACAAATATATACTGTCTATCTCGCCATTTAGCAAAGATTACAGTGAAGTACATATAGTCTTGCCTTGGAAAGAAGATACCCTCATCAAAAAGTGGATACATTTAATAACGCCCGTTTCAAATTCTCCGATCTTCTTCAGGAATCATCCCGATTACACATGAAAGACATTACGAGTCGGCTGGAAGGAACAGTTATTCATTTAGAGTTCATCCTGATGAAACGGGATTCGGTAATGCGATTTCTTTGCTTTCCATAATATAGGATCAACAAGTGATGATTTGTGAATTCAGCCACTAAGTGGACAGGCGATTTGAGATAATCTAAAATGGCAGTTAATGAACACGTTATTTTAGCAAGGCGTCCGGGTATGAAAGTTAGCCTTTTATTGTGTATACTAGTTCTGACTACTTTAAATGGTGTTCATGGATTTTTCGGAGAATGGGGTCCAGATTTAGAAGGCCCCTGGTGTGCCACAAGACCCGGAGAGGACTGCTGTGACGGGAGAGACGACGATTGTGCCGTGCCGATCCTGGGCACGGAGTGTTACTGCGATATTTTTTGTAACCAGACGGCCTACGACTGTTGCCCTGATTACTGGAGACATTGTCATGGACACCAAGTGCCGGCCACGACACCGCGACCCACAACTTTACCCCCGCCGCGACCCACACGAGATACTTTGGGTAAGTCTTGGCCTCCCTTTCATTCCATTTCTCTCTCTCTCTCTCTCTCTCTCTCTCTCTCTCTCTCTCTCTCTCTCTCTCTCTCTCTCTCTCTCTCTCTCTCTCTCTCTCTCCTCTTCATTTTTATCTTCATCTCTCTGGTTGGGGGGATGTGTGGGTGAGTGTGTGTGGGTTGGGAGATGGGTGTTGGATGTGTGTGTGGATGGGGAGATGTGTGTGTGGGTGGGTGCGGGATGTGTGTGTGGTGGAGGGAGATTGTGTGGGTGGGAGAAGTGTGGGGGATGTGTGTGGATGGGTGCGGAATGTGTATGGGTGGGTGGGTGCGGGATGTATGGTTTGGCAGGGGATGTTAGTGGGTGGGGGAATGTGTGTTTGGCTGAGTGGTTGGGGTTGTGTGGGTGGGTGGGTGGAGGATGTGTGGGTGGGTGAGTGTGTGTGGGTTGGGGGATGGGTGGGAGATGTGTGTGTGGTTGGGGGAGATATGTGTAGGTGGGGGGGGCTGTATGGGTGGGTGGGGGAATACATGTGTGCCTGGGATGTGTGTGTTTTTGGGGGATGTGTATGGATGGGTGTGTGTGATGGTTAGGTGATGTGTCGGTGGGTGGTGAATGTCTCATACCATGGTAATATGCATTGTTTATATTTACAACATTCATTTGACAATGTTTTTTCCTGTGTGAATGTATCATGCACTATTGATGAAAGAAAGATGAGTGATTGGAAGGGCCGAATGTAAGAAGGGCCTGCATGCCCAATTTGCAACCCTTCGAAAATAAAGACCAATCAATCAATCAATCAATCAATCAATCAGTCAATCAATCAATCTTCTTCTCTCTATTTCTCTATTTTCCCTTCTTTCGTCTTATCTCTCTTCCTCTCACTTCTTCTCTCTCTCTCTCCATCTTCCCCTCTCTCCCTCTTCCTATTTATCTCTCTCTCTCTATCTCTCTCTCTCTCTCTTTCTCGTTATCTCTCTCTTTCTGTCTCTCACTCTCTCTCGCTCTCTCGTTTTCTTTCCCTCTTTTTCTCTTTCCCTGTTTCTCTCTCTCTCTCTCTCTCTCTCTCTCTTTCTCTCTCTCTCTCTCTTTTCACATATCTCTTCCTCTCGCCCTTTCACTCTCTCTTTCCCTCCCTCCCGCTATTTTCTCCCTCTTTCTCTATTGCCAAGTGTGACTGTTTGTATGTGTATGTGTATAAGCACGCAGACAGTCATTTTTATGGACATCTAACTCCCTCCTTCCCACTCCTTGGTGATACCAAGACCAGCTACTTTGAAGTTTCCACGACCCAATTCCAGCTCGTTTCTTGTCTATCCAAGGACGTTGTTGTTAAAGGTACTAAGAGACACATGTCTCGAGTTCGCCTGCGTGGATGTTTGCTTTTCCCGGAGATTCCTGGAGGTCGTCGCTGGAACTACATACTTCTAGCTCTGTGCGACCATTTCGACAGACAGCGGAAGGAGACCGTGCCATGAGGGATAAAACCCGGTGCAATGAAGTCCGTCCATGATTTTTGTTGTAGTTGTTGTACGAACTCAATCGTAGCCCACATACTACTACTACTACTACTACTACTACTACTACTACTACTACTACTACTACTACTACTACTACTACTACTACTACTACTACTACTACTACTACTACTACTACTACTACTACTAATAGCACTATACTGAATTGTGCGTATGGATTAGGTTTCCCAATTACCCGCGTCGATCGCCATCAGGCGAACCCACTGCGACTTCAGAGGTAAGTGTAATTTACGTCACCAAGCCAAGGACGAGAAGTCAATATTTTAGTCCAGCTGTACGGTGTAGGGGTTGAACCCCTTACCTCGGTATCAGCACACCGGATGTTTATGAACGCCCGTTATTATCTATTCGACCATGATGGCCTCTCTCTCGCCATGTAAGACCCCGTGTTTTAAACAACGACAATAACAACAACAGCAACAACAGACAGCAACCGTTAAATGCTGTTAATTATGCATAACGGCTGTCTGTGTCAACATGACTTAGCCTTGACGAATGTAACATGATCATTTCTAGACCTTCCTAGCATAAAAAATGGAGGCGAATGCTGTTCTATTTCATTATTATAGTTTAGATACTGACATATATAGTGTATGGAATACTTCAACATATGTGACAGTTAGTGTATAGGAAACTTCAACATATATGTCAGTTAGTGAATGGGAAACTTCAACATATATGTCAGTTAGTGAATGGGAAACTTCAACATATATGTCAGTTAGTGAATGGGCAACTTCAACATATATGTCAGTTAGGAGTATGGGAAACTTCAACATATATGTCAGTTAGGAGTATGGGAAACTTCAACATATATGTCAGTTAGGAGTATGGGAAACTTCAACATATATGTCAGTTAGGAGTATGGGAAACTTCAACATATATGTCAGTTAGGAGTATGGGAAAATTCAACATATATGTCAGTTAGGAGTATGGGAAACTTCAACATATATGTCAGTTAGAAGAATGGGAATCTTCAACATATATGTCAGTTAGGAGTATGGGAAACTTCAACATATATGTCAGTTAGGAGTATGGGAAAATTCAACATATATGTCAGTTAGGAGTATGGGAAACTTCAACATATATGTCAGTTAGGAGTATGGGAAACTTCAACATATATGTCAGTTAGAAGAATGGGAAACTTCAACATATATGTCAGTTAGGAGTATGGGAAACTTCAACATATATGTCAGTTAGGAGTATGGGAAACTTCAACATATATGTCAGTTAGTGTATGGGAAACTTCAACATATATGTCAGTTAGAAGAATGGGAAACTTCAACATATATGTCAGTTAGGAGTATGGGAAACTTCAACATATATGTCAGTTAGGAGTATGGGAAACTTCAACATATATGTCAGTTAGAAGAATGGGAAACTTCAACATATATGTCAGTTAGGAGTATGGGAAACTTCAACATATATGTCAGTTAGAAGAATGGGAAACTTCAACATATATGTCAGTTAGGAGTATGGGAAACTTCAACATATATGTCAGTTAGAAGAATGGGAAACTTCAACATATATGTCAGTTAGGAGTATGGGAAACTTCAACATATATGTCAGTTAGGAGTATGGGAAACTTCAACATATATGTCAGTTAGGAGTATAGGAAAATTCAACATATATGTCAGTTAGGAGTATGGGAAAATTCAACATATATGTCAGTTAGTGTATGGGGAAACTTCAACATATATGTCAGTTAGTGTATGGGGAAACTTCAACATATATGTCAGTTAGGAGTACGGGAAACTTCAACACTGTTGGCGACTACATTCATAAGAAGTCCCTCTCAGCCAAACGAGTACTCCATTCAATGTGGGATAACGGATGCATTCTTCTGTGGTTAATTACAGACAGACAGACAGACAGACAGACAGACAGACAGACAGACAGACAGACAGACAGACGGACGGACGGACGGACGGACGGAGGGACTGACGGATGGAAGGATGGATAAATAGGTAGGTACGTAGGTAGGTAGGTAGATGGATAGGTAGGCAGGCAGGCAGACAGATAGATAGACAGACAGACAGATAGATAGATAGATAGATAGATAGATAGATAGATAGATAGATAGACAGACAGACAGACAGACACGGACGGACAGACAGACAGACAGACAGACAGACAGACAGACAGACAGGCAGGCAGGCAGGCAGGCAGATAGACAGACAGATAGATGGATAGATAGATAGATAGATAGATAGATAGATAGATAGATAGATAGATAGATAGATAGATAGATAGATAGATAGATAGATAGATAGATAGATAGATAGATAGATAAAGTCTGTAGGTAGGTAGATACGTAGATGTTTAGAAAGAGACTGATCAAAGTGAGAGAGAGAGAGAGAGAGAGAGAGAGAGAGAGAGAGAGAGAGAGAGAGAGAGAGAGAGAGAGAGAGCTCATTCAACATACCATTAACACATACATACGATAGACTACCTGTGCTATTCACGCCAATACAATATCGCTGAAATCGCAGCTTCTCCTACCCGCGCCCTGTTTCTCCCACCCCCTTTATGTCGCCGTGATGTAAACATGTAATCGGAGAACGATATTTATATTCAGAATCTAAACTCCTGCCTCAGAATGCCACGTGACAGCAACAATTAGTCGGACTGTGAAAAGTTAATTAATAGAATGCTGACAGACTAGTTCTCCGTGTCTGTGTTTAGAATGTTGTACGTCGTAATTAATTGGTTATCCTGTATCTTGTTGTACTGTCTCTTTCTCCTGGAACAGCTATTATTCACGTTGTAATTCCCCCCGGTTCGTGATCCTGTATCCCCGCGTTCGAAACACAGCTGCTCGCGATTTGGCAGCAGACCACGTTGCGGTGTTGTTTACGTAAATAGTATGGGTGCCGGTCGTTCAGAAAGCAATGGTAAACCACTGAATGTAAACTTGCCAAGACATCAACAACCAAAAATTGCTGGTGTTGACTGGTCTCTCTCTCTCTCTCTCTCTCTCTCTCTCTCTCTCTCTCTCTCTCTCTCTCTCTCTCTCTCTCTCTCTCTCTCTCTCTCTCTCTCTCTCTCTCTCTCGTAAATGTTTATTGAGTGTTAAACATGTTGCATTCTGTATTGTACGTATGTTTACTGTTTCCTGTGTGTTTAGTGTTTTGTTCGTGTATTGGCGGGCGTTACTCGTAGGCGTCTAATGTTTAGTTTAGTTTAGTTTAGTTTAGTTTAGTTTAGTCGATGGATCAACATAACGGCATCGTCTAATGTGACACATGCGACTAGTTGTTCCATTCTCATTAAACAGTGTTTTTAATGGTTATAATGACACTGACAGCTTTTCTAGAATCTTTGATACCTTTTTGTTAGTAAATAAATATGTTGGTTGTCTTTGCTTTTTGTGCATTGCACGTCACTCACCCATGATTAACTTAGTTTTTCGTCTTTTTTCCCCGGAGCTTTCGTTCTGGCTTGCAAGTATTGTTAAAGTTAGTTGCATATCCTTTACAGGACATTTGCAGTCAACACCAGCATTTTTTTGTTTGCTGTTGTTAATGTCTTAGGAAGTTTACGTTCAGTAGTTTGCCATTGCTTTCTGAACGACCAGCACCCATACCATTGC
The DNA here is from genome assembly GCA_963921405.1 of Cepaea hortensis. Lineage (NCBI taxonomy): Eukaryota > Metazoa > Mollusca > Gastropoda > Stylommatophora > Helicidae > Cepaea > Cepaea hortensis. The sequence goes on along the minus strand of OY992885.1, from coordinate 101,207,889 downwards.
GTAAAAAACAGCGCAACGCTGTCTGCTGCCAAATCGCTCGCAGCCGAGTTTCGAACGCGAGTATACGGGATTACGAACAGCGTCCGTAAGATCTTCGCCACGGAGTCCGGCGCAAGTATTGTACAGAATGAGTATGTGGTCCGCGCTCGTTAATTTGTCAGTTATCCGGCCTGCCGTGAAAAAAATGTTGGTGACCCCTGTTCTAGATGAATAATCTTTTTGGGTTATTTCCCTTGCATGTACACTAAAACTACTGTCCTGTTGACGCTGTCTCCCCGAAAGTAAGGTGGATAAATCTGGGTTGGATTTTTGGAATATAAATTCAGCATTTTCCTGGACGATAATCTTTTAATCACTGAACTTGTCGTTATTTCTGTTGCTGAAACTGAACAAGGAGCCTGGATTATTGCGACAAGAAGACTGACTTTAAATGAAGATATTGCTGGGACGCCTGTCTCTGAAATCTTCAAGCATGGAAAATCCAAAGTAGTATTTTGCTTTCGTTGTCAAAAAGGGAATTGCGTTCCACCGTATCGTTAAATCTGTGACCTCTCTGGGTTTAGCTTCTCTAGGTGTAGCTTCTCTAGGTTTTGACTGTCGCCTTAGCCATACTTTGAGCCCCTAGAATACTAGACTACTAAATAAATGACTGTTGGAAAGATAGATGGAGAGATAAAGATAGATAGATAGATAGAGAGAGAGAGAGAGAGAGAGAGAGAGAGAGAGAGAGAGAGAGAGAGAGAGAGAGAGAGAGAGAGAAGATTCTTGATTGCCTTTCGTCGTCGAATGGGAAATATCAAACAAATATGTACAGTATGTTGGAGATAGCGGGATGTGCAGCATCACGATCGCCCACGTATTAGGCAAGACACTTACTGATCTTGTTGATGGTAAGACTGACTACCCCCTGTCTATGTACAAAGTAGCCATCTGATTCAGAATCGCATACAATTGATTTCAATGATATGAGAAATGGCAAACTACTGAACTAAATTGCCTAGTAAATTCCAAACGGCTAATAAATGACGTGGTTAACTGTAACTTGCCGTAAAGAACATTCAACTAACTTTTAAAACTATTTTTTGGAAGCAGACCGGTTTGCGTGGATTTCATTCATACGAGGCAACGGTCGTTCAGAAAGCAATGGCAACCTACTAAACTATAATTACCTAATAAATCACAAACAGCCAATAAATACTGGGATTGACTGCAACGTCATGTGAGAGAAAACAAGCAATTCATTCATTCATTCATTCATTCATTCAATAACACGTCCTTTGCAGAACCTCGCTCCCATAAAAACCTTCCGGAAAACTTCTCTGTCATTAGCAAGATGCCCCGTGTCCGATACACCCATCTGGAGATCATCTGTTACATCCTGCAAACATCTTCTCTTTGGCCTTCCTCTTCCTCTCTTCCTGGGAATATACCCCTCCATGATTGTTATCTCCAGACTTTCATGACGTTTCAAGTGACCAAAATACTTAAATGTTATTTTTTTGAAAATCGTCCTTAGTCACCAGTGTTCTTCAGTATCCAGATCTTGTCGCATGGATACATTAGTTCTTTTCTGTATCCAGGAAATACTTAGAACCCGTCTATACAGTACTGTACGGTAGATTTTCTCAGTATGATGCAAGTCTTCGAAATGCAGCCCCTTACATGTTTTGTTTTCTTTTAACATGACACCCCCTTATGAAGCCCCCTTACGGTGCCGCCTGATGCGGGCCTCTCTGTATCATAGCACAGCACGGCCCTGCGTCTATAACATTTATATTCAAAGGTATGTGTGTACTGTTCAGCTTGTTTAGTAAGTGCACACAACCAATAAATACTTGGATTGACTACAACAGCCTGTAAAGAACACACAGCTAACCATATTTCTTGGAACATCTACAAACGCCCAGATGTTCTTTGTTCAAGAACTCAGATTTACCTGTTGCGCACCCGGGTTAGCATATGTGCAAGTGAGCACCAAAGGTGAATGGGCGTGTATTGACGAGTGGTGGTGATTTTCCAATCTCTTTGTGTGCTGGGGTAGTCAATACAGACCATCTTCAGGAACAACCATTGGCAACGGATATGTTAGATTCCTACATGTGTCCTTGTAGATAGGAGAAAGATGTTGCAGGCGAGTGCAGAAGTTGCTGACACGACTGAAAGGGATAACAAACAAAACAAAATAAAAATCAAGCTTTTCATTCGGAAATGATGACACAGCAGATGGAGATTCATTCATCATGTGCCTTGCCGATAAGCGTGGGCGGTCATGTTTCGCCATCTCACTCGATCATCAGAGTCGTGGATCAGATCAATGTTCTTGTCTCATGCATACCACGTGGCCAACCCATTCAGGTATTTACTTCTTTACATTCCCCTTGATCTCTTCCTCTCGATCTTGCCAGTTGTCACCAAATTCTACACTTTATTTGTTCTCATATAGTGACCCAAACAATTTGGTTGTCTACGTCTAATTTCTCTAATCAGTTTACAGTTTTCATTGTTTCTTGTAGGACTTGGTCATTAGTTTTTCTGTCTGTCCATGGTATTCTTTGCATGTTCCTCAGAAAGCACATGTCCACATGTATATGTTTTTTAGCTTGTTTACTCATTGTTCACGCTTCATATCCATGCCCCGGGAAGGTTAACCCGGTCAACAAATGCCAGCAGAAGTCGGATGTGTGGGCCTAACGGCGCAAGAACGCTGTCCTGCTACAATCACATTAACACACAAAAATCTCCGGATGAACGCAGCAGCAGAAGAAGATATCCATAGAAAAGTACACTTAGTTGCATGTTTTTTCAGGACGTCGCAATTAATCCACGCATGTTTGCTATTTGTGATTTCCTAGGCATGTTTACGTACAGTAGTTTGCCATTTCTTTCTGAACCAGCGACGCTCATACCATTGTTACAAATCAACGCAAGACCGTCTGCTTCCAAATCACCTACAGCAGGTCTCGTTAGTGGTACGGGGGATTGCGAATCACGTTTACTACACTTCGCCACAGACGCCGGTTTTACGTACTGATAGGCTTTCATATAAGAAAACGATCAGCATAGTGGTTAGTGTCCCTGCTTTCCAAGACAGTGATCCAAGTTTAATTCATAGCAGGGGAGGGATTTGTACCCACTAGTACAGGGTGTATTTTTAATGACTACGCAGTTTTTGAAAATATTGGCTGCCCAAGTTTTGTATTGGTCCTCTGTGAAGTTCATGCATCATAATAGGTATATACAAAACTTGGAACGGCAATATTTTCAAACACTGCACAGTAATTAAAAATCCACTCTATAGTAACCTGGATAGACCAAGCTTCATACAACGGGTAGCGGATAGTTATGAACATTGACAGGGAATTATTTGGGGAACGCAGTGGTGAGAACTGAAACTGATCCACCCATATCATTATATCGTGGACTTGAGTACTCAAACACCTAGCACCTAGTACTGCTTAATAACCTATAAATAATTAATAATTACTTATTGTGATAGGTTGCTGTAAGCAAAAAGGACATTTTGTACAATAGCTTTACATTTTTCAATGCGGCCCTACGCACAAAAGGTTTGGCCACCCCTGCCCTAGTCGATACTTACCCACTATGCATCCGTCCTGTTGATTTCCAACTTTGGCATTCAAGTCACCCATTATGATAGTTACTTCAGAATTCTTGCATTTCTTGAAGGCTTTCTCTAAATCACTATAAAATTCATCAATGCTGTCATCACTACTGTCTGCTGTTGGTGCATAAACTTGTATGACGTTGACATCAAAAGGTCTTCCACTCAACTTCACCAGTAACACTCTGTCTGATACAGTCCAATATACTTTGATCGATTTTGCTCTCTCTGGATCCATTATAATTGCTACTCCTCGCTGTTGTTTCTCTCCACCAGAATAGATTATTCTATATTCCTCAGATGTCATAATGCCCATTCCTGTCCATCTGATCTCACATATACCTAACAGGTTAATATTTAATCTTCTAATTTCATTCTTAATGTAATCAAATTTTCCATCCCCATTCATAGTTCTTACATTCCAAGTTCCTACTTTCAATGTTGATATTCTTTTGCACCCAGTCGCCTGATGACGGTCTGGAATCACCTGGTGCACATGACTACCCCTTCCGGGCGAGGCTGCTCCTATGGAGCACCCATTTACGCTGTTTCTCTGATTATCGATAAGACTGCAGTACATAATATTCTTGGTATCTGTAAAGAAGGTAGTTTGCCATTGCTTTCCTTCCTAGCAGTGACCATACTGGTCGATGACCGTAGCCAATGTCTCCCAAAAAAGAGATTCTCTGCCTACCGTCGTGAAACTGGAGACCATAACCTACAACTATCTGTCGGTTACTCCTCAACTTCATCCACCACCTGCACACATGGCTTCACGTAACCATGATCGGGGGGGGGGGGGGGGGGGGGCTAAACGGGAACTCCACCTTGCCCAATGGTGTGGGTTGGGAGGGGTGCGTGATGGGTGTGGGTGATGGATTTGGAGATGTGTGTGTGGGTGGGGGATATATCTGACTGGGTGTGGGTGTGTGTGACTGGATGGAGGATGTATGTGTGGGTAGTGAGGGTGATTGTAGTTGGGGGATGTGTGGATGTGTAGGAGATGTGTGGATAGATGTGTGTGTGGGTGAGGGATGTGTCTTTGGGATGTGTGTGGGTGTGGTATTGTGTGGGAGGGGAGCTGGGTGTGGATAAATGATGTTTGTGTGGGTGGGTGAAGGTGTGGTTGTGTTTGTGGGTGGGTGAATGATGTTTATGAGGGTGGGGGATGTGTGCTTAGATGGGTGGTTGGGATGTGTGAGTGTGGGTGGGTAGATAGGAGATGTATGTGTTGATGAGTGGGTAAGGGATGTGTGGGTGTTAGTGGTTGAGGGATAAGTACGTGTGTCTAGGTATGTGTGAGGGGATAAATGTATGGGTTGTGTGTGCGTGGATGGGAGGTGTGTGTTTGTTAATGGGGAATGTGTTGGTGGGTGGGGATGTGTGTGAGGGATGTTTGTATGGGTGGGGAGATTGTGCGTGGGTGGGGATGTGTGTGTATATGGGTAAGGGTGTGTGGTTAAGGAATGTGTGGCTGGGGGAATGGGTGGATGGAGGATGTGTGGTTGGGTGGAGGATGTGTGGTTGGGTAGAAGATGTGTGGTTGGGTGATTGTATATGAGTAAGGGTGTGTGGTTAAGAAATGTTTGGTTGGGGGATGGGTGGGTAGAGGATATGTGGGTGGGTTGAGGATATGTGGGTGGGTGAGTGTGTGCAGGTTAGGAGATGGTGGGGGATGTTTGTAGGTGTGGGCTCGGGATAAGTGAGTGGGCTGGGGAAGATGGGAGATTATGTGGGTGAGTGCGGAATTTGTGTATGGGTAGGTGCGGAATATGTGAGTTGACGGGGAGATGTGTGTGTGTGGCTGAGGAATGTGTGTTTGGTTGGGTGGTTGGAGGTGTGTGGGTGGAGGAGGATATTGGGTGAGTGATTGTTGGTGGGAAATGGGACGAGTAAAGGATATGTGAGTGGGTGGGGAGATGTGTGTAGGTGGGGGATGTGTGGGTTATTGAATGTATGTGTGCTTTGGGTGTGGGTGGATGGGATGTGTGGTGGGTGAGAGGTGTGTGTGGGTGGGGAGATGTGTAGGGATGTGGTGGATGGATGGGGGAATGTATTTTATGTGTGTGTGGTTGGGTGGGGGAGTTGGAGTGAATGGGGGATGTGTGGGTGGGTTGTGGATGTGTCTCATAACATAGTAATATGCATTGTTTATGTTTACAAAATTCATGTGAGAATGTTTTTTTCCTATGCACTGTTCATGAAAGAAAGATGAGTGATTGGAAGGGCCAAATGTAAGACGGGCCTGCGTGCCCAATTTGTTACCCTTTGAAAATAAAGTCTGTTCGTTCGTTCGTTCGTTTTGTTCCGTAGGCTAGTGGAGGGAAGGAGGCACCCATCAAGGCAATACTATCATGCTATTATATTTTAAATATTCTCTAAGCAAACGTAATTGCACCAGCATTTGAGAGAGAGAGAGAGAGAGAGAGAGAGAGAGAGAGAGAGAGAGAGAGAGAGAGAGAGAGAGAGAGAGAGAGAGAGAGCTACTTGTTCAAATTGAATGAAATTTACAAACATAAATGACATTTCCTCTAAACATATTTATCAACATAAACCCCATAGACTTCCAAGGTCTTTCGCCGTTAATGTAAGTAAATTGTCTTTAAATTGTGGGTGGCCTTAAGAGGCCAGTAAAAAAATGTTTCCCCACAGAGAGGGGAATAACCTTTGCACAAAATACTCTGTTATCATTAAAAGTACAGTTTTAAGAATTAAACATAAAAATGGAATTGAAAAAAAGGATTATAAAATGTAAGTAAATGAAAATTAAACAAATATTGTTTAAAGATTTTAATAGCTTTCTTCTCAGGATTGCAAATATATGACTGCAGTATTGATTGCTTAATTTCTCAATGAAAAATCAAAGATTTTAATGTTAGTTGTTGGTATTATATTTAGGTATACCATTTTCATTTTCAAATTCTAGTAATTTCCCTTGTATCAATATTAGATGTTTCTGTCCCCCTAGCAAGCGCAGATTGCTACTGCAACCATAGATTAATCTTAGGCAATTTGCATATAAGGTAGACCAAGAAGACGGTGGAGAGATAATATATATACAGACCTACAAGTACTTGGAATCAACGACTGGCAAGAGAAGGTCAACCAGAGAGACGAATGGAGACGGTAGGTATCTGCAGCAAAGAACCTCAATGGCTCGGAACGCTGAAGAAGAAGAAGAAGAGGAAGAATTTACATATAAACTGAAAGAAAGTCAAATATACAAATAGAAACGCAAAATTTGATCTACAGGCACTGAAGAGTGAGGAGATAAAAGATAAATTCAACGTAGAGGTAAAGAACAGTTTCGATGCATTGTCCGATATGGAAATATTATTTCAAAACGTAAGTGACCAATTGGAAATATAAAAGAAATCGGTCAAGAAGCTGCACTAACAAAATGATAATCCCAAAAATAAAGACAATAGGACGCAAGAAATGGATGATGGAAGATATCTTCAAACTCATGGAAATAAGAAGAAATAACAAAAATAACAAGGAAATATACGAAGAGATTCACAGGAAAATTATAAGCTATGCAAAGAGGCAAAAGAAACATGGCTTGTGGAAAATTGCAAAGAAATTGAAAACAAACTCAACACCCAGAATACCAAATTAATGCACACAAGAATTAATGACATCACTAACAAAAGAACACACACATCAACAGGTTGCCTAAAAACCAAAGATGGCAAAATCATAATAGAAAAAGATCAGATTTTACATGCGTGGTCAGATTATGTGAAAGACCTTTATGATGATACAAGAGAAGAACACTATAATCATCAGAATAATAATGAAGGACCATCAATTTTGTTTGTCGGGGTGTTTTTCTTTTAGATATATAGCAATTCCGCAGAGCCGGGCTCCCTGGCGAAGGTCTTAACGATTTTCTCCGTAATCCCGTATATCCACGTGTGAGGAAACAGCTGCGCGAGATTCGGTAGGGAATCGGGTTGCGATGGTTACTTACAGGGGTATCTGAGATTGTCGCTCAGTAAGCAATGCAAAATACTCTGCGTAATCTTGCAAATACATCAACAACAGCGGTAAAATGCTGTTGTTGACAGCGATGTAAATAGGATATGCGAAAAAACAATTCCGCTGAATGCTTGAACATAAGTATAGTGATCAATCAAGGCATTACTATCAAGTTATTATGATATTTGAAATATTCTCTAAGCAAACGTAATTGCACCAGAATTTAGCAGAGAGAGAGAGAGAGAGAGAGAGAGAGAGAGAGAGAGAGAGAGAGAGAGAGAGAGAGAGAGAGAGGAAGAATGGGGGGGGGGGGAGAACTATTTGTAATGTTTGTCAACATAACCACATAAGCTTGCACGGCCTTTTGCCAGTGCGAAAATAAGTGCACGCAGGCTCTGATTGTGCCAGATAAGGTTTTGTCCTACTCACTTCGCCTGTTAATCGTCATCTCTCTCATTCCTATCACGTAGGCCAGGGGTGGGCAAACTACGGCCCGCGGGCCGCATGCGGCATGCCACCTGATTTTATGCGGCCCGCGAGGGCATTTAGGAATAATAATTTTTACTTCGTTTGTAAGTTATTTTGTTGAATTTTAAAGAATTTCATGTACCGTTATGATTGTTTCAATATTTTTGATAAGATTTCTTTTTAATTATCAATTTTTGTAAACAGTCTTTGGCCTTCGTAATGTAATGCTTTTTCTTCTTCTTTCGTTCGCCTTAAATACTATAACTGCAATGTTTCCTATTGTGTGAATTTAACTGTCCTTTTTAGTTCACTCAGCAGTCCATAGAGTTTATCTTCCACTGTCGTCTCTGTTGGCCACAAGGTTAGCCTAGACATGTAATTTGGGCAGTATCTGAGTATGTGCTCTGCTGTCTGCGACGATAATCCACACGTGCACATGGCTGATTCACCAATCATGAATCTTGTATACATGTGGTTGCGCAATCTAGTGTGTCCTGTTCTGAAGAGCAGAATAATGACTTATTTTGGTCTGTCCATAACGTGGTAGTCGTCTTGAGCAGGTTTTGGTGGCTTTCTGACTGATTTGATCATTCTTTTCTTTTGGTGGTAACGGGCACATCAGGCTGTTGTTCTTTTGCTCTTTCCTTAGCCAATCGATCAGTTCTGTCGTTTCCGGGTACTCCAAAGTGGGATGGTATCCACTGTATGGTGACCTTATGCTGGCTGCTAAGTTCAGAAAGTGGTGTCCTTAATACTGGCAATTTCCAAGACATCATGTCGTTTTCGTTGAGGTGAGTTTCTTGCAAGCAACATACGCTTACCTTTTCTTGGTCCAAGATGTTTTCTAGTTCTATTGTTTTGTTGCTGAATCCCTCCGCATTCCAGTGCATTAGTTTTAGTCTTTGTTTTGTATGGCCAGACGCGCTATTCTCAGGTCCCCTGGCTCCACAGGACATCTGAGAAGGAATTCCAAGAGTTGTGGTTGGACTCTTTCGATGCATATGGCCCGGCACTGCACCTGCCTGGGGGTCCAAAATAGAGCGAGCACCGTAACATTTAGCCGTAGTCGACATATTTCATTGCGCGTGACTGGTGGCATCCTGATTTAAGTGGTGCGCCTCCTGGCTGGTTGCCTCTTTATTCACCACCTTTCCTTTGCTAGAGCAGACTGTAGTCTTACTCGAGTTTAGGTGTATAAGCACGCACACACATGTGTGCGCATGCACGAACGAGCATACACATCTAAAGCGTTCTGTATATTTCTCGGCGCTAGTGACTCACCGCCGCCCTTTCTCCTGTTAGTTAAAACAGTTCCGCCACGAGAAGGCCAGGAGTTGGTCTTCTGCTGCATAGGTGATGAATGCATGAGCCATTAGGGTATTTATGCAAGGTTGGGCACTCACCCCAACCAGGCCCCTGGCTACATACAGCAACATTTGGAACCATGTTATGCTTAAATGCGAATTTATCGATTTTAATATAGAGAAATATTTATCGACTTGAAACATTTAATAAGGATGATTTTATGAAAAACAAATATTTCTCCGTTGAATAAAATGATTTATTTTGCAAGAAAATATTAAATTTAAAAGTCTTTTACTGTTTTAAATTATTTCCACATTTATAATGTTCAAATTAATTTATTTGTTGTAGTGGTATTGATATATTTCTGAAATTTATTCTGAGTTTACTACTTGTTTTCCGAATATTTTATTTTCACACACAGCCGGAAGTAGGTTTTGTTTAATTTCCGTTTTAAAGTTTGTACAGTTCTAACTGTTCGAATTTTATTTTAAAAATGAGTGTCAATAACAAACGTAAGATTGAAGATGAATGCCGTGTTTTTAATTATGAATGGACAACTAAGTACTGTTTTATAAAAGTTGGTAGCAAATCAGTTTGCTTGCTGTGTCGTGAGTCAGTAGCTGTCTTCAAGGAGTACAATTTGAAAAGACATTATCAAAAAAAATATTCCGATTTCGGATACAATTTAACAACTGAAGGGAGGGAAAGGAAATGCCTTGAGTTGGTGAAAGATTTTGGAGAAACAGCACACTGTTTTCACTAAAATGTCTTGAATTCAAGATGCTGCAACTGAAGCTAGTCTTGTGCTGTCACACAGAATTGTAAAACAGAACAAGCCATTTTAAGATGGCGAGTTCATCAAGGAATGTTTGCTAGATGCAGCAAACATTATGTGTCCAGAACACACACACACACACACACACACACACACACACACACACACACACACACACACACAATAAAAGATATGACAATATTACTTTATCCAGGAGAACTGTGGTCAGACGTGTTGATAAGATAAGTGCCAATGTTATGCATAAACTTCTAGATGCAAGTAAACAAATCTTGTGGTAGTCTCTTGCATTGGATGAGAGTACCGATGTACATGATACTGCCTAATTATTGATATTTATACGTGGAATAAACACTTCTTTCAAACTCACTGAAGAGTTATTGAGTGGTGAGTCACTCAAAGACACAACCACAGACCATGATATATTAAATGCTTTTACTAACTGTATTGAAAGAACTGGGTTAGTTCGGAACAAGATGGCAAGTGTTACAACTGACGGAGCTCGT
>OY992885.1:101179714-101192214 GCA_963921405.1 Cepaea hortensis | reverse complement strand
AGGGAACCTCTTAGAGAAATAACACACCGGTGAGAGCACTAGTCACTGATCCTACCAGCTGAGTATAGGCCTACGGCCTCGCTCAGATATTTATCAGCGAATTAAACTCTGTCATAGAGCAGATGGGCTCATCACCTAGGTCCGAATCAGGCTATGACAAGGAAAGACCAATAATCAGAGTGCAGAACACCAGTGGGCACCCCACTGAAAGATCCCACTATTGGACACTTTCCCCAACTCCCAATCCATCCTTAATCTCTCCAAATATCACCCCACTACTCTATTCTCAACTAGCAGAGCTAATCATCACTTCACTACTCTATTCTCAACTAGCAGAGCTAATTATTTTCTCACCCTAGCTAGTGTTAACCCGGCTACTGCCTATTTTAATTAGGCCCAAATACACGATAGGCAATACTTTATGCAACACCGCATCACTCCTGGATGGCATCTACAACTTGCCATAAAGACATATGTTATTTAATGTTAATTAAATCCAACACAGTAGATGCTCTCCGAATTCCTAACAGCTGTACAGAAACACGTCAGCTCTAGTCAACTTTCTGTCTACACTAACTGTAAACAAGTCATGTATTTTTGTCAAGAGCCTTGGATTGTCCTAGTGAAGTCCTTTGATGTCAACACATCAGATTGTTCCAGGGGCAGATTATGCGTTTCAGAAATAGTTTCTCTCCTTTTTTTTTACCAATGCAAAAGTGGTCCCCCTTGTTTCAACATACAATATATGGTAGCCTGTTTTCTGCATTCTCCCAATTGGGTCACAATAACAAGCCTACAATTTTCTGTCGTGTGGGGACTTTCAAAGTCGACTGTATTGATTGATCTTACCGACTCTCCGTAGTAAACAACTTGTAGTTGCGAATCAAATTGTCCTTGGTATTTTTATCATCTGATTGTAAAATTACAGTGATTTCACGACAGGGATACACAAAATGGAGAGTGGAAAAGAAGAGGTAACAAAGACATTTATGATCTGTTTAAGTCCCCGCTAATCACTGGTATCATGAAGGCTGGTAGACTACAATGACTGGGGCATATATAAAGAATGGAAGATAATAGGGAAACAAAACTCGCTTACATTCAGGAAATAAATGACCGTAGACCAAGAAGACGGTGGAGAGATAATATATATATACAGACCTACAAGCACTTGGAATCAGCGACTGGCACGAGAAGGTCAACCAGAGAGACGAATGGAGACGGCTTGTATCTGCAGCAAAGAAAATCAATGGCTCGGAATACTAAAGAAGAAGAAGAAGAAGAAGAAGAAGAAGAAGAAGAAGAAGAAGAAGAAGAAGAAGAAGAAGAAGAAGAAGAAGAAGAAGAAGAAGAAGAAGAAGAAGAAGAAGAAGGAAATTTGTGGAGTGACAAGATACTAAACCTAGGAAGAAAATAAATATCATGTCATTAGCGGTCGAAATAACGGTTCGGAGCCCGCGCTACCGTCCCGAGAAGATGAAAAGTGTCCACATATTCTTCTGTACATTCAGACCTACAGCATGGAATGGTATTTAGTCTAACCATAAAAGGTTTCTGCTTCGGGACTTTTCAGCAGAAAACAGCAATCAATCTTATTCAATATTGCTATCTTGTCGATAAAATCTGTTTTGTTGTTGTTCTTGTTTGTCGTTCAATGAATACTTTACACTCTTCAGTATAACTTATGTTCCAAGAAGTATGTGCCTTTTTATTATTTTGTTTGTTTGTTTGTTTGGTTGTTTGTTTGTTTGTTTGTTGTTGTTTGATTCGTTCGCTTGGAGCTCAAGCGTAGTCCAAACACATGCTGGTACTTTTAGTGCACTGAACTGATTCTGGCGTGTTTATTAGCTTTCAGGCGAATCACTCCGACTTCTGAGGTACTTATAATTTACATCCTCAGTTCAAGGATGAGAAGTCAACATTTTAATCCAAGTGTAGGGACTGAACATACTATGCCGACACCAGCAAATTGGAAATTTAAGAGCGAGCGTTCTTATCCATTCTGCCTTGCTGGCCTCCTGCTGTTTAAAATTTGATTGGTTGAATATTCAACTTTCACAGCCGTGTGTAGCCTCAGAAGATATACCTGCTAACAATACCGGACTTGTGTTGTTCTATAGCCTCAGAAGATATACCTGCTAACAATACCGGACTTGTGTTGTTCTATAGCCTCAGAAGATATACCTGCTAACAATACCGGACTTGTGTTGTTCTATAGCCTCAGAAGATATACCTGTTAACAATACCGGACTTGTGTTGTTCCATCTCGTCAGAGTTTGCTTGGTTTAGATTTTGATTTAGACTTTTAAATTTCTTTAAAGTTTTTCAATCCATTGAGGTTGCAATTGTAATTTGGAAATTTTAAAAATTGTTTTAAATTGCTGTCAACACATTTCAAACTAATGTGTTTTATCATGTTTGACTCGGGCTCCAAAGGTTGTGGATTCGATTCCGGGCCGCGTCCTTCGGTTCTCGAGTTCGGAAACTCGTGTGGGTGTCGCTAGAGCTACGGAGTTCTCCCTTTGTGCGACGCTTTCCATACTGCGGAAAGAGACCGAGCCATATGAGATTAATAACTCGTTGCAGTGAAGTCGACCCTGTCGACTTTTAAGCGACTTTTATCACTAAATATTCTCACTGCTGCTCTTTGTTCACATTATACTTTTTTATTTTACTTTGAGGCTGTATTAATTTTATCGAAATCCAAATGCTTCAATACTGAGTTCTTGTCAATAAAATCCTGTGGGGTTGGAAGGGGGGTTGTTTTTCTTCCAACGAATATTTAATACTCTACAGTAAAACGTGTATTCCAAAGGAATGTATGCTTTGCATTTGAGTTGTTCAATATTAAAATGTCACACTATTGCGTAGCTTCAAGTGATACGCCTACTAATAATACTCTGACTGTTATTGTTATTCTATCTATTGCGATCTTAATTGTTTTAGATTTAGATTTAGATTTTTTAAATGCTTTAAATTGTTTTCAATAAATTGAAGTTTTAATTGTTTTACATCTTGCAGACGAATGTATATTCTTTTTTTATTTTAAATTTAAGCCACTACATTTCAAACCAATGTGTTTTTTTACCACGTATTCTCACTACTGCTCTTTGTTCACTTTACAATGTTTTTATCAGGCTGTATTAATTTAATGGGAATCCCAATTATTTCATTGTGTTTCATAATTCTTCATTATCTGCACAATCACAAGCCTTTTAGCAGTCTAAGAAGGAGAATGCAGAGCTGCATTGTACTCTGCTTTTTACTGTAGTTTTCCTCATGTTAATCAAGTCATAGTTCCTCAGGCTCAAGGCTCCACTTCCTATGCCTCAAAGTACTATAGGCAGTAATGACAGTTAATCAGTAATGACAGTTAATCAGTAATGACAGTTAATCAACTTGTCTTGTGTACTTCAATGTCACCTAAAGTTAGCTCGACCTGGTTCATGTGTTCTTCTAGTTTCTTATGCAGTCTTCCCATGGATATTGTGAATAAACTATTTTTTGCTTGGCTAATCAAGACAAATATTCTGCAATTCTTACACAATTGTATGTCGCCCTTTCGTAATACTGGGATAAATATGAGGCGACGACTAAGGAAAACGGTCCTGCAAGAAGCTGGATTCTCACGGCCAAAGGTGCTAGAACATGTACGAAGGTACGAAACATGAGGCTCTTCTCACAATTGGGTGTCTTGAGAGCAGACACAATTCGCAGTTGTAAGACAAGTGGGTAACAACAGAACGTCTCGATACACGGTACGAATTGACAGCAGGAGAAAGACATTTAGAGTCATGACCCGGGTTGGCCTCCATCCAGAGAGTGTCAAGAAGGTATAGGCGGAACATTCCGGGAAGGGGAACCACCTCTGACGATCAGAAGCCATCTTTCGTGCTTGTTCCGTGGCGGGGTGTTTATCACTATTCTCATCCACTCCTTTAGACATATTCCTATTTCCTATATACCTTTACATCATTGACTGCACTGCCCACCTGACCACGTGTCCTTTATAGTGCATGTTTTGGTTGTACAGTGCCTGGTCATTGTGTTTAGTTCGTTGTACTTTTCTGACCTCGCCCGTACCTCTGGTGGTTGTAACAATGGGCGTAGGTGTGTAAGCCGTCCGACTTTGTGTAGATACATGAAGGGTGTAGCATAGGTGGGAGCGCAAGCGCAATTGAAATACCACTACTTTTATCGTTTATCGTTTCTTTACTTATTCAGTCAGTCGGTGGAGATTTGTCCGCAACAGACGAGCAATATCTCCGTCGGGCCTAATCTCGCTAGTCGAGAGATCCGCACAGTGGAAGGATGGGAGATTTGCTTGCAACAGACGAGCAATATCTCTGGCGGGCCTTTTTCCGGTAGTCGCGGGATCCGCACGAGTCAGGCGGGGAGTCTGACGGTAGTAAACGCTTTCAGAGGTTCAGACACTTGCGATCGACAGATGAACGCGTCCTATGGTCCAGGCGCGTACGAGGCCCTCACCTGTGGGACTTGGATGAACGTCTCTAAGTCAAGTTCCATGGGTTCCAGGATCTGGCCACAACTCGCCATCTGCTCGTGGAGGCGAGGTCTCGGAGGTTTGACGCTGAGCCGCCAGCGTCTGCAGCTTACCTTGTTCCAGACGTATTGGTTATCCATTCCTCTGGAATAAACAAGGCAAGGCCGAGAGAGGAAACATGTCGTTTGGGCATCACATGTTCTCTGAAGCTCTGCCCAGGCATTGTGATGGAATTTTGGCCAAACTCCAACTCACATACTTTGGTCTGTCAAAACTGCAAGGTGCCACTAACATATGTGGTCCATCATTGGTAGTCACGTGACCTGCTCCATACAACTGTAACAGTAGACTATGCCTGTAACGCTGGTAACGAATCAACGCTTGTAACAATCGCAATCGCACGTTGGAAGTAAGCTGCAGGCGATTTAGAAGCAGGCCGCCCTGTGTTGATTTTTAACAATAGTGTGAGCGTCGGTGAATCAGAAAGCAATGGCAAATTGCTGAACGTAAACTTGCCTTGTAAATCCCAAACAACCCCCCCCCCCCCCTTTCTCACACACAAACACACACACACACACACACGCGCGAATGCTGGGATTAATTACGACGCCATATAAATGGCCAATCAACTAACTTTATTGTCTTGGTGATTAAAGAGTTACTAAACTACACAGCATATTCACGCCAGCTCTATGCTACCAATGTCAAACTCGGACATTATCCAAATCATGCTTGCGGAAAATCAAAACCTGTGAGATGAGATGCTTGAGGAGAGCTGCCAACTTAACAATGCGGGACTGGATAAGAAATTATGCTATCAGACAGAATGTGGGATCAACACCTTGAGCCTCGTATATTGAAAGGTAGAAGATCACACGGTTAGGCCATCTCGTCAGAAGGCAACATCAAAGATGATCTGATACAAGAGCAAGCGAACGCCCGATAAGAAAATGGATTGACAATATCAAAGACACTGTACAATCACGTGAAATGACACTACCCAGTGCCATACATCAGGCAGTGAAGTGGAGACTATTCCCCGCCACAACGCTTAACGTCAAATGTGGAAGATCATGATGATGATGATGATGATGATGATGATGATGATGATGATGATGATGATGATGATTATGATGACCAATAAACACATGAAGGCTTATTTCGTATTCAACGATTTGGCAGTTGACGCAGTGGCGTGCCACTGAATTTCTTTTTCATGTTTTCCTCCTCCGCCCCTCCTCCTCCTCATCCTCCTTCTTCTTCTTCTTCTTTTCTTCTCCTCCTCCTCCTCCTCCTCCCCCTTCTTCTTCTTCTTTTCTTCTCCTCCTCCTCCTTCTCCTTCGTCTTCTTCTTCCTTCTTATTCTTCATCCGTCATCATCCTC
Source organism: Cepaea hortensis (assembly GCA_963921405.1). NCBI lineage: Eukaryota > Metazoa > Mollusca > Gastropoda > Stylommatophora > Helicidae > Cepaea > Cepaea hortensis. The sequence goes on along the minus strand of OY992885.1, from coordinate 101,186,327 downwards.
ATCAACATTTTTACCGTCATCAAGTAACTAGCAGGCTCGGCTTACACCATCCTTAACGGTCACCCTTCCACCCTGCCCGATGCCAATATTTATGAAACAAATAGATTGAAACCTATTTTTAGAAGCATGAGTCTGTCTGTCTATAGACAAGACTACAAGAAAACAAGGCGACACTAAGCACTTCCTTTAGAAACAAGTTACTTTTATTTTCTCCGTCCAGCAGATATCAATATGTAACCTAATCTATTCTGACAGAGAACTGCACCAGTGATTCCCGCCGCCAGCCAGAGAGCTTTAGTATGTCTGTGAGTTGGGTTGCCCAAGTGTTTCTGATTTGCAACTTGGGTGTAAAGTCTGTTTGTATTACAGTCAACAAGTTTTGCTTACATACTACATAATTGCGTAAAGGGTTAGAAAGTATGTTTCCTTTACATGCACGCAAACTTCTTCTGACAGTCATATTTAAAAGTGCTTGTTACTTTCTTCTTTTCTTTGTGTTCCTTTCTTTATTTATAATCTCCCTTATTAATTCTGTTTGCTATAATTTCTGTTCCTTTCGCGTTTATTATTAATGTGTTTTGTTTACCCTTTATCGTAATTGATCTTTTATATTTTTTGTGTTTTTGTTTTGTTTATTTTTTCTCTTGCTCACTTCTATTTTCCTTTGTATTACTTTGCATATGCATTTAATTATTCTTTCCTGTTATGTTTTGTTACTTCTCTTTCTCTCTCTCTCTCTCTCTCTCTCTCTCTCTCTCTCTCTCTCTCTCTCTCTCTCTCTGTATAGGGGGAGATTGGATTCTTGTTGTAGTTTCTATTGTTGTTGTTGTTGTTGTTGTTGTTGTTGTTGTTGTTCTTCTTCTTCTTCTTCTTCTTCTTCTTCTTCTTCTTCTTCTTCTTCTTCTTCTTCTTCTTCTTCTTCTTCTTCTTCTTCTTCTTCTTCTTCTTCTTCTTCTTCTTCTTCTTCTTCTGCTGCTGCTGCTCTTCCTCCCTCCCCCCCCCCCCCGACATTCTTCTTCTTCTTTATAATAATTTTTTTTAACGTTGAATATCCCTAGCAGGACGTTGCAGTCAACACCAGTATTTCTCAGCTGCTGTTGATGTACTAGGCAAATTTTACGTTCAGTAGTTTGCCATTGCTTTCTGAACGACCGGCTCCCATACCAACACGTTACAACACAACGCGACACGGTCTGATGCACAAATAGGTCGCGCTGCGTTTCGAACGCCTGGTAAACGGCTCACGAACCGCGTTCGCAAGCCTTTGGCCACGGAGACGGCTATCATCATTACCATTATCATTATCATTATCACCATCAAGTAACTTGCAGACTGGCGTGGGTGGCCAAGACTTACAACCTCCGCTCTCTACGAACAACGAACATTTATAACTTCACATTTCCACATATGTCCAGACTATAACGCCAGACCTCTTAGATTCATTTCGTAGTGCCCTGTCTCTTCCACCATTACTACTTCCAGTTGTTTTGACTCATATTTTCGTTTCTGTTATCATTACATATCTAAGCAATCTCCACCACTACCTGTATCTCGTTATTATTATTTTTTTTAAATGTTGCATATCCCTTACAGGACGTTGCAGTCAACATCAGCATTTTTCAGCTGCTGTTGATGTACTAGGCAAGATTACGCTCAGTAGTATGCCATTGCTTTCTGAGCGACCGGCTCACATACCCCGTAAGTTACCGATGCGGTACCAATTCTCGCGCACATCACGTCACTCACGAGAGTATACGGGATTACGGAGACAGACGCTAATACCTAGGCCAGGGAGAGTCTCATTATAACACCCCTCTATTAGTTAACGGGTTAATGGACAGACCCCCGGGCACTCGTACTCATTACAACAAGTTACCGCATCCCCACGCGATCAATAACTTTTTTTGTTCGCTTTGAATTCAGTCGTAGTCCACACATGTGCTACTTCTTCTAGTGCACTGGGCTGATTTTTGAGTGTGAATTAGCTTTCCCTATTAGCAGTGTTTATCACCGTCAAAATTCACGTCTTTAAGTCAAGGACGAGAAGTCAACACTTTAGTCCAACTCACCGATGTAGGGGCTGAGCCCGAAACCTCAGCATCAGCAGACAGGAAGTTTAAGAGTCAACGCTCTTATCCATTCTATATTATCCTCTATAAATAAATGTTTTGCGTGCGATAAAAAGTCATCAATCATCAAGCTCATCTTTGGACGCAAATGTCAAGTCAAGTTTAGTAATAGTCACTTGATGTTCATTCCTTCATCATCATCATCATCATCATCATCATCATCATCATCATCATCATCATCATCATCATCATCATCATCATCATCATGTGCCATGCCGATAAGCGTGGGCGGTCATGTTTAGCCATCTCAATCGATCACCAGATCCTCGGATCAGCTCTCATTCCTTCAGCCCCACTTGTAACTGAATATTCCACCACGTCTCACCACATAGATTACCAGCAGCGACTTATTGAAATCATCATCATAATCATCATGTAGTGACTTTCATGTGTACCCCCCCCCCCCCCCCCCCACAACAGTGTTTAGAAATGAATTGAATTTAGCAAGCAAAAAAAAAGTATAATGGATACAGAGTAAGAGGAAGACCGCGTAGAAGATGGAGTGATAGTATCAAGAACAACTTCAGAGAAATTATTACCAACTTAGAAAGAGCATAAGAAAGAGCGCTTAAAAGATCAGTACGTCTCCCCGCAACACTTCACTAAGGTAAATGGAGAAAAAGAGGAAGAGTTGTTGATTTGAGTTGAGTTGAGCTAAGAACCGACATCACTGCACTCAATACATTCCCTTACGCTGCCTGTCCCCTCGTTCAACAGCCAGTGAAGTGTCACACTACAACTCGTTTCCACCGCTATTAGATTAAAAGTTCTCCTGGTTTTCCCTCTCAGTTTTAAGATTTTACCAGTTGGAAATCGTAAAGAGGAGGCCGAAAGCTGCCGCCCTGGCAAAAGAGTTAGTAAAGAAATCACACCTACGCGTACACAAAGCCTATCACCTTGGATGTAGTCTTTCTAGTGGAAGCAAACATGACGTAAATGCATACCGGAGGACACACTGACCTCTGAGGTGAGTAACTAGAGGTGACTCACTCTTCTCAAGAGAGGAAGGAAGGAGAGGAGGAATCCTCATGTTGTATTCACTGCTGGCTAGACTTAATTAGACTGATTAATTTTCGTAGTTTTTCCTTCACTGTCAGTACACGTCTTTCCACAGATAAATCCGATTAAATTCTCGTTAGCTTTGATTAAAAACTGTCTGTAATTCAGCCGGTGTAAAGATTTGTGGCGGTCTGAATGCATGGTTAATTGTTGAAATTGTGCGATGTACTCTTTTCTTTTGCGTGTATTTTCAAACCGGTGTTTGGATTTTTATGGGTATGTAAGATAATACTACTGCTAATGCTTTTTTTGTTGTTGTTATTATTGTTATTTCTAATGTTTTTGTTGTTATTGGTGTTATTGTTGCTGCTACCATGGTTGTTACCGGTCTCGCTGGCCTAGGAATTAAACGACTTTTTCCGTAATCCCGTTTATCCACGTAGGGTAACGCAGCGCGCGAGAATTGGTAGCGGTTCTCGTCGCGTTGGTAACTTACGGGATATGTGAGCTGGCCGTTCAGAAAGCAATGGCAAACTACTGAGCGTAATCTTGCCAAGAAATCAACAACAGCGGGTAAAATTCTGGTGTTGATAAAGATGTCCTGTAAAGGATATGCGAAAAAAAAACCACGTACAGTAATAGTTGAGTCCTAACAGATTCTGTGATAAAATAAAAAGTATGTTTGGACCAAACAAAAACGGATAGGAGGAAAATGTGGAGTGTGAATGTTTCACAGTTATGACATAAAAGTTGTTAATTTGGCACATTGAATTATAACGCATTTCGGCGATATATAAACCCATGGCAGATAGTGGAAATCGATTAAGACTATTAAATATCCCATGGCACTTAATACATTGGCTCCGTAATCCCAGTAATCCCGCACACCGCGCTCGAAACACAGCTGCGTGTGATTTGGAAGCAGACCGCCTAGCGCGGGTCTTTTACGAAATGGTATGAGTGCCGGTCGTTCAGAAATCAATGGCAAACTACTGAACGTAAACTTGCCTAGAGACCACGAACAGACAACAACAACAAAACAAAACAAAGCAACAAGAAAAAATGCTGGGGTTGACAGGGACGTCCTGCAAAGAAAATGCAACCCGTAACTTTTTGATTAACTAAATCAGTTAAAAGGTATCAATATATTCAATCTCTAATACACGCATTTAAGAGTTAACTAAAAATAAACAACAATTGATTATGACGTAGTAACAAAGGACCTTCTGAACGACACCACAACCTGACACAACAACCTTGCCGAATCAGCGGTGGGGTTCGGGTTACACATATCTCCGCGCCATCTTCCAGGGATCTATTATTGTTTCCCAGACACGGCTAGGGGGCGCGTTACGCAGCATTGATGCTGGATTAGACAAATGTCAGCGCGGCTGGTTTGTGTCGCCCTTTGGTGAAAAGCCCGGTTCGTTTACACAATGCACGTGTAAAGGTCGCACGCGATAAGGTGAGCTTTTGATACTTGAGCTCCCGCCCACAGGGGTGTGCGTTTGTGGGTGCCTCTGCATGTGCGTGTTGTGGTGAGTTTTTGTTTTGTGGTTTTTATACGAGGGGTTTAAAATGAAAAAGTAAAAAGTGTGATAAAAATTTCGACATTTAAGCGACTTTTTTTTTAAAGAGTTGATTCAAAAGGGTAAGGGCCCACATTTGTGGAGATCCACAAACGCCTACATCAACTTGCAAGGCACGTGATGATGATGATGTCAATTATGGAAGTAATAAAAATGTTGTGGCAAACTAATTTTACGAAATCAAAAAGATGAAATATAAATGACTTACTCGACAGAGATTTAACTCTTAAATCTCGAGTGACTAGTACTTGGTGCCAAGAAATTAAAATGTGGGATAACTTTTATTGGACACTTTGTTTCGTTTATTCTTGCTTTTAATGTTTAATTATCCACTTGTAAATAATTATAGGTTTGAAAACAATAAAGTCATTAGCTTTTACACATTATTATTATTATTACTATCATCATCATGTCCCTTGCACGGAGTGGGGGGGGGGGGGGTAGGCTGTCATGTCTCTACCGATCTTGGTGCTTGGTATTTGGATCAATTTTACTGACCATATTCCTCCAAGTCATTATCTTAGATCACCATACATCATTTCTCTCGGTATGCCTGTCTCTCTTCTACCATTGACATTCAAGGAGTGTGCATAGTAAGGTGGAGAAATGAATGTTTCGTGTAGAATGGCTATCCTCGCTTCAGAGGTCACAGATTGTGAGAATTGTATGGATATTTTGCCTTGGCCATGCGGCGGTGAGGGGAATTAACAGGCTGATAGGCTTGCGGGGAATGCACCTCTTGGCGGTAGATTACCTATGGACAAGGGAGAGGTGATCATGTGCCTATGGGACCAGGTGGAGAAGGCGTGAGAACAGATTGAGAACCCGCATGTGGAAAGAACGAGATTGCTTGGGTTCGGCAGAGGTTCAGGAAGAACCTCAAAACTGAGACCGAAAAGCGGGAGAAATTTCAGTCCAATAGCGGTGGGAACGATTAGTAGTATAAATCATCGCTGGCTGTTGAACAAGGGGACAGTGCGTATAGGAATGCCCTGAGTGCAGTAATGTCGGTTCATTGCTATCTCAACTCAGCTTCTACCACTGATTGTACCAGTAATCTCGTTTATCTCCAATATCGCTCTTCTCATTAGATGACCAAGGCACATAGTGCTTTTGTTATTGTTTCATATAAGTTGTACATTCACTGGGTTCTTCCAGGCAATCATTGTTAGTCACTAAGGTCTTGCCAGGTATTCGGAACATTGGTCTCATAAATCACATCTCCCCGGCTTCCAAGCTCAGTTAAAGTTGTCCGTTCACATTTAGTGCCGCTGCCATGTAACGTAACAGGTTCGAAATAACGTTTCAGTACTCGCTGTCTGATATTCATTTAAACCCCTAAACATAAATAGTAAATTAACACCGGGAAACAAATCTGGTACTTAAACCACACGACAAAACAGAGTTAAGTTGAGTTGAGTCAAGAACAGACATCGCAGCCTTCTGGACTGTCCCATAAGTGTTCCGTCCTCATCTTTAATATGATAGACGTGTCTATAAAGAGTTAGTCAATAAAGAGTTAGTGAATAAAGAGTTGATCAAAGTTAGTTAAACATAAAATAAAATTAACCCCTTTTTTTACGCCATGGGAAGTGTTGGGTATTTGGTTCCAGCCCACTTATAGACCAGTCGGCTCTCGAGGAGTAAATATCATGCCGCCGCTGTACTTCTTAACAAATGTCCTGGTTCCAATCTAAAGCTGGAACTATAAGAGATCCCATGTCAATGAAAAGTCTCCCCGATGTCAAGGGGATTTGAAAACTTGGCTAACGGGCTGACAGACAAGCGTTCTAGTCACTGCGTCACCACGGCTTCCGAAATAAAGTACAACAACAGTTAATCTGTGTTTATAGGACAATACTTGCCTAGGCCTGCACAATGAAACAATGAGAGAAG
>OY992885.1:101039714-101174714 GCA_963921405.1 Cepaea hortensis | reverse complement strand
AATACCTTGACAAACAAACACAAATCATCACAATCATTACCATCAAATCAGGTTACATGTGATCAATTCAGTAGATACTTTCAGTCCGACATAAACCAACTGAAGGCTGCAATACCAGATGCGCCTCATGACATATCTTTATTATCATCATTCTGTGAGAACAAATGCTATGGACACATTTCCTCCAACATACCGCTAATGACGACAACTGAAGTATTTACTCATCTCCGTAATCTAAAAAAAAATAACTCATCAGGACTAGATGGAATTAGTAGTCGGATCCTTCGCCATGCTGCACCGGCGATCTGCGAGTCACTAACTTTTATATATAATCAATGTCTAACCAGAGGTCACTTCCCATCAGCCTTTAAAATCGCTAAAGTGTATCCTCATTTAAAAGCTGGTCCTCTAGACGATCGTCTCATGAGTAATTATAGACCAATTTCCATATTATCCTCATTATCCAAACCGCTAGAAAAGCACATCCACAAAACAACACTAGATCACTTAGTTCGCCATAAACTGATAGTTGACAGTCAGTCAGGATTTCGGCCAAAATATTCTTGCCATACGGCACTAACAAACATGATAGAAAACTGGCATCAAAATATTAACAACAATACTCTATGTGGAGCGGTGTTTATAGACTTTAGGAAAGCATTCGATATGATAGATCATACTATTCTAATTAAAAAACTAGAAACAATGAAAGTAAGTTTTAATATAGTGACATTAATAAAATCATTCTTATTAGACAGAAAGCAAGTAGTATCACACAATAAAGTTTTATCTCAAGCCATTACCATTAATATTGGAGTACCTGAGGGGTCTATTCTTGGCCCTCTATTATTTGCCATTTATATAAATGATCTTCCATTAAATCTGTCGTCGTCCTGCGATCTATTTGCTGATGACTGCACAGTATATACAAACGCTGTTGATCGTAATGTGCTAGAATTATCCTTGCAACAGGAAATAAATAGTGTAGTTAACTGGAGTCATGCAAACCGCATGCAAATTAACATTACTAAAACAAAGTCTATGTTAATAGGAACCAGGCAAAGACTTCACACTCTAAACTCGCAGAGAACTCTTCAGCTGCACAATGGCAGCACGCCTGTAGAAAGTGTCACCGAGCACAAGACACTGGGTGTTATCATAGATCAAAATCTAACTTTTAACTCACATGTTCATGCTCTAGTTAAACAAATAGCCAAAAAAGTATACCAACTTGCCAAAATTAAAAATTTCCTTGACGAAAACACAAGAAAGATATTCTATACTTCTCATATACAAACACATATTGATTACTGCTCCACAGTCTGGGATGGATGCTCCAAATCAATAACAAAACGCCTATATTCACTCCAGAAAAGGGCAGTGCGTTTAATTAATGGTGAAAAGCTTACCGACAATTCTAACCTATATAAACGTCTCCGGTTACTGCCACTCCACAAGCGCCTGCTTTTTAATAAAACCAAACTAATTCACAAAATCCTATTTCAAAATGCTCCAAGCTACCTTTGGCCATTGTATATAACGCTAGACATAGCGAACGACTAAATATACTTCATGTCCCTAAACCTAGGATAGACTTATATAAAACAAGCTTAGCATACTCTGCCGCTCAGTTGTGGAACAATCTTCCACAAGAAATCAAAGACACCACCAATCATGATACATACATTCGCAACCTGTTTGAACACTACCTTAGTACAGACTACATGCCCCCATAACAAACAACACAAAAAAGACAATAATGGTAACTTATCTCAAACGACAACTAGCCAAAAAACATTCCCTTATGTATGGCACGTTACACCCTCCTTAGGTATTTATAATGCCCATGTTAAACACTGCTTCAGTGAGTCATTTGTTATTGATTATTTTTCATGCGTTTTAATGTTCTTTTGTCGTCAAAAGTTGCTTCATAAGTGATGTTGAATGAAAGAATGTATGAGAGGAAATAGAGAAGAAGGGCAGAATGTCAGACGGGCCTGCGTGCCCAATTCTTAACCCTTTGAAAATAAAGACTTATTATTATTATTATTATTATTATTATTATTATTATTATTATTATTATTATTATTATTATTATTATTATTATTATTATTAAATTCTGAGTCCCGCCAGCGATTGCCTTGGCAGGGCCAGACCAAATGATTTCGCGGCTTTATGCTGCCAGTGGACTGAACGTTCACAGCCCCTGCTTTAAAAGAATGTGATTTTCAAACATTTAAGTCTGATGCATTGTAGGTCAGGTCGTGTAAGCCCTGAAAAGGATTTGCATCTATCACTGTGAGATTTTTCACTCTATCCAATGTCTACGTACCAACTTCAGGAGGAGTCTATTGGAGAGCTCGCCTTCACGTTATCCAAGTGCCATCTCCAGGGGATGTGTCTTGAAGAGGTCGCATTCACCTATGCCTCCAGGGGATGTGTCTTGAAGAGGTCGCCGTCACCTATGCCTCCAGGGGATGTGTCTTGAAGAGGTCGCATTCACCTATGCCTCCAGGGGATGTGTCTTGAAGAGGTCGCCGACACCTATTCCCTCCAGGGGATGTGTCCTGAAGAGGTCGCCTTCACCTATGCCTCCAGGGGATGTGTCTTGAAGTGGTCGCCTTCACCTATGCCTCCAGGGGATGTGTCTTGAAGAGGTCGCCTTCACCTATGCAAGTGTAGAATCAAGCGGTGTGTGCACGGTCGGTAGTGGGACTTCACATCTCTGAAGGAGCTTATTAGGATGTAACCAGGCTATGATTCAGCACAGCATACACAGACTTTTTGAGAGTAGTCTCTATATGGTAATATGTCCTCTACAGATTTGAATGCCGTCATCAGAAACTGTAGTCGAGATACTTTTTTTTTTTTGCATATCCTTTACAGGACATCGCTGTCAACACCAGCATCTTCCAGCTGTCTGTTGATTTCTTGGCAAGATTACGCTCAGTAGTTTGCCATTGCTTTCTGAGCGGCCGGCTCACATACCCCGTAAGTTATCGATGCGATTCGAACCACTGCTGATTCTCACCGTCATCACGTTACCTACGAGAGTATACGAGATTACGGAGAAAAGTCATAACCTCTAAGCCAAGTCGAGATACTAGGAGAACTTTATTTCTTGTATGTAAACAAGAAGAGAATCAAAGATTCTGCTAGTTAGTTGGTTAGTTATCTGTTGGGGTGTAATGCTTGTACTCCAAACATGTCCATGGGTGCTCATAACCATCCCTCCCCCCCCCCTCCCCACACCTCAATCCCTAACATATGCATCAACGTCCGGCGGCTAATAGTGCCAGTTCCGTGCTGGTTGACGAGTCTCTCATGTCTGGCCGTGACATTTCTTACTCCCAACTCTCTTATTCTAGACAACGATTTGGATTCATTGGCGTCAAAGCCCTCCGCTCTCCACATCTCTCTAAGGGTATTAATATCATCAGCACTGTCCATGGATTAGCCATCTGCAGGGGATACAGAGCCAGCAAGTTTATCAGATCGTTCATTTCCCCCGCATGTTCAAGAATGAAGGTAAGGGTGACTCTAGGACCAGCAGATCTCCGCAACGATTCAACCCACAATCTACGCACAGACCCCGCCTAGACCTTACAGATCATGCTCACCGAATCAATGTGACATGATAGCGAGAAAACTGTAATGATTTTCTTGTGTTGTTTATGCACATATAAATGGTCTGTCGTGTCACTTCAAAGTACAGGTAGTTCTTTCTCGACAAGTTGTCATTTCAAGGCAACAGGTTCGAATCTAGATGTACTGAAAGCTATAATTATTTTAAAATGTTGTGATGATTAGATATGCCAACCCAGGGACGGTGTGTCGAAGAGGTTGCGAAAGCAATATGGAATTCCACATACCGCGTTCGAAACACAACTGCGGGCGATTTAGAAGCAGACCGCTTTGCGCTGATTTTCATACAATGGTATGCATGCTGGTTGTTCAGAATACGATAACAACACACTGAACGTAAACTTGCCAAGATATCACAAACAGCCAAAAATGCTGGAGTAAACTGCGATGTCCTGTAAAGGATATGCAAGTATCTTTTTTTTTTTTATTATCCGCCCTCTGATCTCTACTTATTTTCTTTACTTTTATGAATGCCGAGCAATACATGGGGAATTAGTTCACATGATATGTAAATATCGACAGGTTAAGCAGCTTTAACCAGACGTTGCGTTCTGAATTACATTAGCCCAGGAGATGAAAATAAAAATTTAAAAACATACTCCAACGCTATAAATCCCAGCCAACCTGTGAATGACACTTGCCCGTTGAAGAGACCGGTGAGTGTCATGCGTGTCTTTTATCTGTTGTCACCGAGTGTAAGACATTCATCCACCCAGAACACAGCGTTTCTCACATCGATCGTCTCGCCAGACTCCAACCCCGAGAAATTTCAGGGAGAAGTTAGATGCATATCCTTTACAGGACTTAGCAGTCAACCCCAACATTTGTTTGGTTGGATGTTTGTGATTTCTTGGCAGTATGGAAGCACTAGTGCTTCAATAGAAGCACAATAGTGCTTCCACATTGATGTGGATGGGCCTTAGGTTCATACCAGAATACGATCAGCGTTGCCAGTAGTGGGTTGTGCTCAATATTTAAATCTCAAATCCCGAAACAAACAAATAAATCAATTTCTTGGCAAGTTTACTTACAGTAGCTTGGCATTATTTTCTGAACGACTGACACACATATCATTGTATGGACACCAACGCAAGACAGCCTGCTGCTATATCCCCCGCATCTGTGCTTCGAACGAGGTGAGCTTTCAGCGCCGTGTCCAACTCTAATACCTTTTTTATTAACATCTTATCTTACACTGTGACATTATCTCATAACCATCTTATATTATATTGTGACATTATCTTATAAATATCTTATCTTACATTGTGATGTCATCTTATAAACATCATATCTTACATTGTGACCTTATCTTATAACATCTGATCTTACATTATAACCTCATCTTATGACCATCTTATCTTACATTGTGACCTTATCTTATAAATACCTTATCTTACATTGTGATGTCATCTTATAACCATCTTATCTTACATTGTGATGTCATCTTATAACCATCTGATCTTACATTATGACCTCATCTTATAAACATCTGATCTTACATTGTGACCTTATCTTATAAATATCTTATCTGACATCGTGACCTTATCTTATAAACATCACATCTTACATTGTGACCATATCTCATAACCATCGGATCTTACATTGTGACCTAATCTTATAAATATCTTATCTTATACTGTCATGTCATCTTATAACCATCTTATCTTACATTGTGACCTTATCTTATAACATCTGATCTTACATTATAACCTCATCTTATGACCATCTTATCTTACATTGTGACCTCATCTTATAAACATCATATATTACATTGGGACCTTATCTTATAAATATCTTATCTTACATTGTGACCTTACCTTATAACCATCTGATCTTACATTGTGACCTTATCTTATAAATATCTTATCTTACATTGTAACCTCATCTTACACACATACACATTGGCACCTTGCCGTCTTGACAGACGATAGTTTGTGCTTTAAAAAGGCATAATAACTTTTAACTATGGCGGTAGCGAGTGTGACTGATAAGGCCAATTTGCGCTGTAAATGTCCGTTCACAGTGGGTGCATGTGAACACGTGGTCATTTCCACCATCATGCACCATCTTACGTCTCAAACGCTTGGTGTGTGACTTTTCTGCAATAATTTTCTCCTTTGACTTTATTCCATTTCTGATATTTGCCCTCCATGCAACACGTTCAGCGGCGACTTGCTCCCAATGTGCATTATCAATGCCTGTATCAATCATGTCCCGCTTACACACATCTTTGTATCGTAGTAGAGGCCGACCCTGAGATCTCTTACCCATCTGTAATTCACCAATAAAGATATCCTTTGGTATTCTACCATCATCCATCCGCCTAAGATGTCCTATCCATCTAAGTCTACGAAGACTGAGCATGGAATAAACTGTCACACAACCTGATCTTTCCAATACTTCAGTATTTGTGATTTTGTCTTGCCACTTAATACCAAGAATTCTTCGCAGACACCGCATATGAAAGCTGTTTAAATTGTTCTCTTGGTGTGAGTAAGTTGTCCAGGTTTCACTGCCATAGAGAAGAGTACTAAGGACACAGGCTTGATAGACAAGGACTTTTGTTTTGGCAGTAAGCTTCCTGTTCTCCCAGACTCTTTTTCTTAACCTGTTCATTGTTGTTGCTGCCTTACCAATCCGGATGTTGATTTCCTGATCTAGGGATAATTTGCTATTTACCACCGATCCTAGATATGTAAAATGGTATACTATCTCTAGTTCGGCGTCGTCAATAAAGATTGATGGTACCCCATGTGCACCTTGTGACATAATCTGTGTCTTCTTTTTGCTAATTGTTAAACCAAATTCAGAACAAGCATTGGAGAATGCAGATAGTAGACATTGCAATTCTTCCTCAGAGTGGGTCGTAACTGCAGCATCATCTGCAAAAAGCAACTCTCTGATCAGTACCCTCCTAATTTTGGTCTTAGCCTTCAATCTCTGAGCATTGTAGAGGCCGCCATCTGAGCGTGAGTGAATGTATATACCACCATCCTGATCACGAAATGCATATTTCAGTAGAAGTGAAAAGTATATTCCAAAGAGGGTGGGAGCTAGTACACAACCTTGCTTAACTCCACTCTTGATTTCAAATTCTTCAGAAGTTGCACCATCAAACTTGATCAGGGATGGAGTTATTGCCTCTCCATAGCACAAAGCCTGGGCTAAAATATAGAGATCATGTGTTGCCCATGCAGCATGATCCCTCTCTCGGCCTGCCTAGTTCACTCCAGAGGAAAGGTAACACCCCTACATCTGGAACAAGACAAGCTGCAGAAGCTGCCGGATCAGCAAAGCAATGCTCTAACTGTCCGCCTGTCGGAGCTTCGATCCTAGACCAGTCGCCAACCAAGGCTTAGGGCCTGGTCTGCCCTGCCATGACAATTTTGTCTTTAGCTTGCATTTCCTCGCACCAGGGTAAGGCTTGTACCCTCCCAATTGCGCTCTTCCGCCCGAAGCCGTTGGCACAATGTGGGGTGTCGGGTTTGGTAAGCGCCGCCCAACGTTCGGCGCTAACAGAAACCAGGTAGTACCGTCTACTGTTATACGGTAGCTCAGTCATATCTGACTAAGACCATCCAAGTACCTAGAACCCAATATATAAACATTGGTTTCTGACACCTTTTACAATTTACTCATTGTTAAGAATAATGAGTTGGTGCCAAAATATTATACATATATACCATTGGAAAAAACTACTGACCTGTTACCTTCAGAAAAAAAAAACAACAACACATAAACAGCATTTTGTATTACTAATTAAACTAATTAATAGTCATTTATCTCCTGGTGAACCTCATCTTATAACCATCGTATCTTACAATGTGACATTATCTTATAAATATCTTCTCTGATATCGTGACCTAATCTTATAACCATCACATCTTACATTGTGACCTTATCTCATAAACATCACCACGACCACAATTCCTACCTGATCGACTCTAGTCAGCGGGTCCGTTGGTGTGACGTTTAGTACATACACTGGTTACGGTACCAGCTCTCGACTCTTGCTATAGGACAGACAGGCCGGTCACCTATTCTCCCGAGCACCCAGGCTTACACATAAGGATGGTTCCATCACTTCACAGACCAAAAGAAGGTACTTGCCACGCGGATTGTTTTTATTTCTTACTTGAGTCAGAGGCGCACTTAGTATTTCAAACTTACAGAAACAATTTAGTGGTATATCCTTCACAGTACGTCGCAGTCATACCTATCACTTTATGGCTGTTTGTGATTTCTTGGTCAAATTTACGTTCAGTAGTTTGCCATTGATTTCTGAACCACCGGGGATCAAACCATTGTATGAAAATACCAACGCTTGGTGGTCTGTTTACAAAACGCCCTCATCTGTGTTTCCAACGTGGTATGCGGGATTACGAACTGCGTTGGCAACACTTTTGCGACAGTAAAGGTTTTCCAAGTTAACCCTTTATTTCAGTGTTTGTCCCTTTGCAATAGAAACTTGTTTTGTGCCACCAGCAAATACTTCCCACTTTGAGAACCATTGCCACAGAGCACATTTAATTTTATGAATAGACTGTTTTGTCTGCACAACACTGCTATATGGCAGAGACAAGTGAATTGAATGCTGGATCTATGTATGTACTTCCCACACGAAGGTATGGAGAGGGTCCCCAGCTGAGTTTGTTTAATGCCTCCACATGTTGTCTTTATGAATGTAGGCCAGCTTGCCGTAAAAATATTAACCACAAATATTTATGGTATAACGTGTTCAAGTAGTGTTGCGGCCACAGGATATGGAAGAATGCCAGGGGACATAGGACGTTGAAAGGTGCTAGAGGACGCAGGACAATAAATGGCGTTATAGGACATAGGACGTAGAACAGTCCGAGATGTCATCATATGTTGAAAACTAGGAACGGGAAAATGAGATCTAGAACGAGCTAGGGATAAAAGAAACAAAACGGAAAAGAAAACTGAACGGAAAATAGATGCATTGTCAAACATTACCCATATAAAAAGTGTTACCCGTGAATCAAAAAGCCACTTCCATTTACATCTCCTTTTACTTCCTCAAGCAAATGGATTTTCTCTTGGAATAACAATGGGTTTTCTTAGTCATGGGACACAACAAAGCGAGACCAGGTTAGGAAAGGCCCTGGCTTATCTCCCCCTAACCTCCAAAGACGAGGTCATATCTACTCGGAGTTCACAATGTAGGCCACACTGGCATATCTTTACTGAAGAATGCTAATTATCTCCGCATGTTCAAGCCCAATTGACCGCATTTCCATACGTGCATTAACATATTGTACTGGCTACATCTGTCTAGCACATTGGAAATATATACTGGCTATAAGGGACGTTAAATTATCATAAGGGACTTAACGTTAAATTACCATAAGGGACTTAACTTTAAATTAGCATATGGTGAGGTGACACTGTGGCCTAAGATGTGTTAACAGCTTGCGTAAAATTAACTGTTATTATGCTGTGCTGGCTGAAATGACGTCAAACACTATGTTCATCTGTGGGCACTGTATTGAACTATAATATTGCAAAAACATTGTTGTTCTATAACGCTGTGAACACTACATCGAACTATAACATTGGATAATAGCTCGTTGATATATAACCATGTAAGCACTTCATTGAAGTATAATATTACAAGCATTGTGTTGACCTATAACGGTGTGAAAAATTTATTGATCTATAACATTTTGATCTATGACGTTGTCAACGCTATATTCAACTGTTGTTTCTCCATCAAGAATGATGATGACCATTCATTTCATCCAGTGGGGTTGAAAGTATGGAGCCGTGAGTTCTAAGATGGCTGATAAGGCCTATTTTGGCTCGAAATGTTCTTTGACAATGTGGACAAAGAATGCTTGACGTTCCAGGAGGAGGATCCCCTGAAGTGGTTTTTCTGTCCAGCCTTTTCTTCACAGCTCTTGCAGTCCTGGTTGTGACTGCACCCTTATGTAATGATGTACGCCATGAATTACGGTCTTTAGCAACAGTCTTCCAGGTGTCAGGATGAATTCCAAAAGCTTTCAGTAAGATTTTCAGTCTTTAAAGCGTTTCCTCTGGCCGCATTGGGAGCGTTTACCACAACGCAGCTCGCCGTAAAAAAATTATTATTTACATTATTATTATTTACATTTTTATTATTTTATTTATTACACATTTATTTTTTACATTATTATTTACATTAAACTATAACATTGCAAACATTAGGATGATCTATAACATTGTTTACAAATACATTGTATTATAACATTGGAAAAAACAGCTCGCTGATCTATAACATTGTAAACACTACTTTGAAGTATAACATTGCAAACATTATGTTGATCTATAACGTTGTATACACTACATTCAACTATAACATTGGAAAACAGCTCGCTGATCTATAACATTGTAAACACTACTTTGAAGTATAACATTGCAAACATTAGGTTGATCTATAACGTTGTAAACACTACATTCAACTATAACAATTTAAAACAGGTCCTTGTGGGTTGAAGTTCCGGATGACATGACGGACTAGCAAAATGTAATAATAACACTGGGTCGTGAGTGCAGAGAATGGGCAGCGGGCTGCACTGAGTTTGAAGTGCAACAGCTGATCCAGAGCAACACACATCAAGGTGACATAGTCATCTACACCGATGGGTCAGTGGTGAGAAACAGACGTAGTGGCTGGGGCTTTATTGCAAAGGCTAATGGGCGAGTCTTGAAAAAGGAGAGTCTGGTATATGAGACTCCGACCTCCAGCATGAGAATGGAGGTGGAGGCAGTAACAGCGGCATTCCGTTGGCTAGAGGAGACAACTGCAACACACGTTGTGTTCATTATGGATTCAAAGAATATGCTTAGCAAGGTGGAGAAAGGAATGATTCGTGTGGAATGGCTCTCGTCGCTTCAGAGGTCACAGATTGTGAGAATTGTATGGATATTTTGCCCAGGCCATGCGTTTGTACGGGGGAATGAACAGGCTGATAGGCTAGCAGTGAATGCACCTCTTGGTGGTATCTTGCCTATGGACAAGGGAGAGGTGGTTGTGCGCTTGTGGGACCAGGTGGAAAAGGCGGAGGAACAGATTGAGAACCCATATGTGGAAAGAATGAGATTGCGGGGGATCGGCAGGGGTTCTAGAAGAATCTCAAAACTGAGAGGGAATACCAGGAGAATATTTAATCAGATAGCGGTTAGTTAGTTAGTTAGTCGACAGATCATCCTCGTTGCACATCGAACCATTCAGTCCATAAGTGCTCGGATCCCCTCCTCAGCAAATCCCGCAGCGTGTAGCGGCTAACGACGCCAGTTCTGAGTTGGTTTATCAATCTTCTTTGGCTTCCTGCGTAGTGTTCTTGTTTGGCCACCCCTCTTTTAATTTGCTGCTCTCGCAGTCTGGCCATTGTTGTAGATTCACAGTCATCACTTGGTTCTCGCAAAAGTCTCACTTCTCGTTGAGCATTCAGATTGTCAGCCTGGTCCATGGCGCGTCCGCCCTCCACAGTAGCCTCACCTGCGAGCTTGTCAGCCCGCTCATTTCCTTGTACTCCCGCATGCCCTGGCACGAAGATGAAACTAATCTTTGCCAGCCGAGACTGCTTCAGAGGCAGCAACCATTCTCTTCGGATCGACCCCTCCTCTATCCTCTTGATCATGTTCATTGAGTCGCTAAGGAAACAAGCCCTAGTGAATGTCTGTGTCTCGAGCCATGTTATTGCTTTACTTACTGCCATGACTTCCATAGTCAGGCTACTTGTGGTTTCAGGGAAAGCACCAGAGTCCTCCTTCACAATTCTCCCTCCGGCCCGAGCTGTAAAGGCCCATGAGCTTCTCACATGTCGGACGACCGACCCATCTGTGTAGATGACCGCGTCACCGTCTAGAGAATTCTCGAAAATCAACGCTTGTAATTCAGCCTCAACAGCAGCCGGATTTTCTTGTCTGCATTTCCTATCTAGTTGGATGCAAACTGAAAAGGATGTGCAGAAGTCTGTTGGCACTTGCACCCACTCCTCGCCAGGTTCTAAGTCCTCAAGTGAACACACCTGTTGAAGAATGTCTTCGGCTTGACCCATCCACGACCGTCCTCTTTTTAACCTGCTGCCCTTCACCTTCCTAATTTCACTATGCAGTGGATGTTGTGTGTTTGCGTTAATTCTGAGGTAGGCGCGTGCCCTGCAAACTTGTATTCTCTCTTCAATGGTTGGAAAATCAAGAAGGTAGCGCATCGCCCTGCATGCTGTATCTCTTGTACATCCAAGAATAATGCGCATAGCTTCATTCTGTATCCTTTCCATCCTTTCTATCTGCTTATGGCTGAGAGTCAGGATTGCCATTGTATACTCCAAAACAGACATGACCAGCCCCTCGTACAGAAGACATAGATGGCGCTGCTCACAGTTTGCTGCCGCCATCACCCGCATCGCTGCCAAGATGGCGACGGACGGTCGTGTTGTTTTGTGTTCGTTAACTTTTTCGCGTAGGGGATGGATTTATTCATCTCTTGCGTGTAATTGGTGTGCCAGGATGTAAAACCAGGAGTTTCTACTCAAGATCTGCGCGGGTGCTACGGAGTTCGTGCATCGAGCGAAGCCATCCTTGAGTGAATTTTCAGCAGCGTGTGTGGTTCTCAGCAGTCTGTGTTTACGTTTTTTCAACATGGCGGAACAACGTGTTTTTTCCGAGCGGTCAGCAGTCAACATAACGAAGCGGCGTGGTAGCCGCGCAGGGAGAAAGAAACAAGGTAAGCGCGGTGGTTTGAGACGTTTTAGACTCAAGTGTCACCGTCTAGGACTCAGGAACATCCGTATTCTATATTGGAACTGTGCCAGTGTAAAACAACGGGGCTCTATTTTAGAAACCCTAGTTTACAGGAACGACATTGTAGCACTCCAGGAGACGAGACTGGGCGATCAGCTACTCCGAATTGCCGGTTTCAAATGTTTCTACAACAGACGACATCTGGGAACGGCGATTCTCGTTCGCGACAGCATGGTGGCGTCAGAGCTAGACATGTCCAGTTGGGACAGTGACGATATACAAATACAGGCGTTGAGAGTTCATTCCAGTATACCATTCGTGTTGGTTAATGTTTATGCCCGCAATGCGAGTGTGGACGCCCAGAAGTGGCAGTGCTTAAGTGGCATATTAGGCCACGAGAGAAATGTTATTTTCTGTGGTGACTTCAACGCTAAAGGCAGATCATGGGGAAACACTTCCTCCAATACACAAGGGGAGGAGCTCGAGACTGCACTGGAAACCATCGACCTGGTTTGTATCAACAGTCGCTGTGTCACCAGGACAGCAAGCCGTCCAGGCGATGAGGACAGTGCTATTGATCTGGCGCTAGTTTTACCTTCACTCACTACAGTGTGTAGATGGGGTGTCCTAGGACACCATGGCAGCGACCACCACCCTTGCAACATATTGGTGGAGAAAGGCAGAACCAGGCAGCACAAGCTAAAGGTAAAGACGTTCCAGTATGACAATACAGGGCAAGATGTGGTGAGTAAAATAAGACGTGACAAGCGCAGAACGGTTCAGGGCAGGAAAAAACGCTGGGAGCAGCCACCGTGGTGGAGTTTCGAGGTGGAGAAGGCTTGGGTGGATAAGCGTAGTGCTGTAAGGAGATGGCAAAATGCCAAGAAGAACAGAGCTGGTCATCCTAGTCCCAGCTTGCACTTAGAAAGAGAGATGCACACAAAAGTAAGCTATTTCAAAAAACTGGTCAAGGTGGTTAAAAGCGAAAAATGGGCAGAGGTGTGTCAAAGAGTAAGCACAGACAAGTCACTGAAATTGTTCTGGCGACTACATAAAAGCATGAGTGGTGTAGTCAAGAATAAGAATAATCAGATAGCGGTGGGAACGATTAGTAGTATGATTCTTCTCTGGCTGTTGAACGAGCGGACTGAGCACGTATGGGAATGTCCTGAGTGCAGTGATGTCGGTCCTTGACTCAACTAACCTCAACTCAACAGCTCGTTGATGTATAACATTGTGAATACTACATTAAACTTTAACATTGTAAACTGTATGTTGATCTATTTGCAAGTCATTTACAGGACTTCACAATCAAGCTAAACATATTAGGCTGCTTATGACTTCAGGCTATTTCACCTTCAGCAGTTTGCCAGTAAGTGACGCTGTTGGCAGGCAGTCTTATAATTTTCCGTCATACCGATTCGAGGGGTTGAAATATGCTAGGGGAGATTTTGGATGCAGACCGCTTTGCGTTGATTTCGATGATATGAGGCGTCGGCCGTTCAGAAAGCAGTGTCAAACTACTGTTCTAACATTGCCTAATAAATCACAAATAGCTAACACATGCTGGGGGGCTAATTGCATCATCATGTCAAGGGTATGCAAATAGCTGTAGTTTGTCAGTGCAGACGGTCATAACATTGTGAAAATCAACGCAAATCAGTCTGCGTCCACTCACCTGCCGCTGACTTTCAACCCAGTGTGTTGAGATTGTGAAGTCGCGTTTACTTCCCTTAACCCACAGACGTCGGCATATATAATACATTCATTGTGAGTTGTTGATGTAGTCGAGCGATCAAAAGATGTCGTTTGCAATGAGAAAAAGAGTGTTGGGGTGCTACAGGTGTAACCTGTACTTATATATGGATGTGAAGCGTGGACGATGAGCAGACAAGCTGAAAAAAAAAAAAACTTCTGAAGGCTGTGGAAATGTGGTTTCTGAGGAACATGCAAAGAATGCCATGGACAGACAGAAAAACCAATGAGCAAGTCCTATAAGAAACGAATGAACATCGTAAATTGATTAGAGAAAGTAGATGTATACAGTGAACATTTTTAGCCAATTTATGAGAAGAGATAAATTGGAGAACTTGGCGACAACAGGCAAGATCAAGGTGACGAGAACAAGGGGAAGGCAGATAATTAAATATCTAGATAGCTTGGCCATGTGGTAATGTCGAGACAGATACATAGAGCTGATCCACGACTCTGGTGATCGAGTGAGAAGGCGAAACACGACCGCCCACGCTTATCGGCATGGCACATGATGATGATGATGTAGTGGTATCTCTGTGTTTGTTGTTTATGTGCTGACAAAGACTTCGGCGGCAGCTTCCATTGTGTTACTTGTGATCGAGCTTCTGGTTGTTTTGATTATTATTCATTGTTAAGAGTGTGATTCTTCGAGAGAAAGCCCTTGCTTAATGCCTGCATGCAGTCATCGTGTATGCAGCATGTCATTCCCCAAGACCGTGGTCAAGTGCAACTTGCTGTTTCATGTATAAATGATGAAGCCGCTTATGTCGTATAAAAGAATTCTCCACAGGTGAAATCAGTTTTCGGGATTATATTGATTGTGAGATGTAATTTACCGCACTGTCAAGTCTAAATCAGATGTGACTGAACTACCGTATAACAGCAGTCGGTACCATCTGCTTTCTGTTAGCGGCGAATGTTGGAGGGGGAGGGGGTGCTCACTAAACCCGATACCCCACATTGTGTGAACGGCTTCGGGTGGAGGAGCGCTATTTGGAGGCTACAAGCCTTATCCTGAAGCGACGAAAACCTAAAGACTAAATGTCATGGGAAGATCAGGTCCTAAGCCTTGGTCGGAAACTGGTCTAGGATCGAACCTCTGACAGGCAGACAGTTAGAGTATTGCTTTGCTGATAGGACAGCTTCTGCAGCTTGTCTTGCACCAGATGAATTGGTTTTACCTCTCCTCTGGAGTAAACTAGGCAGTCCAAGAGAGGGATTATGCTGCATGGGCAAAACATGTTCTCTACAATTCAGCCCAGGCTTTGTGCTATGGAGATATTATAAAGCCTTGTCTGTTTTGCTTGGAAGAACAATATAGCAAACCATGGTCTGTCAAGACGACATGGTGTCAGTGTCCTTGCACTGTGACAAGTGATACTCCCCTTGAGCTTATTATACAGTTGTCTCCAACCTTCTGACAAACACCACCACAAACGCCACCAACTGTCAATGGTGATACATATCACGATGACCGTGACTGAATAATCTGAAGGCCCTTTTTTACGTTAATAAGGTAACTTTAGCTCACACTACAACCGTTAATGGTAATATGTGTCACGATGACTGTGTCTGAATAACCTGAAGGTCCCAACTGACATTAACGAGGTCACTTTATACTGATGCAACTGTCTCGGGTTTCTGTCCATTATCCATGTTTATGATGCTGTCCTTGAACCACATGAACACTTCTCAAGCTTGACTGATGTTACAGGAACATCTTGAAGAGGTGAAGTTGTGAATTTCGTTGTAGCGGTGTCCTGTTTCGTTGTATCTGTGTGTACGTGAGAGTGACATTAATTTGTGATTTTGTTTCAATGCATACACATTTAGTATTGCTTGATACTCACACAATGTGGAACAAATATAAAGCGTTAGAAGTACTAGTCGGAACTCAGTACCACAATATGCATTGCACCACCTGACTCTCTCACTCTCTCTCTCTCTCTCTCTCTCTCTCTCTCTCTCTCTCTCTCTTTATATCTCTCCCTCTTTAACTCTCTAACGCTCTCTCTCTCTGTCTATGTATGTGTCTCTCTCGCTCTCTCTCTCTCTCTCTCTCTCTCTCTCTCTCTCTCTCTCTCTCTCTCTCTCTCTCTCTGTATGTGTGTGCTTTATTTCATACTTTTTTAAAACTAAACAGAGGCGAAAGACATCATCACTCAACATTGACACCGACCGTTTCTCTCTCTCTCTCTCTCTCTCTCTCTCTCTCTCTCTCTCTCTCTCTCTCTCTCTCTCTCTCTCTCTCTCTCTGTATGTATGTTTTATTTTATACTGTTTGAAAAAAGAAACAGTTTATGAGGAGACTAATTATGGCATCCAGCATTTTTCAGCTGTTGTTGATGTTTTTGCAAGTTTTACGTTCAGTAGTTTGCCATTGCTTTCTGAACGACCGGCTCACATACCTCCGTAAGTAACCAGCGCGACGAGATCGGCTGCCAAATCTCGCGTAGCTGTGTTTCGTAGTGGGTATACGGGATTACCAACAACGTTCTTAAATCCTTCGCCAGGGAGACGGCAACCAATAAAAGTACAGTAGTTATATTAGTAGCTCCTCCCCAAATGTGTCTCCAAATAACGAGCTCATCATCATCATGTGCCATTCTGATAAGTGTGGGCGATCATGTTTCGCCATCTCACGCGATCACCAGGGTCGTGGAAAAGCTCTGTGTTCTTGACTTAATTATGCCATGTTGCCAAGACATCCACATATGTTCTTTTCTGCCTTCCTCGTGATTTTTTGGCCTTAACCTTGCTAGTTGACACCAAGTTCTCTAGTTAATTTCTTCTCATAACGGACCCAAGAAATCTTCACTGTCTACATTTAATTTCTCCAATCAGTTTACATTTTCAATTATTGATAGTAGGACTTGTTCATTAAATTGTATGTCTATTCATGGTATTCTTTACATTTTCCTCAGACACCACATCTCCATTTCCATTATATGTTGTTACGCTTATCTGCTCATTGTCCACGATCACATAATTACAAAAGTACATGTTCTATGTAGCACTTCAACACTCTTTTTCTCCTTGCAGTTAACATCTTTTGATTGGTCAGTATGTTTTCCGTCTTGTAAAATACTCCAAGAGTGTCGAAGCAAAAGGTGGGTTGGAACCGTGAAAGAGGAAAACAATATTACATTTACGTAGACGACATCAGGGAGATAGACGACATCAATGAGATAGACAACATCAGGGAGATAGACGACATCAATGAGATAGACAACATCAGGGAGATAGTCGACATCATGGAGATAGACGACATCATGGAGATAGACGACATCAGGGAGATAGACGACATTAGTGAGACAGACATCAGGGAGATAGACGATATCAGGGAGATAGATGACATCAGTGAGATAGACGGCATCGGGGAGATAGACGACATCAGGGAGATAGACGGCATCGGGGAGATAGACGACATCAGGGAGATAGACGACATTAGTGAGACAGACATCAGGGAGATAGACGACATCAGGGAGATAGATGACATCAGTGAGATAGACGGCATCGGGGAGATAGACGACATCAGGGAGATAGACGGCATCGGGGAGATAGACGACATCAGAGAGATAGACGACATTAGTGAGACAGACATCAGGGAGATAGACGACATCAGGGAGATAGATGACATCAGTGAGATAGACAACATCATGGAGATAGACGACATCATGGAGATAGACGACATCAGGGAGATAGACGACATCAGGGAGATAGACGACATCAGGGAGATAAACGGCATCGGAGAGATAGACGACATCAGGGAGATAGACGACATCATGGAGATAGACGACATTAGTGAGATAGACGACATCATGGAGATAGACGACATTATGGAGATAGACAACATCATGGAGATAGACGACATTATGGAGATAGACGACATTATGGAGATAGACGACATCAGGGAGATAGACGACATCAGGGAGATAGATGACATCAGTGAGATAGACAACATCATGGAGATAGACGACATCATGGAGATAGACGACATCATGGAGATAGACGACATTAGTGAGACAGACATCAGGGAGATAGACGACATCAGGGAGATAGATGACATCAGTGAGATAGACAACATCATGGAGATAGACGACATCAGGGAGATAGACGACATCAGTGAGATAGACAACATCATGGAGATAGACGACATCATGGAGATAGACGACATCATGGAGATAGACGACATTAGTGAGACAGACATCAGGGAGATAGATGACATCAGTGAGATAGACGGCATCGGGGAGATAGACGACATCAGGGAGATAGACGACATCAGGGAGATAGACGACATCAGGGAGATAGACGACATCAGGGAGATAGACGACATCAGGGAGATAAACGGCATCGGAGAGATAGACGACATCAGGGAGATAGACGACATCATGGAGATAGACGACATTAGTGAGACAGACATCAGTGAGATAGACGGCATCGGGGAGATAGACGACATCAGGGAGATAGACGACATCAGGGAGATAGATGACATCAGGGAGATAGATGACATCAGTGAGATAGACGGCATCGGGGAGATAGATGACATCATGGAGATAGACGACATCAGGGATATAGACGACATCAGGGAGATAGATGACATCAGTGAGATAGACGACATCAGGGAGATAGATGACATCAGTGAGATAGACGACATCAGGGAGATAGACGGCATCAGGGAGATAGACGACATCAGTGAGATTGACGACATCAGGGAGATAGACGGCATCAGGGAGATAGATGACATCAGGGAGATAGATGACATCAGGGAGATAGACGACATCAGGGAGATAGATGACATCAGGGAGATAGACGGCATCGGGGAGATAGACGACATCAGGGAGATAGACGACATCAGGGAGATAGACGACATCAGGGAGATAGATGACATCAGTGAGATAGACGACATCAGGGAGATAGATGACATCAGTGAGATAGACGGCATCGGGGAGATAGACGACATCAGTGAGATAGACGGCATCGGGGAGATAGACGACATCAGTGAGATAGACGACATCGGGGAGATAGACGACATCAGTGAGATAGACGGCATCGGGGAGATAGACGACATCAGGGAGATAGACGACATCAGGGAGATAGACGACATCAGGGAGATAAACGGCATCGGGGAGATAGACGACATCAGGGAGATAGACGACATCAGGGAGATAGACGACATCAGGGAGATAGACGACATCAGGGAGATAGACGACATCAGGGAGATAGACGACATCAGTGAGATAGACGGCATCGGGGAGATAGACGACATCAGGGAGATAGACAACATCAGGGAGATAGACGACATCAGGGAGATAGAGGACATCATGGAGATAGACGACATCAGGGAGATAGACGACATCAGGGAGATAGACAACATCAGGGAGATAGAGGACATCAGGGAGATAGACGACATCAGGGAGATAGACGACATCAGGGAGATAGACGACATCAGGGAGATAAACGGCATCGGGGAGATAGACGACATCAGGGAGACGACATAGTGGAGACTCGGTAACGACTTCCGCCTGTCAGCCTCGTAGTCATGGGATGGATCCAAGTATGTGTAGATTTTAACTGCCACAAACTGACCCGAGTCCCAGCTCCATCCAGTCTCTTGAAATGTCTTGGGAGGTAACTGCCGGCGGGAGAGAGACTGGCTGCTCCATCCACCGATTGCTGAGTGGTCTAAACAACTCTGGGTCTAACAACATATGTCTAATTCGTCTCAAGGCGTGTAAATGGTTCCTTTCTTCCTTCCTTCCTTCCTTCCTTCCTTCCTTCCTTCCTTCCTTCCTTCCTTCCTTCCTTCTGTCCGTCCTTCCTTCCTTCCTTCCTTCCTTCCTTCCTTCCTTCCTTCCTCCCCCCTCACTCTCTCACTCATTTACGCACTGACTCACTGACTGTCTGTCTGACTGACTGACTGACTGACTGACTGACTGACTCACTCACTCACTCACTCACTCACTCACTCACTCGCCCACACACTCACTCACGCATCCACTCACTCACTCACTCATTCGTTTCCTAGATGACACGAAGAGAGGGACGGTAAGAATAGTTCATGAGTCTACCGTGAAGTGAAACAGACATCAAAGAGAGAATAGGAATGGTAAAAAATTATCTCAACAACATAAAATAGTATTAATAAACAGAGATATTAACAACGCATTAAAAATGAGATGTGTCAAATGTTATATATGTTAAACACTACTATATAGTCAGTACACTCAACAAGTAATTAGAAAGTCAAATACAGGCCCCGAAGATGTAGATATACAGAAGAGTATGTTGTATTTCATGGAAACAAAAACAATCAAATGCAGAGGTTCTTGAATAAATAAAAAATTAACTTATAATGAAAAGAGAGCTGATGAAAGAAATAAAAAAGAAGCAAGTGAAATATGTCGGCCACGTTAAAAGATTAAACACTCTTATAAAAACCATACTGAAGGGTAAGGTTGAAGGCAAGCGTGCAAGAGGTAGACAACGATACAAATGGGAAGATAACATAACGAGATGGAATGTATCCTAAATTATTACATCATTAAGTGAGTTGCAATGCATTGTTTCGACAAGCCCGTGGCTCAGTACATCCGACTTCGACAAGCATATTTTTTCGAGTTTGCTGTTCCTAGCCTGTGACTGTCCCCAGTCTACCTACAAGACACAGCAGGTTTATTTAACACTTCGTCGGGTTCCCAGCCGTTGACTGTCCCCAGTCTACCTACAAGGCAGCAGGTTTATGTATTACTTTCTTGGATCCCTAGCCTTTGACTGTCCCCAGTCTACCTACAAGGCAGCAGGTTTATGTATTACTTTCTTGGGGTCCCTAGCCTTTGACTGTCCCCAGTCTACCTACAAGGCAGAAGATTTATGTATCACTTTCTTGGGGTCCCTAGCCTTTGACTGTCCCCAGTCTACCCACAAGGCAGCAGGTTTGTGCATCACTTTGTCGGGTCCTTAGCCGTTGACTGTCCCCAGTCTACCTACAAGGCAGCAGGTTTGTGTATCACTTTGTCGGGTCCCTAGCTTTGACTGTCCCCAGTCTACCTACAGGGCAGCAGGTTTGTGTATCACTTTATCGGGTCCTTAGCCTTTTACTGTCCCCAGTCTACCTACAGGGCAGCAGGTTTATGTATGACTTCGTCAGGTCGCCATCCCTTAAACTCTCCGAAATGGGAGACCCTACCAGTAGTTGCACTACAGTCGGCAAAGCTCTTCATGTCATTGGAACACACAAGCCCTTACTTATACCACTATAAGGTGGATACACAACAAAGAGTGTACGATACGAGCTATTTATGTGCTTGAATGTGTTTATGTGTCTTTCAGCAGTAAACATTATTGATTATTCAGGTATCTTCTACACATATCTATCTAGGCCCTGATACCACCACACCATGTACTGCGTTACAAACACGATCTGATAAGGGGATTCTCAAACCTGTGTCCATGTACCCCGTGGGCTTTGTGACAAACAGGCATAGAAACCGTGATCTTCTTAAATGTTAATAGCATGTTCTTTACTGTTGCTATTATTGCTATTACATTTTTTTCCCCTTGCATATCCTTTACAGGACATCGCTGTCAACATCAGCATCTTTCAGCAGATTGTTGATTTCTTGGCAAGATTGCGCTCAGTAGTTTGCCATTGCTTTCTGAGCGACCGGCTCCATACTCTCATAAGTCACTGGCGCGAATCGAATCGCTTCCAATTCTCGTGCGCTCATGTCAACCACGAGAGTATTCGGGGTTACGGAGAAAGCTGCTAACGCCTCGGCCAGGGAGACCGGCATTGCTATTACTACAACTTCTATTACTACATCTACTTGTACTACTATTACTAAGTTAAGTTATCTACTACTATTGCTATTATTAAAGTTAGTTGCATATCCTTTACATAACGTAGCAGTCAACCCCAGCAATTTTTGGCTGTTCGTGATTCCTGGCCAAGTTTGCGTTAAGTAGTTTGCCATTGCTTTCTGAACGACCGACATCCACACCATTTCATAAAAACCAACGTAAGGTGGTCTGCTGCCAAATCGCCCACAGCTGTGTTTCGAATGCGAGTATGCAGGATTACGAACTGCGTTCGTAACCTCTTCGCCGCTACAACTTCTATTACTACAATGCCTTTACTACTATTACTAAGTTAAGTTAGTTGCATTTCCTTTACAGCAAGTCGCAATCAAGCCCAGCATATTTAACGTTTTTGTTGTTTACTCGCAATTTTACGTTCAATAGTATGTCATTGCCAGTCTCCGTGGCCTAAAGGCTTGCAAACGCAATTCGTGAACCGCTTACCACGCGTTCGAAACGCGGCGGCGACCAATTTGGCAGCAGACTGTCACGCTAGGATTTTAAATTGTTGGCATGGGAGCCGGTCGTTCAGAAAGCAATAGCAAACTACTGAACGTAAAACTTGCCAAGACATCAACAACTGCAGTAAAATACTGTTGTTGACAGCGACGTTCTGTAAATAGAATATGCAACAACAAAAAAGAATGTCATTGCTTTTTAAACGATCGACGCTGGTACCATTGTTAAAAATCAACGCTAGGCGGTGTTCTTTCAAATCGCCTGCAGCTGATTTCAAGCCCGGTTTACGGAACTATAAGACTCGTTCACTGCCCTCTAAGCCACAGACGCCTGGGCATTTTCTTATTTGGCAACTTTCACAACTGAACTGCGCCGTCTTCCTAACAATGAAGGATTTATGTTTTAATATTATCAAATTTTCTAATTTATTTTATTATTTTTTAATTTATATTATTAAGTTTTATATTATCAAATTTTATAATTTAGTGTTTTAATATTATCAAAGTTTCTAATTTAGTGTTTTTATTTAGATCTGTTTGTGTTGTTCCTGATGAAGATTGGTATATTCGCAAAGTCGTTGGTTGTGTCGTAGTATACTTATTTTTATTTTATTACTTGTTAGAATTTTTGGTGATTTTCCCATTGTAGCGAGGTCATTTCCTACACCAGTTACTTGGACTTCAATGTAGATTTATCGTTCAGAAAGCAATGGCAAACTACTGAAATTGCCTTGTAAATCAAGCTGGGTTTGATGGCAACCTCCTGCAGAGGAACTGCAACTTGTTTGTAGTACAGCTAAAACAGCTGTCTGCTGTTCATTATACTGCTGCTGTTACGGCTACTGCTGTTGCTGCTGCTACCACTTATACAACGACTACAGTCACCTTTATTAAACTCCTTGTAAGACAAAAACTACCATTCCTTTGGCCTTAGTTTTAGAATCGTCAGCATAACACTCCGGGAAAACCCATAGACAGTATTCCTCAGTAAATGTCTCAGTATGTAGGTGTTGCTATTTGTAAACAAGTCGGACGCGGCCTCTCGTGCCTTCCCCCTTGTTGCAAACACGTTTAAATTCAATCTCGAGTCTCTTAAATATTAGCTTATAGATACATGTTTTTTTCCCCCCATGTGTTATCTGTTATTGTATCTTCAGCTAGCAGACCTCATTGTCTTCAAGTTATCTCACTCGTTCATCGAGTGCTCACATAGCTAGCCTTCATGATACTACTACTACTACTACTACTACTACTACTACTACTACTACTACTACTTACTACTACTACTTACTACTACTACTTACTACTACTACTTACTACTACTACTTACTACTACTACTTACTACTACTACTACTTACTACTACTTACTACTACTTACTACTACTTACTACTACTTACTACTACTTACTACTACTTACTACTACTTACTACTACTTACTACTACTTACTACTACTTACTACTACTTACTACTACTTACTACTACTTACTACTACTTACTACTACTTACTACTACTTACTACTACTACTACTACTACTACTACTGTCATTTACTGCCAATGTAGTACCATGCTGTGTATGGCAGGGGGGTCTTGTGCCTGAGAAATTAAGGTCGCCTGGCTAGTGGAGTCGCCGCGAACTGTACAGGTTAGGGTGTTCTTTTTGCCCCCGACATTAAAAAAAAATCCACACCTTGCCGAGGATTCAATCCCGGGTCTCCCAAAGGAGAATCCGGCATTCTAGCCACTCGGCCAGCCGCTAATACTACTACTACAATTTATATATCGAAGTACTTGCTGTGTGTAATATCACTAACAAACACCCTAATCATGACACTTAAATGCCCATGTAATTCTTTTGTGTCGTCTCCCTGGCCAAGGGATTTAATGACGTTGTTCCTAATCCCGTATATCCACGTGGGGAAAACAGCAGCTGCGAGAATCGGCAGCAGTTCGAACCGCACTGGTAATTTACGGGCGTATTTGAGCCGGTCGCTCAGAAAGCAATGGCAAACTACTGAACGTAAAACTTGCCTACTACATCAACAGCAGCTGAAAAATGCTGGTGTTGACTGCAACGTCCTGTAAGGGATATGCAACAAAAAAAACAAAAACAAAAACTTATTTTACATTAAACTTCAGGAAACTCGGCGACATTTTACACATCACGAAATGTCCTTGTCCTCCGTGACCGTGACACTTGACAGTTTCGTCAGCTTGTACCGTCTGCCAGCTTAGCCACCTGTCCCCGTGGGAACTTCAATCACTACCAGAAATAACCCATCCATTCACGCCGCTGACCCAAATGAATGGGTCCGTCTCTAACAAGGAATGCAGCCATGTAAATGTATGCAGATCTATTTTTTTCTGCGTTACCATGTGAACCCACCTTGAACAAAAGAGGGTGTGCGCCCATTGAAGGAAGTGATAATGAATACATTCCGGTCTAGACCGTCTGTTAGATGTGTTTCACGATAAAAATGCGTGTGAATCTTATTTAGGGGCGTGGACACTTAAAAGCGCAATGTTTTCAATGGTAACAGTTAAACGAAATAACTAACTGGTTTGAGTAGTGATAGTAGAACAAATAGCAAATTTATCATCCTATTCGTGTCCCTCTCCTCCGGGTTCTCCTCGTCCTCCCACTTCATCATCATCATCATCATCATCATCATCATCATCATCATCATCATCATCATCATCATCATCATCATCATCATCATCATCATCATCATCATCTTCTTCTTCTTCTTCTTCTTCCCCTTGTTGTTGTTGTTGTTGTTGTTGTTGTTGTTGTTGTTGTTCTTCTTCTTCTTCTTCTTCTTCTTCTTCTTCTTCTTCTTCTTCTTCTTCTTCTTCTTCTTCTTCTTCTTCTTCTTCTTCTTCTTCTTCTTCTTCTTCTTCTTCTTCTCTCCTCCTCCTCCTCTTCCTCCTCCTCCTCCTTCTTCCTCCGCCTTTTCTTCTGTTGATAATGCTCCTTCAGTTAGAAACCCGCTTTCGCTGTTGAATGCCTAAACAGTTGCTGTCCTAGCCAGTATCACCAAACCTGCATATAGCCTATCTATGTCAGGGCAAACTATACAGTGTATGCATTTCCCTGGTCCACGGCTAATCGTTTTCACGCTACATCAAGTGTGAATAATATCAGCGTAGCGTTATGACTCACAATTGATCTACAGTATTATTCTGATTTAAGTGAGTGGCAATAATACATCCTAACCTCTTTGTTCATTTACCTGGTGGTTCCCATACTCACAGTATATATATTATTATAGTATAGTATATATTATTATATATATTATTATAGTATAGAATATATATTATTCTGATTTAAGTGAGTGGCAACAATACAACCAAACCTCTTTGTTCATTTACCTGGTGGTTCCCATACTCACAGTATATATATTATTATAGTATAGTATATATTATTATATATATTATTATAGTATAGAATATATATTATTCTGATTTAAGTGAGTGGCAATAATACAACCAAACCTCTTTGTTCATTTACCTGGTGGTTCCCATACTCACAGTATATATATTATTATAGTATAGTATATATTATTATATATATTATTATAGTATAGAATATATATTCTTCTGATTTAAGTGAGTGGCAATAATACAACCAAACCTCTTTGTTCATTTACCTGGTGGTTCCCATACTCACAGTATATATATATTATTATAGTATAGTATATATTATTATATATATTATTATAGTATAGAATATATATTCTTCTGATTTAAGTGAGTGGCAATAATACAACCAAACCTCTTTGTTCATTTACCTGGTGGTTCCCATACTCACAGTATATATATTATTATAGTATAGTATATATTATTATATATATTATTATAGTATAGAATATATATTATTCTGATTTAAGTGAGTGGCAATAATACAACCAAACCTCTTTGTTCATTTACCTAGTGGTTCCCATACTCACAGTATATATATTATTATAGTATAGTATATATTATTATATATATTATTATAGTATAGAATATATATTATTCTGATTTAAGCGAGTGGCAACAATACATCCTAACCTCTTTGTTCATTTACCTGGTGGTTCCCATACTCGCTGTTCTTGTGTTGTTATGTGTAAAGGAGGAGATGAGAAAATATTGAAATACTTGTAAATTGCAGTAGCAAAACTGTTTGTAGATTCCGAGTATTCCTCGTTTATGCTTTTTGTTCTGGCGATTGTGTAGTGGGTTCACTCCATACCTGGTCAGATGACTTATATGTTGACCTATACGTTGACTTATATATTGACTTATATGTTGACTTATATATTGACCTATATGTTGACTTATATGTTGACGTATATGTTGACTTATATGTTGACTTATATATTGACTTATATGTTGACTTATATGTTGACTTATATGTTGACTGATATGTTGACTTATATATTGACTTATATGTTGACTTATATATTGACTTATATGTTGACGTGTATGTTGACTGATATGTTGACTGATATGTTGACCTATATGTTGACCTATATGTTGACTGATATGTTGACTTATATATTGACTTATATGTTGACTTATATATTGACCTATATGTTGACTTATATGTTGACGTATATGTTGACTTATATGTTGACTTATATATTGACTTATATGTTGACTTATATGTTGACTTATATGTTGACTTATATGTTGACTTATATGTTGACAGATATGTTGACTTATATGTTGACTTATATGTTGACTTATATGTTGACTGATATGTTGACTTATATATTGACTTATATGTTGACTTATATGTTGACTTATATATTGACTTATATGTTGACTTATATATTGACCTATATGTTGACTTATATGTTGACGTATATGTTGACTTATATGTTGACTTATATATTGACTTATATGTTGACTTATATGTTGACTGATATGTTGACTTATATGTTGACTTATATGTTGACTTATATGTTGACTGATATGTTGACTTTTATATTGACTTATATGTTGACTTATATATTGACTTATATGTTGACTTATAGGTTGACTTATATGTTGACTTATATATTGACTTATATGTTGACGTGTATGTTGACTGATATGTTGACTGATATGTTGACCTATATGTTGACCTATACGTTGACCTATATGTTGACCTATATGTTGAACTATACGTTGATCTATACGTTGATCTATACGTTGATCTATACGTTGACCTATATGTTATCTTCACCCCCAGAACGGGAAGTTAACGTTGATGTTCAACTGGCCTATGCAGAGGTAGATTCCACCGCACGCCGTCGTCAGCCTACCGGAAGTATAAACCCATGCGCCATGAAGCTGCGCCATCATCCAGACACTAAAGTGGCATTACAAAACGTTGTAGGTGCATAATCCTGGGGTTTAATTAAAAGTCAGTGGGCCAGTGTATCGCTGTAGTTGCTTACAGCTTTGATTTTAGTTTGAAGTCTGTGGGTCAGTATAAATCTGTAAGTTGCATACAGCTTAAAGTTTAGTTTAAAGTATATGGACCAGTATATCTCTGTAGTTGATACAGCATAAGGTTTAGCTTCAGGTCTGTGGGTCAGTATACATCTGTAGTTGCATGCTGACTGGAGTTTAGTTTGAAGTCTGTTGGCTAGTATATCGCTGTTGAAAGGCATTTCTAGTTTTACTATTCTCAGTATGTCCAGCCCCAATGTAATCTGTTTATCTCTTGGTTCTCTGGTATTTATTTAATTCTCTCTACGAGCTCCACCTTGGTGATTCTGTCATATCATTGTAGTCCTTCTATTTTGCGCTAGCGCCGATTGGTGAATCTGTGTTATTTATGTGTAATTGTTTTAGTTGATTTCCTTGTTTCTGATCCATACAGTACTACCGATTTAACGTCAGAATTGAATATTCTAATAATTTCCCTGTCAACACGATCATGAAACTTATAGACAAGTAAACAGTAAAATCTCTCACATATTTATTCCACGCCTGCTCGTTATGAAGCTGAATATTCCCACAAAACCTCTTACTCTGTACAATTTGGGAACCATCGTTTACTTTACATACCTACAGCGGCGGATGTTTACGGATTTGTATCAACTTGTTTTTCTGTGGCTGCAACAGGAAAATATGCATTTGTGAAACCGGAATATTAGACACAGAGATTTGTGAAAACTGAATATTAGACATAGAGATTGGTCGGGATTAGCTTCGCTTGTATGTTGAAGCGGGTGTGACAGATATTAAACAGACACGTCGACAGATTGGCAGACAGATAGAGGCAGAGACAGGCAGAGAGATTTACTGACTATTATGCATGGCGGGACAGATGGAGAAACATGTGCATGGATAGATGAATGGGTGGGTGGATGGGTTGATGAATGGATGGGTTGTGGATTGATAAATGGGTGGTTGGATGGATTGATACATGGGTGGTTTGAATGATTGGCAGGCAGACAAACATAAAAGAAAGAAAGAAAGAAAGAAAGAAAGAAAGAAAGAAAGAAAGAAAGAAAGAAAGAAAGACATATGCATGGATGGATTGATAAATGGGTGGATGGAATGACAAACAGGCAGACAGGCAAGAAAGAAAACGCCAGAATGAGAAGTATATGATGGATAAAGGGAAGAATTAACAGAAAAAGTAATTTAGAGGGTCATAATGTCTCCAAGTCGGACAAGTCAAGGGACAAGCGCCAAATGAAGTGGTCAATAAACCTGCTGGCCCATACGTAGACTGGGGACAATCAAAGGCGAGGGAGAGCTAAAGGATAGAGAAAGGAAACCCGGACAATTCCATTCGACGTCGTATGTGCTCAGCTCGTGTCGTTACACAGCGAGGCAACACTTGTGATGATGTTAATGGTGCTGCAGAGAGGGACCAGAGGATCTGGTCGACACTCAACACACAGAGGATCTGGTCGACACTCAACACACAGAGGATCTGGTCGACACTCAACACACAGAGGATCTGGTCGACACTCAACACACAGAGGATCTGGTCGACACTCAACACACAGAGGATCTGTTCGACACTCAACACACAGAAGAAAGACCAGACTAGACAGACATGCCATCAGACTTGCTATTTGTACCATTATTATTGGGGCTCTTCACTGATTGTTGCAAATGAAGGTAGACCACTTATGGTAATGTCCCGAGTGATGTGATGTCGGTTCTTGAACCAACTCAATTATCCGGGGAGTTTAACCCGGTCAACAAATGCCTGAAGAAGTCGGATGTGTCGGCCGAAAGGTGCAAATATCGCAGCTCTACTGTAAAAAGACATAACGCAATTAAGTCTAAACCAACATTCCGGACGAACGCAGCAGCAGCAGCAGCAGAAGAAGAAGAAGAAGAAGAAGAAGAAGAAGAAGAAGAAGAAGAAGAAGAAGAAGAAGAAGAAGAAGAAGAAGAAGAAGAAGAAGAAGAACCAACTCAACTTATATTTCTTTTATTCTTTTATATTTTTCTTCGTTGGTTCATTTTGAACTCAAGCGTAGTTCATACACCTGCCAATACTTCTAGTACACTGGGCTGATGTGTGTGCCTATATTATCTTGCAATATTACCAGTGGCCTTCTCCACCAGGCAAACCCACTCACGTTGAACTGTTGAAATAACTCAACTGATGCTAATGATCAAATTCAGTCTTGAAAGGATTCACAACCAACCGAGACCCCAAGCGGCTGCATCAGCTATGAGACTACCTTTATCTTTAAATATATGTATATCTGTGTGTGTTTATTTTCCCCAGTGATTTCCATTTTAAATGCTAGATAATCTTGAAGATGAGCTCAGAAATGAAAATAAATACCTGGAAAGTTAAGTAAACATTATGCCAACAGCTAAGGTCTTCTGGGGAAACGCCATTTACTGCTGCCAGGGCATGGCTTGTCTTGAAAGGTCTCTTGGAACCGTAGTTTGGGCGTGACTGTTGTTCTAGGGCGATTCTAGACAAACGGAGGGTAATATTTGTAGTCGTGGAAGCTGATGCCAACTGTAGTCCACGGGGATTAGTAGACTTCTGGGTGGTGTCGTTTTCCGTTTGTTGAGGTTTATTTACCGTCTCTACTTGTTACTCTATACGTAGGGTATTACGTTTAATGTCTGTTCTAAACCCGGGATCTACCCGGGCTGCTCTAGTAAATATTAAGGTGCAGGATATATAGCCAGGTATGCATATATAAGCCGATCTCCCCGGCGAAGAGGTTAAGGACGTTGTTCGAAATCCCGTATGCCCACGTACGAAACACAGCTGCACGAGATTCGGTGCGGATCGCCTCGCGTTGGTTACATACAGAGGTATTTGAGCCGGTCGTTCAGAAAACAATGACAAACTCTTTTTTTTTTTTTTTTCGCATATCCTTTACAGGACATAGTTGTCAACACCAGCATATTTCAGCTGATTGTTGATTTCTTGGCAAGATTGCGCTCAGTAGTTTGCCATTGCTTTCTGAGCGACCGGCTCACATACCCCGTAAGTCACCAACGCGGTGAGAACCACTACTGATTCTCGCGCAGGTTTCGTCCGTCACGTGGATATACGGGATTACGGAGAAAGGACACCCTAGGCCATGGAGACCAACAATGGCAAACTACTGAACGTAAATCTTGCCAAGACATCAACAGTAGCTGAAAAGTGCTGGTGGTGACTGTAATGTCAAGTAAAAGGATATGCGAAAACAAGGCATATATAAGGCAGACGCGTAGACATATAAAAGCAGACACAACACGACAAGGAGACATACAGACTCAGAAACAGACAGACAGAGAGAAGAAGAAACAGAAAGACACGGAGACAGACAAAAGCAGAAATCGACAGACATGGAGATATATAGAAGCAGAAAAAAAAAAGACAGACAAGTATACTTATGAAAGCAAAAAAGAAAAAAAAGAAGGTTCATATGTAGACATATGAAAGCAGAAATTAAACCTGACAAGAATACACATGAAAGCAAAAAAGAAGGCAAGTATGTAGACATCCATACATCCATCATGTGCCATTGTCAACGTCTTATACAAAACACAGACACCCTTAGTGCGTCATTCCGCACGCTACCGTAAGTTCCTTCACATGCATTCACAAATATCAAAAGTTGCATGTGGGTTCATACATTTATTTAGCATAACCGCAATATTATCAAGATGCGTGCATTAGATCACAATTCACGCACATATGGCAGTTAATTCATCACATCACTTTTATGTACATAAAGGCTAATTAACACTCAGCCATAGCAGTCATGCAATCACAAAACCCCGCACTCAATACTCGCTATCTTAGCTTAGCAAAACTACCTCGCACTCCTGCAATCAGTACACTCGCTTCTCGTACACATGCGTCTTTCCCCTAACGTGTCCAGTCCTAGTCTGAAGCCTTCTGGTGTTGGGCCTGCTGGTCACGTGGTGCTTGACCCCGTGTGTCTCGGGATAGTCGGGCTGTATCAGTAGTCTCGCCGTACTGCTGTCCTGTCTTGTTGTCTCAGGTCCTTCAGTGCAAAGTTGTCCTGTCAATCAAGGACGTAGTCCCGTCTATGTCCTTGTGTCCTGTTTACAACCTTGTGTCCTGTTTATAACTGGATCTTGTTGTCCCGTCTATATCATGTCTATGATATTTCTATTGTCCTGTCTATGGCATATCTATTGTCATATCTCTTGTCCTGTCTCTGATATCTCTATTGTCCTGTATATGTCCTGCCTCTATTCCCCAAAACGCTGATAGCCATGCCGATAAGCATGGGCGGTCATGTTCTGCCATCTCACTCGGTCACCAGAGTCGTGGATCAGCTCCTTGTTCCTGTCTCGACCATGCCACGTGACCAAGCCATCCAGGTATTTACTTTTTGGTCTTCCCTTGGTCTCTCCCCTTCGATCCTGCCAGTCGTCACCAAGTTCTCCAAGTCATTTCTTCTCATAACATGCCCAAAAGATGCCAAAAAGATTTTGACTGTCTACGTCTAATGTCTCTAATCAGTTTACGATCTTCATTTGTTTCTTGTAGGACTTGTTCCTTGGTTTTTCTGTCTGTCCATGGTATTCTTTACATTTTCCTCAGACACTACATTTTTGCAGCCATCAACTGTTTTTCATTGTCCACGCTTCACATCCATACATATGGAAGCAGAAAATAAAACAGATACTTGAAAATAAAAAAAATAAGACAGACAGGGTAGACATATGAAAGATAAAATAAGACAAATAGATAGACATATGAGAGCAGAAAATAAGACAAATAGATAGACATATGAGAGCAGAAAATAAGACAAATAGATAGACATATGAAAGCAGAAAAATGACAGACAGAAAGACATATGAAATCAAAACATAAGACAGACAAATATACATACGGAAGCAGAAAAGAAGACATACACTGGCAGACAGTCTGTTGGATGACAGGCGAACGGACAGAATGGCGAATAGACAGAACGATAGAACGAACGAACGGATGGAGGCGCTTTGTTTTCATACAATCACGAAGAGAACACGCGGACAAGTCTTACATCCGGCCTGTCCTACAACTCATCTTTCTTTCCCCCTGAACTCCATAAACACCTTAAGAAGCTTTGTGCATATGATGCGTGACCCATATTTGTAAATGGGCCGATCGGCACACAGTGGGTGATGCGGTCAGCTCCTTTACCTTCCCAGACCTTTCCTAGTACCCAGTTTAGCCCCGGTCTACCTACGAGACGAGGTCAGTTGTATACATTCGAGTCCACCTACATGCGGATGGAACTGTTGACCTACGGGTCGACAGGCGAGCGTTTAGCCACTACGCTGACGGTGCTGGTCGAGATATGGACTCTCAAGAAAGTCACGCAGCGAAGTCCTGTCTTGTGCTAATTCCTACAGCTCCCTCCTTCTCTCTCTCACTCTCTCTCTCTCCGTCTCTCTCTCTCTCTCTCTCTCTCTCTCTCTCTCTCTCTCTCTCTCTCTCTCGCTCGCTCGCTCTCTATCTCGCTCGTTCTGTATGTGTGTTTCCATTACACTAAAATAACGGATATTTTGATGATTTGGTTCTACCACAATATAATGTAATGTATAGGGTACTCTTGATCACTAGGTTTCATCTTAATAATGTTACGCAGCGGTTACTGTTGATGACTTATTTGCATTAAAATAATGTATTGTGTCGGGTACTGTTGATTACTATGTTTAAAAAGTTAGTTGTATATCCTTTACATGATGAAGCAATCAACCCCGGCATTTTTTGGCTGTTCGTGATTCCTGGGCAAGTTTAAGTTCAGTAGTTTGCCATTTCTTGTTGAACGACCGGCACCCATACCATTTTATTTTTTTAAAAACCAACGTAAGGCGATCTGCTGCCAATTGTCCGCAGCTGTCTTTCGAACGCGCTTTGCGGGATTACGAACTTCGTGCGTAACCACTTCGACACGGAGCCGGTGATTACTATGTAACATCTTCTTCTTCTTCTTCAGCTTTCCGAGCCAT
Source organism: Cepaea hortensis (assembly GCA_963921405.1). Classification (NCBI taxonomy): domain Eukaryota; kingdom Metazoa; phylum Mollusca; class Gastropoda; order Stylommatophora; family Helicidae; genus Cepaea; species Cepaea hortensis. Next base: position 101,140,817 of record OY992885.1, on the reverse strand, counting down.
TGAGGATCTTTGCTGCAAATACAATCCGTCTCCATTCGTCTCTCTGGTGGACCTTCTCTTGCCAGTCGTTGATTCCAAGTGCTGGTAGGTCTGTACATGTATTATCTCTCCACCGTCTTCTTGGTCTACCTCGGTGTCTACGGTCATTTATTTCCTGAGTGTCAGCGAGTTTTGTTTCCCTATTATCTTCCATTCTTTCTATATGCCCCAGCCATTGTAGTCTATTAGCCTTCATGATACCAGTGATTAGCGGGGACTTAAAAAGATCATAAATGTCTTTGTTACTTCTTCTTTTCCACTCTCCACTTTGTGTATCCCTAATGGGTCCAAAGATGCGTCTTAAAATTTTGTTCTCAAAGGTTTGTAACAAGGCTTCGTCTCCTTTCGTTGTACTCCAGGTTTCAGAGCCATACAGCACAACTGGTCTGATCAGTGTTTTGTATATTGCGATTTTGGTGTTACGAGATAGCGCCTTTGATTTTAGTAGATGTTGTAGTGCATAGTATATCTTATTTCCAGAGTTGATTCTAGTTTGTATTTCTTCCCTTATGATGTTGGAGCAGTTGAAGATTGTACCCAGGTATTTGTATGTTTCCGTTCTTTTAATGGTCATATTATCTATTTGTATGTGGCCAGAGTTTTTAGCCATTCCGTCTCTTGAAATTACCATATATTCTGTCTTATCTTGGTTGATAACCAGCCCCATCTGTTGGGCTTTTTCCTTTAAGTGAGTCAATATTTCCAATGTCTTTTGTTCACTTTGCCCTATAATATCTACATCATCTGCATAACCAAGCAGCTTGGATGTTCCTCCAATATCACATTCCTCCTTTACCTTCCTTACAACTTTCTCTAGAGCCAGATTGAAGAGTAGCGGCGATAGTGCATCACCCTGTTTCAAGCCAGATGTTATTTGGAAGGGGTAACATGAAGATAATATATTGTATCGAGTACTGTTGGAAACTTGTGACATGAAGATATTGTATTGTATCGGGTACTGTTGGAAACTTGTACCACGAAGTTAATGTATTGTATCGGGTACTGTTGAAAACTTATACCACGAAGATAATATATTGTATCGAGTACTGTTGAAAAATTGTACCGTGAAGATAATGTATTGCATGGGGTACATCTGGCTTTATTCCATCATCATAAAGCAACTTGTCGATTATTGTTGATGATTTGATTACATCCCGATGTAATAAAACAAAAAAAGATGGGGGAGATCCGAAGAGAATGGTTGCTGTCTCTGGAGCGGTCTCGGCTGGCAAATATTAGTTTCATCTTCGTGCCAGGGCATGCGGGAGTACAAGGAAATGAGCGGGCTGACAAGCTCGCAGGTAACGCTACTGTGGAGGGCGGACGCGCCATAGACCAGGCTGACATTCTGAATGCTCTACGAGAAGTAAGACTCTTGCGTGAACCAAGTGATGACTGTGAATCTACAACCATGGCCAGACTGCGAGAACAGCAAATTAAAAGAGTTGTGGCCAAACAAGAACACTACGCAGGAAGCCAAAGAAGACTGATAAACCAACACAGAACTGGTGTCGTTAGCCGCTACACGCTGCGGGATTTGCTGAGGAGGGGATCCGAGCACTTATGGACTGAATGGTTCGATGTGCAATGAGGATGATCTGTCGACTAACTAACTAACTAACTAACTAACATCCCGATGGATAAACAAGAAACTTTCTCAATCCCACTGGTGACCTCATATTGTGATTGGTGATTTGTTATCCCCTGACATCGTAAATGGTTCATGTGCTTGCTTGCTTGCTTGTGTTCGTTGGCTTGAGCTCCAACGTGAAGTCCTGTATGTCGGATGAAGGCATCCTGTTGCCCAACATCAGTGTGATGTCGTACAGGACCGGAGGATTGCGTGAGTATCCGTTGTCCCATGTCTGGCTTATTGGTGTGCAGACTGGTTGTTCATCGCCGTACAGGCAGACACTCTCCGACTTCGGAGGAATCGGCGATCCTACTGACTTTAGCCAGGACCCCGAAGGGACCTGTTGCCCAGGACGCTCGACAAGGACGCGTCAGTAGGTCTTGGCCAGTATATAACCTGGCCCTGGTGCCTTGGAAACACCTCTGCGTCCCAATGGTTTATGTAACAATGAACAACTCGTATAACTGGACTCGCAAAACCTCGCATCATCTAATCTTTTTCATCTCGTACAATACGGAATCAAGGTGAAGCATAAACAGTTTGTGGGCTTCATATTTCGAGACTCCATGGACTGTTATTCTCTCTGTCCATAGTTTACATAGTTGGTCTCTTCTTCTGATTCCATTTGTTCTGTACATCATTGCTTCTTGAGGTATACTGTCAGCTTCTTGCCGCATTATGTGGCCAAACCATTGCACTTCACAGCAACAGTATGAGTGTAAACCCCATCATTGCCCCCCACAAGAATATAAAATTACCTTGACAGTTTTATCTGCTGTTAAGAAAGTATCTCATGGCCTTCTAAAAATCACCGAGAAAGAAGGACCTGAAGCAGGTAAAGCCAACAGGTAGACAACCTTATCGTGATTCACAGCTGTAAATGACTCACTGCTCCCTCTCGTGTCTTGTGCATGTAAATCACTTGAAACCATCAGACGTGAAAGCCTATGTAAATCCGACAGGTCTGAATTGACGAGCGGCGGTTACCAAATTTTGGCATTGTGTTGGGTAGTTGAGATGTTGGCAAATGAAGCGGCAGATACACAGAATACATCCTGGGAAAATACTTACTGACAGAGAATACATCCTAGGAAAATACTTAGTGATGGAGAATATGTCCTAGGAAAATGCTTACTGGTGCATAATATATCCTTGGAAAATACTTACTGATGGAGAATACATCCTACAAAAATACTTACTGATGAGGAATACATCCTAGAAAAATACTTACTGATGGGGAATACATCCTAGAAAAATACTTACTGATGGGGAATACATCCTAGAAAAATACTTACTGATGGAGAATACATCCTACAAAAATACTTACTGATGGGGAATACATCCTACAAAAATACTTACTGATGGGGAATACATCCTAGAAAAATACTTACTGATGGAGAATACATCCTAGAAAAATACTTACTGATAGAGAACATATCCTAGGAAAATACTTACTGGTGGAGAATACATCCTACAAAAATACTTACTGATGGGGAATACATCCTAGAAAAATACTTACTGATAGAGAACATATCCTAGGAAAATACTTACTGGTGGAGAATACATCCTAAGAAAATATTTACTGATGGAGAATACATCCTAGGAAAGTACGTACTGACGGAGAATACATCATAGAAAAAAAATTACTGGGGGAGAATACATCCTAGGAAAATACATACTGAAGGGGAATACATCCTAGAAGAATACTTACTGGTGGAGAATACAGTCTAAGAATATACTTATTGATGGAGAATACATCCAGATGTGATTCCTGAATACATTTGCAATCACTAAAGACAGAAACTGAGTGTTTTAAAATTAATTGTTACCGAAAAATTCTCAGAATACTGTGGACAAAGCTGGTCCATGACTTGGGGTCGTAAATTACAAGTACCTCTGAAGTTAGAGTGGGGTCGGCTGATGGCGAGTGACACTGGTAATAGGCGACGCTAATGCGCACGCAAAGATCATTTCAGAAGTAATGTATGGGCATCGCTTGAGTTCAGAGCAAGCAACAACAAAAAAGTAGAATTAAACAAATAAATAAATTCTACAAGATCTAAACATCCAAGAAGACTGTCTCATAAACAATATCTTGTCTCAGAAACTGAAATACGTTGGGAATGCTAAACATAACAGTGATTTGGAAATAGTTTAGTTTAGTTTAGTCGATGGATTAACATCACGGCACACGGGTGTAACCCATAAGTGCTCCGTTCTCCTCCTAACTCAAGCCTGAGTCTGGACAAACTCAGCTCGGTGCACGAGATCCGTAGCACCGGCGAGGATCCTGAAATACTTTGGGTAGATTTTAAACTCGAAATTTTGCCAGGTTTGCGCCGTTAGGCTACTCTTTTTCGATTTCCAACTGACAAGGGATGTTTTACGTGCGCAACAATACACACGGGCGTCCGATCTCACTATCTCACTCACCAGGGGCTTGAACCCGGAACCTTCAGCACTCGAGGCGGACACCATACCTCGAGGATTTGGAAGTAATAGTAATGGAAAGTATAGTTACTGGAAGACAAGACAGGGATCGAGAGGCTTGACGATGGAAACAAGACCGGGCAGGCAACACTTAGTCATGAAAATTCATGAAATGGAAGGAGTGACAATAGATCGAGAGACTTTTTCGAGTGCTCCGATGAGGGCGAAGAATGCAAATAAACACAAAATCTGCTTTTAATGAAACAGACTTTAAAAAAAAAAAATCTGATTACAAGAACAAATCCCATTTTTAGGTGCGAAGACTCCCATCCTGGCTTGGATTGTTCTGATAACCATTATCATCATCCAGTGCCTTGCCGGCTGGCGTGGGCGATCATGCCTCTCCACAAATTACGATCTCCGACGTCATGGATAAATTCGTGTGTTGATTCCCTTCCGTGCCATGACACAAGACTGTCAAGAATCTTCTCCTTCTGTCTTTCTCTATCTCATTTTACGGAAATCTTACCTGTGGTCATAACATGTTCCAGTTTTTGTCTTCTCATAACGTGGCACCAAAAAAAAAAAAAAACGATGACTGCCTCATTATCATGTTTGTGATAAGTTGTCTTTGCGACCCTTAAAACGTCATGATTGCTCATTTTTACTGTCCAATTAATTTTCAGCATTCTTCTACAAAACCACATCTCCAAGGTTTCCGGGGATTTTGTCGCCTGTTTATTAATTGCCCAATTACTACCAGCTCTATGCTGCCAATGCCATACATAGGCAATGACAGACAAGGAGAAAAGAAAAATCACAACAACAGAAGTTAGATTCCTAAGAAGAATACTCAATGTATCAAGAAGAGATAGGATCAGAAATTAAGAAATCAGGACTAAAATTGGGTTTATAGCAGCACTAGATTTTATTAGAAGGCAGCAAGTCAAATGGTTTGGCCATGCAACTAGGTTACCAACTAACAGTATACCACAACAAGCAATGATGTACAGACCAGATGGAAGCAGAGGAAGAGGCCGACCACGTAAACGATGGACGGAGAGAATAACAGAGTCCACGGTAATATCGATACATGAAGCCAATAAGCGGGCACTCTCCCGCTGCTTATACTTCACCTCGACACCGCAAGGTACAAGAGGAACATGATGAGATGCGAAGATTAGACTAATTGCCCATGATTCGCAGCCGTGTGTTAAAACTTCTTCTATGTAACAACCATAGTTGACAGAAAACAAGTGGGCCGATCCGAGATAGGGACCTACACTGTAAGTTAAAACCGTAGTAGGCCAGAACAGATACTGGGTTAGCACCCCTGGCACTCAATACGTCAGGGAAGATAATCGCTGGAATTCTGGGAGACAATTCGGAAACGACAGACAGCCTGGATCACAATGGAGAGGGGCTTTAGTTTAGTCTACTACATAAATGTTTTGCGTATCCTTTTACAGGACTTAGCTGTCAACAGCAGCATCTTTCAGCTGTCTGTTGATCTCTTGGCAAGATTACGCTCAGTAGTTTGCCATTGCTTTCTGAGCGGCCGGCTCAGTATCCGCAAGTCACGAGCGGGGGTCGAACCACCTCAGTTCTCGCTCCGCTGCGAGACTCTGCGTGATAAACGGGATTACAGAGAGAAAGTGTTGTAACCCCACAGCCAGAGAGACCGGCTTAGTTTAGTCAGTGGTTTTAAATTGTCCATTTTGTAAAAGCATTGCTTACAGGTTTTCTTTTTTTCTTTCTTTCTTTCTTTCTTTCTTTCTTTCTTTCTTTCTTTCTTTCTTTCTTTCTTTCTTTTCTGTTTTTCTTTCTTTCTTTCTTTCTTTCAGTTTTTCTTTCTTTCTTTCTTTCTTTCTTTTCTTTCTTTCTTTCTTTCTTTTCTTTCTTTCTTTCTTTCTTTCTTTCTTTCTTTCTTTCTTTCAGTTTTTCTGCCTGTCTGTCTGTCTGTCTGTCTGTCTGTCTGTCTGTCTGTCTGTCTGTCTGTCTCACATCTATTAAATAATTAACTAATTCCTTCTTTATTACTTTCTCGCATCTCTTCATTCTTTCTTTCTGTCCGCCTTTCTTTCTTCTATCTTTTTTCTTTCTTTCTTACATCAATTAATTAATTAATTAATTAACCAGTTCCTCCTTTATTTATTTGTCACCCCATCTTTCTTTTTTTCCTACTCTTACCTCTCCATTAATTCACTAATTCTTGAATCATTCAGCCTCCTCTACTTCCCAAGACATCTCCCGTTACCCATGTTAAGCGTGACCAACTAGGCAGTGGCAGTTGCTGTAGCCCAGTGGCTACCAGTCTCGCTAGTCATGAGTTCCATTCCATATCCAAATGTATATTTAAAATATGTCTGGTACCTCAAGTCGACCCAGCCTAAAACTGGTACCAGGACATATCTTGGGAAGCAAATGTGGCCAGTGTGGTAGTGACCACACCAGTCACTGAATGCTGATTGGTCGGCAAACCAGCACTGAGTGCCGATTGGTCGACACACCAGCCAGTGAATGCCGATTGGTCGACACACCAGTCACTGAGTGCCGATTGGTCGACGCACCAGCCAGTGAGTGCCGATTGGGCGACACACCAGCCATAGAGTGCCGACTGGACGACACACCAGTCACTGAGTGCCGATTGGTCGACACACCAGATAGTGAATGTCGATTGGTCGACACACCAGCCACTGAGTGCCGACTGGTCGACACACCAGCCAGTGAATGCCGATTGGTCGACACACCAGCCACTGAGTGCCGATTGGTCGACACCCCAGCCACTGAGCGCCGATTGGTCGACACACCAGTCACTGAGTGCCGATTGGTCGACACACCAGCCACTGAGTGCCGATTGGTCGACACACCAGTCACTGAGTGCCGATTGGTCGACACACCAGCCACTGAGTGCCGATTGGTCGATACACCAGCCAGTGAATGCCGATTGGACGACACACCAGCCATTGAGTGCCGATTCGTCGACACACCACCTACTGAGTGCCCATTGCTCGACACACCAGCCACTGAGTACCAATTGGTCGACACACCAGCCACTGAGTGCCGATTGGTCGACAGACCAGCCACTGAGTGCCGATTGGTCGACACACCAGCCACTGAGTGCCGATTGGTCGACACACCAGCCACTGAGTGCCGATTGGTCGACATACCAGCCAGTGAATGCCAATTGGTCGACACACCAGCCAGTGAATGCCGATTGGACGACACACCAGCCACTGAGTGCCGATTGGTCGACGCACCAGCCAGTGAATGCAGATTGGTCGACACACCATCCACCGAGTGCCGATTGGTCGACACACCAGCCACCGAGTGCCAATTGGTCGACACTACAGCCACTGAGTGCGATTGGTCAACACAAACTGGCGTCTAGCACCGTGTACCAAATGCGCCTCAAGACTTGTAAATAGAGTGCTTTACTGTTTTATATTTTTATGTTATGGAGCCTAACTCAAGTTGTAAAATCTGCCTCAATAATGATTCGAATACACGAGCTTCCGGGATGCAGCTAGTTGTGTTGATCACTGCACCACCGGGTCTCCCACTCACCATCTGGTACTAGTCGCATAATTGTAAACCGTTGGCATTCGAGTGGATGGTCTTGTCACTGTCACGCCGCCGGCTTTATTTCCCCGGAAATTATCCAGTACTCGTTTAAGGTTTGATTTAACTAGGTATTCAGATCGGTGAAACAAAGTTCCGGCCTCCAGGGGATTTGAACACATAACGACGGCTCGGCAGGCTGGAGTGCTAGCTTCTGCTCTAGTGCCACCCCTTTTAGAACATTTGACCCCATTACATTTAATTTATTTATATTAACAAAATCGGTTAGCAAGGTAGTGGTATCCCGTATCAACGGAGATGCAATATGCCTCCTTTCCTCCATTAGTCTACGGGGCACCCTTGGGCAAGGTGGAGTACCCGTTTATCCCCCACCCTCCCCCCACCACCATCAAGGTTACGTGAAGTCATGGAAGCAGGTTGTGGATGGAGTGTGAGAGCAGCCATAGATTGTTGTTGGTTATGGTCTGCAATATGCTGCGATAGGAAGATGATATCATCAGTTGGGACAATGGCTACGACCACCGACTAGTACAGTCACCGCCAAGAAGGTAAGCAACAGTAAACTACCTTCTGCAAAACTTGCCAAGAAACCATATCAACCATAAAACTGAGAAGTTTTCCAGAAGATTGTTATGGGAGCGAGGTTCTGCAAAGGACACGTTATTGAATGAATGAATGAATGAATGAATGAATGAATGAATGAATGAATGAATGAATGAAACCAAAACAATTAAATGAGCATAATCCTAAAGGTAGAGACGAGTTCTGTACGCAGACAGTGGTTTCAATCGCTGCGGAGATCTGCTGTTCGTAGAGCCAACTTCATCTTCGTTTCGGACATGAGGAAGTTGAGGAAAATGACCGAGCTGATAGACTTGCTGGTTTTACATTCCCTGCAGATGACCACCCTACGAATCGTGCTGATATTATTAATGCCCTTAGAGTGATGTGGCCACCTGAGGACTATGATGCCAGTGAATCCACATCGTTGTCCAAAATGAGAGACATGAGAGTAAGAATAAACATGGCCAGACACGGGAGTCACATCGGGAGAATGAAAGGTCTCGTCAACCAACATAGAACTGGCGCTATTAGCCGTCGGACGCTGAGCATATGTTAGGTGGAGGATCTGGGCACTCATGTTTGGAGTGCAAAGATGCTACCCCAAAAGCTAACTAAGTAACTAATTAACTAGCTACGTAACTAGCTAGCTAACCACCTGTAGTAAGCAGAAGATGTGTCTATATTTTCCATAATACTTGTTTTAATTACTAGTCTGTCCATTAATCGACTTGTATGTTCTAAGTTGTACTGTATTTGTGTTTCAGCTCCGTGCTTTAGAGATGGCGTAGCTTTTAGACCAGGGGAAGCAATCCATGATAACTGCAACAATTGGTAAGTATAGCGCAGCTATGTCCCTTAATTACGACGTGTGTAAGCCATAACTACAATGAACGAATCACACACACACACACAAAACTTAAAGTAGACGGTAAGCTTTATTAGAACACGATAACGGGTAACAAAATGGACGTTGCGGCCAAAGCCTTCGTCAGCACACAAACAGCAAAGCAAAGAAACACAACTGCCTGAAAAACCTTTTTTTGGTTGCATGTCCTTTACAGAATGTACTAGCCGACCCCAGCATTATTATTGGCTGCTCGTGATTCCTGGGCAAGTTTACGTTCAGTAGTTTTCCATACCTGTAAAACTACATACATATATAAAAGATTACTAACATATTTTCTTGTTGTGTACTGACACCTGTGTAATGGAATCCACAATTACATCATTATAATGGGAATCTCCGTGGCGAAGTGGTCAAGCCAACTGACTCAGGTTCGATTCCGGACGACGTCCTTCGGCTCATGAGTGCATTTTTTTGGAGCCTCCTGTGGGTTGTCGCTGGAGCTACAGAGTCCGTCTTTCATGCTACACTTTCGGCAGTTCGCTGCGGAAAGAGACTGGGCCATATGGAATAAAATCCCGGTGCAATGAAGTCGACCCTAGCGACTTTAAGCGACTATTATAATATTGTTATGTTTAGAGACGCCAATGTCAATTGAAAATACTTTAGAGGAGGTCACAATCAACCTCATCATTTTTTTTTTTCGTTTAAAATTTCATTGACAGTTTTTATGTACAGTTTGCCAATGCTTACTGAACGACAGTCGACATCAACTTGCCCAGGAATCACTGATTTCCTATCGTCGAATTCGTATGTCTGGGAATTGCGAAACCCGTTCACTTCCCCTAAACCACAGACGCAGGTAAAGTGAAGAATACATTGTTGCATGTCCTTGTCAGGACGTTGCGATCTACCCTGAGTTTAATTATTCTAGACAGAGGACGAAGAAGAAAGAAAGAAAGAAAGAAAGAAAGAAAGAAAGAAAGAAAGAAAGAAAGAAGAAGAAGAAGAAGAAGAAGAAGAAGAAGAAGAAGAAGAAGAAGAAGAAGAAGAAGAAGAAGAAGACGATGGTGCTGATGGCGATGATGATTATGATGAAGAATATGAATATGATCTCGATTATGTTGATGACGATGACGTTGATTATGATGTTGTTGTTGATGATACTGATGATTATGATAAATAATATGTTGTCGTATATGATAATAATGATGACGATGATGTCTTGTAGCTTGTTACAGAAAGAGTTAATATACGTATTTTAATCGTGGACAAAAATCTTACATCAGTCAATGTACACACATAAACGAGTATATATGAACACATACATATATTAATATACATACTTGAGCACACACACACACTTATGAACATACCCACATATGAACATATACACATATGAACACACACACACACTGTCAGGATGTCGTGGCGTCACTCTCATAACTGCGGGGCATGAAATGATCATTCTTCCCTTGTCAGAGAGGTGGATCGTTTGCTTGATCTAGGGGTGATGATGTTAACCTTGCGGATCCCCTGGATTAACCGTCAATGCCTGCGGGGCGGCACTCTTCATCCAAGATCATCACAGCAACGCAAAGGACATGTACTCAGGAACGTCTTGGAGCGATGATCAGATGAATTTTATTTCATCAGGAGGTTATGTTCTAACATGGGTCACAAGCACACCATCCAGCCGGCAGCACTCAGGCCTTAACACCTTTCACTGGATGCAGCATGCTCCCTCCACAACTATCACTATCACGCCTCCCTCAACGTCCGTCTTGTAACCACGTACCCCTTGGTGTGTGTGTCTGGAGACTGGTGCTAACGTCCACCGCCAGTCAAGCCTTCAGGATATCCCAGCATGGTCGGTCGGCGTTCGAGACTAAGTGGGCATGCCAACATTGCTCAGCCCCTGAGATCGATGTCTTGCGGTTGAGGAGTGTTGTGGGTTAATCGTAGATGTGGACGTATGCATGGACTAGTGGTTGTCAATCGGTGAGGGTGTTAGGGCGTCCTAATGAACCTTCTGTACTGGTGTACGTGTAGCGCTGCGGTGTGTCTGCTCTGGCTGAAGCTAAAGTGTGTCTAAGTGACAATCGTGTCGTTAATCAACGCGACTTGGTGACGTAGCGTTCATCATGCTACACCGTGCTCTTATTTTGCTATTATCTATTTTTGTTCACTGATGTGTGTAAACATCAGTTCACACGCTCTACACGCCTGTCATTTACTATATGACAGCTGCCCCCCTCACAAAAAATGTTTGAAAAACATTTACTCTATCTGATTATCATCAGACATGTATACGAATGACGGAGGCGACGTAAATTATTCTTAGTCGTAATCGATCTACGAATCCATCGTCGTTGGGATACAGACTGCTCCAATGAGACAGCATAGAACGTGTGGACATCAGACACAGGATTAAAACGCAAGTCTCGATCGCCGCCAGCACATCTATTATATTTATGGCTGTTATCGCGTATATACGAATCTACCACTTGTAAATAAAAACCAAGGTCCAGACGCCGCCAGCACATCTATTAAACTTATGGCTGTTTTCGCGTATCAACGCTGATCCCTTGTAAAAACAACTATAGGCCTATGTAACCCCGAGTACCTACAGAAAATAACAACGATCCTGTGTTGAATGCCCAACGTTATTACTAATTTCTATGTGCAACTGACTTCCATTGACTCTGAATCGCAGTATGTCCACTTTACTTTAAAGTCAACATTATCTATCCGTCATTCGCCAAATTCACCTACCATGTTGTTGTTGTATAAGCTTTATGTTGTCAATATAGTCATTATCCCATTGAAGTATACTATCTGTGTTCTTTAGATTATACCATAACTATATCTATTTAATATGTATAGTTTGGAATAAATATATTCAAATCTTTATACCTGTGTACAGTAATATTCTCTAGTGTATTGTTACTGTTCGTGTGGAATATTTTCAGTGGAATGTGTATTGTTAATTCCCCGTACATGCATTCATTCCATTCACACGACGCTAGACAATACATATACATGATTATTATCTACCACATATACGTTAAGTATTTACATATATGACAATGAAATGAAACATATAATTACCAATAATAATTTAGCGAATGCATAACCTAGCACTGCATAATACTATTCTGATAATATTACGACTACCAACAATCTATATAATTATCATCACTAAAATTCGAATTCCTTAATAATATGAAATACGATAGGAATACTAACACATATAACTTAACTATTACTAACTAACTAAGTAAAGTATTGTCTGTTTATATATATAATATTAATAACTAAGAGTGTCTTTTCACATATATAATATGAATACTTAAGAGTGTCTTTTCACATATATAATATGAATAACTAAGAGTGTCCTTTCACATATTGCATATTATCGATGAGGCGGTTCCAAAAGTGACTGAACATTAATGTTTATCATCCTGAGAACAGCATTGAAATCGAAATGTCACATCCTTGGAAACTGAATAGTGCGAATCTCAATCCAAGTTCATACCACAGGCAAGAATAATTACATCTGGCACATGTAAGTTGTTCATCAGCCAGAAACAACGAGCATATACTGTAGCTTGCCATAACATTCTACTCTGAAATAATAATAGAAATAAGTGACTAACACTATACAATTACAATAATGTTATTATGTTTTAAATCAGCAATGTGTTACAGTCAGAATACAGCAATAATTAAAATAACATATTATTTTACTCTGACTCAATAAGTAATGGAAAAATACACGCATTTCTAAGTAAAGCAATATCATAATCGACTTAACAGGTCTGCAAGATTGTTGTCCTGGCCAGGAATGTGAGACACAGTAAAGTCATAGTCTTGCAATAACAATGCCCATCTGTGAATTCTGACATTTTTAGGCGAGCCACCTTTAAAAACCTTTAGTGATTTGTTGTCAGAAATGACTAAGAATTTCTTCTCTAACAGATATTTCGAGAATTTATTTACAGCTTCTACCAAAGAAAGTTCTTCAAGTTCTGTAATAGCATAACGTTTCTGAGTGTCCGAATGTTTCCTACTGGAGTATAATACCGGATGTAGTAAGCCATTATTCTGTTGTAACAAAATGCAAGAAATAGAATGAGAACTGGCATCAGTCTACACAATATAGTCTTTTGACATGTCTGGAATTCTGAGAACGGGTGGAGAACTGAAAATAGTTTTTATTTCTTGTAAAATTTTCTCATGAGTCTCCGACCATCTAATTTCATTCGGTTGTTCCTTCTTTAACAGTTCCGACAAATGTGATGTCATGTCTGCGAAATTCTTAATACACTTTCGATAGTAGTTTATAAGACCTAAAATGATTCTGACTTCCTTTTTCGTTTTTGGCGACCGAATGTCGAGAAACTTTGTCACTATTTTTGGATCAGTATACAGAAACCCTTAAGAAATTTTGTGTCCCAGAAATTGGATTTCTTGAAAGGCAATTTCAGTCTTACTAGGTTTTACTGTCAGAACAAATGTTCGAATACGACTAAAGATCTGTCTTAGAATGTGCAAATGATGAGCAGTATCGGAAGTATGTATACAGATATAGTCCATGTATGTTGCCGTATTTGTGATATCACGAAGTAACATTCTCATCATACGATTAAACGTCGCCGGAGAGTTCTGTAAACCAAACGGAAGATATAAAAATTCCTATAACCGTAATGGTGTAGCAAAAGCAGTAATATAAATCGAAGCCTCAGACATAGGTATTTGCCTATACCCTTTCGTGAGGTCTAGTTTAGAAAACAATGTCGATTTAGCCATGCCAGCAATCAAATTATCGATGTTAGGCATTGACTTAGCATCGAGGAATGTGAGGGCTTTAACTTTACGATAGTCAACACAAATGCGAAGATTGCCATAATTCTTTTTAATAATTACAAGAGGCGAGCAGTAGTGTTAAGACGATTTGCGAATAATACCTGCTTGTAGTAACTCAATGATCTCCTTGATAACCCTATCCTGGTAGTGTGATGGAATCGGATACGGTTTGGTCCTTACTGGTATTTGCGAGGTTAATTGAGTGTGATGTTGGATACACGACGTTTTACCTGGTGCATCAGAAAAAATATTACCAAACTCTTCTAATAATTTTCTAAACATTTCATGATCAGTACGCGATAATTTCGTGTTTATAAGAACAGATTTCCAACTACCTGTGTTAGGTACAATAGGTGTAGGGATAGATTGCGGAATAGCATCCTCAGCTTGTTCATTGATGACTGAACATAATGCTGTATTTTGTATGCCCTGATCATTTACTTCAGCTGACGTATCAGGTTGTCTAGAAAGATAGGTTTAAGCATATTGATATGATATATCCTAGCCTTATTCTTCACCAAAATTTGATAATCAACATCAGATATTTTCTTTATAATTTTGAAAGGACCCTGCCATGAAATGGAAAGAGTGTCGATGGGATCGGGTGGTAATAACAAAATTTCGTCCCCTTCCTGCAACGAAATCGTTTTTGCTGATCGATTGGTGTATTGGCGATATTTAATGCCTGCTTCATGCAATGCTTGTTTTGCAATTGTACATGACGTGATGATTTTATCACGGAGGCTGGTAGCTTGTTCGTAAGCCTCTCTTGTTGGTTGGTCTTGAACTACACCAGTCAGTAGTTCATTCAGTATCTGCATGGGCCCTCGTGGATTTGCACCATAAACTAATTCAAAAGATGAAAAACCTGTACTAGCCTGCGGCACTTCTCGATAAGCAAATAATACCGCTGGCAATAGAATGTCCTAATCTTTTGGACGTTGAGCTGTGACTTTGGCTAAGGCTCTTTTCAATGTCCCGTTTAGATTTTCTATAATACCATTTGACATAGGGTGAAAACTAAAGCTAAACGTCTGTTTAATACGTAACATGTTACTGATGGCTTGTGTAGCTCCGGAAATAAATTAATATACATACTTGAGCACACACACACACTTATGAACATACCCACCTATGAACATATACACATATGAACACACACATACACACACACACACACACACACACACACACACACACACACACATCTTGCAGGACGTTGCAGTCAACACTAGCATTTTCAGCTGCTGTTGATGTACGAGGCAAGTTTTACATTCAGTAGTTTGCCATTGCTTCTGAACCACCGGCTCACATACCGCCTTAAGTTACCAGCGTGGCGCGAACCGCTGCCGATTCTCGCAGCTGGTGTTTTTCCCACGCGGATATACGTGGTTACGAACAATGTCGTTAACGCCTAGGCCAGGTAGACCGGCATATACACATACGAACATGCACATATTAGCATAACACACTTATGAACATATACACATGAACATATACACTAATGAACATATACACTAATGAACATATACACATATGAACATAAACTGTGGCACAGCACTCGGGACATTCCCAAACGTGCCTCGTCCTCATCTTCAACAGTCAGCGTGGAGTCCCAATACTAATGGTACTAGCAGCAGTCTGATCATACGTAAATCTGGCCTTTCCTTGAAGTACTGAATACCAGCCAGATCCTCTGGTCACTCATTGGTCACTCATTGGTCACTCACTGGTCACTCACTGGTCACTCCTTGCCACACCATTCTCTCCAGACCATGACGATGTATCTGTATCTGTACTTCCACGCTATACTCAGATCCCAAATGGCCCTGACCACACACACACATACACATTCCCATATCCGAGCAGGGACACAAATTAGACAAGGAAACTGGTACACTAAACCGCAAGTTAGAGACTGATCCTCATTTAATGGTAGCTTGTTCAATCTCGTGTGCAGCACCTGCGAGCTGTATGAGGTCCCCTCCAGGCGCTACGAGTGGAGGTGTACACAGAACGTCTGCCTCCTGCGGCCGGAGCTGATCGAGGCTGTCAATGATGGTCCTAATTACTTGTATGTGCATGTGTGTATGTGTTCTTATGTATATATGTTCATTTTTGTATATGTTCATAAGCATGTATGAGTTCATATGTGTATATGTTCATAAGTGCATATGTTCAATTGCGTATATGCACATATGTGTATATGTTCATAAGTGTATATGTTCATTTGTGTATATGTTCATATGTGTATATGTTCTTAAGTGTATATGTTCATTTGTGTATGTGTTAAAATGTGTATATTTTCATAAGTTTTACGCTCAATGACGTGACGGCTTGAGATGCCGTGAAGAGTTTAGAACGAGAATAGCCATGGCGAAAGTAGCCTTTAGCAAGATGAGAAACATACTGACCAATAGAAAGATGTCAAGTGAAACGAGAAAAAGAGTGTTGAGGTGCTACATAGAGCCTGTACTTTTGTATGGATGTACTTGTGTATGGATGTGAAACTTGGACAATGAACATTCAACTTGAAAAACATCTTATGACTGTGAAAATGTGGTTTCTGAGGAGAATGCAAAGAATGCCACGTACAGACAGAAAAACCAATGACCAAGTACTACAAAAAACAAATGAAAATCGTGAATTGATTAGAGAAATTAAACGCAGATAGTCACAATTTTTGGACATGTTATGAGAAGAAATAAATTAGAGAACTTGGTGCCAACTGGCAAGATCGAGGGGAAGAGAACGAGGGGAAGACAGAGAAGTAAATACTTGAATGGCTTGACCACGTGACTTGGTCGGGACAAGAACACTGAGCTGATATACGATTCTGGTGATCGAGTGAAATGGCGAATAATGACCGCTCACGCTTACCGGCATAGCACATGATGGTTGATGTATGGAATAATTACACATTAATAATGAGCATTTTCATATGTTAGGTATATTCAACACTGCTACCGGGTGTTTGTAAATTCTCTCTACACTTTGTGTGTAGAACAAATTTGAAAAATTCTTCCTTCCATTGAAAACACCATTCTGTTTTGAGTGCCAAGAATTACCCCAGCAGTCGACAGCCATTCGCTGCATATTGTTTCACATTGGACTGTGGAGCATATTCTTGATGACATTATGTACTTCATTTTTCAAATTTTGTCTACATCCAAAGTGTATGTAGTGTGACTTTACAAACACACCGTATATGGCGCGGAAGTCTGGACAATGAACAAGCAATTAGAAAGTCGAATAGAGGCCCTGGAGATGTAAATATAGAGAAGTATATGTCGTATTTCATGGAAACATAAACAAGCAAATACAGAGGTTCTATAAAAATTAGGAATGAAATTACGGTTGATGAAGGAAATGAAATAAGAGGCAAGTGAAATGTTTCGTCCACGTTAAAATACATAACATTCATATAAAAACCTATGCTGGTGGGTAAGGCTGGAGGTAAGCGAGCAAGAAGTACACAATGATACAAGTGGGAAATTAACATCAAGAGATGGACGAACAGCAGTCTGACAGAATGTACAGTCAAGGCGAGAGACAGACAGTGTTGGAGATCCATTTCAGCCAACCATCATTGTGGAGATGGCACCTGATTGATTGATTGATTGATTGATTGAGTGATTGATTGATTGATTGATTGATTGATTGATTGATTGAGGTTGATAAATGTTCCTCCGTGAGGTTTAGGTATTTAAATGTCAACAGACTCGAACCCAAACCCAGGAGGGGGGGGGGGGGGGGAGGTGACAGCTCTATAAAGTTGTTAGTTAGTTGATTGTCCTTTAGAAGACGTCGCAGTCAACCCCATCATGTTTTGACTGTTTGTGATTTATTGGCAAGTTTACGTTCAGTAGTTTGCAATGGCTTTTTGAACGACTGGCACTCATACCATATTATGAAAACCAATGCAAGGCGGTCTGCTGCCAAATCGCCCGCAGCTGTGTTTCGAACGTGGTATGCGGGCGTACGAATTGCGTCCGTAACTCTTTGCCACAGATCCGGCCCATAAAAATATAAAGTAGATATAGTAAAGAAGTATAATTAAAGGACGCTTTCCAATGCCTTTGAGAGTTGAGTTAAGTTAAGAACCGACATCACTGCACTCAGGACATTCCCATATGTGCTCCATCCCCTCGTTCAACAGCCAGCGAAGAGTCATACTACTAATCATTCCCACCGCTATCTGATTAAACGTTCTCCTGGTCTTCCCTCTCAGTTTTGAGATTCTTCCAGAACTTCTACCGATCCCCCGCAATCTCATTCTTTCCACATATGGGTTCTCAATTTGTTCCTCCGCCTTCTCCACCTGGTCCCACAAGCGCACCACCACCTCCCACTTTTCCATAGGCAAACTACCACCAAGAGTTGCATTCCCTATTAGCCCGTCAGACTGTTCATTCCCCCGTACCCCCGCATGGCCAGGGCAAAATATCCATACAAGTCTCACAATCTGTGACCTCTGAAGCGACGAGAGCCTTAGATAGTCTTAGCTATACGGTGCAAAACCCACACTTTTCTAGACTGTACTGTACAGATGCAGTCTAGTCACGCCGGCCGTTTTTATTTCCCAAAACGTTTAACTGGACCTATGTCTGAGTCTGCATGGGGGACGAGGTATTGACATTTTTAAAATGACCACATGGGAGGGGACTTGGATTTATGACAGAATGTACAGTCAAAGCGAGAGACAGACAGTGTTGGAGTTCCATTGCAGCCAACATTCACTGTGGAGATGGTACCTCATTGATTGATTAATAAATAAGAGCTACTGGGTGAGCCGGCGTTGATTTTTATAAAGTTATATGAGTGCCGATCGTTCGGAAAGCAATGGCAAACTACTGAAAGTAAACTTGCCAAGAAACCACAAACACCAAAAATGCTGGGGTTGACTGCGACGTCCTGTAAAGGATATGAAACTTACTTTTAACTGGGCGAGCAAAGCTTCGTTACCAAAATGTAACCCTGCAGCAGAATGACGCCAATACGTAGCACAGTTAAAACATTCATTCATTCAGTAGCATGACCCTTGCTCCCATACCAACTCTCTGGAAAACTAGGTCATAAGCAAGATGTCCCGCGTCTGATATGTCTATCTGGAGATCATCCGCCACATAATTCATCCATCTTCTCTTTGGCCTTCCTCTTCCACTCTTCCAGACATATATCCGTCCATTATTGTTCTCTCCAAACATTCATGACGTTTCAAGTGACCAACATATTCCAATGTTGTTTGTTTTACCATCTTTCGTAGCCAACCTGCTTCAATAGTCAGTTCTTGTCGTATTGATGTATATCCAAGTTATTCTTAGAACCCGTCAATAACATTTATATTTAAAGGCATTTATGTGCTACTCAGCTTGTTTAGTTAGTGTCCAGGTCTTACAGGCGTATGTTGCAATGGGAAAGATGCATGCTCTTAAAAATCTAATTTTTGAAGATCCATCTGTTCCTCTCCAGAATGTATTTTGTTTTTTTAATTTTTGAAGAGCAGTAGATATTCGATTTTTAAATTTATTTCATTGTGGCACCAATTTTGGTAATTAATGACCGACGATATTCGAAATTCCCTATTAATGATTCCAAATTCCTGTTGGTCTTGCCGCAGCTGGTCAGCAAGGAACTACTCGAGTCTTTGGGGGTTAACCCTGGACGAAGGCATACGCCACCGCCTGGGGACCTTCCAGCTGTCTGACAATGTGGTGGACATGACGCCCATCAAAGTAGAAGATGATGTCCTTCCGGAGGCCTTCGATGCTCGTCAGAAGTGGCCGACGATGCTTCATCCAATCAGCGATCAAGGCAACTGTGCATCTTCCTGGGCGCATTCTACTGCAGGTTAGAGTATGCTAAAGAAATTTTGCTCACTCATTAGTTTTTATTTATTGCTGCATTTATCAAGCAGGTGCCGTTTCCACGGTGAAAGTTGGCTGTAAGGATCTCCATCCTGTCTCTCGCCATGGTTGTACATTCTGCCAGAATGTTGTTCGTCCATCGCTTGGTGTCATTTTCCCACGTTATCTCCACAGTGGAAGTTGACTGGAATATCTGTGATACTATCTGTCTCTCGTCTTAATTTTACATTTTGTCAGTCGTCTATTCGTCCATCGCTTGATGTTATCTTCCAACGTGTATCGTTGTCTATCTCTTGCTCGTTTGCCTTCAACCTTACTCCCCAGTATGGTTTTTATAAGAGCTGTATGTTTTTAGATGTGGCAGAAATATTTCACTTGCGTTGTGTTTTATTTCTTTCTGCAACTCTCTTTTCATAACCAGTTTTTCTAGAACCTCTGTATTTGATTGTTTTTTGTTTCCATGAAATACTACATATTCTTCTTAATATCCACATCTCCAATACCTCTATCCCACATTCTAATTGCTCGTTTGATGTGCAGTGTTGACTATACATAACATTTGACAATTCTAATATTTAATGCACTGTTAATCTCTTTGGACGTTAATACTGATTTCATAACGTTGAAAACTGTTTTCACCATTGCTAATCTCTTTTTGATTTCTGTTTCACTTCTAATTATGAAATTTAAAACAATAAAATGCACAAAACACGAACTTCGTATCTCAAGCGATGACCCCCCCCCCCCCCCCCCCCCCAGTAGTCTTCAGAAAATGTGCACTCTTGGCCTGAACAACGCAGCTCAAACTTGAACTCACGACCTTCAGAGAGCTAGCCAGACGTCTTGACCACCTGTACAGTAAAATAATGCTCCATGCCCTTTGCAGGACATTGTGATCAACCTTTGGTTGATTGTGATGGGTTATTTTGTTGATGATGTGATGGTGGTCTCCTAATCTCTTCTACATTTTCCGTAATGTGAAACTAATCATGGTCATCTCATTCTGTCCACAGCTGTGGCCTCTGACCGACTGAGTATAGAGAGCGAGGGCGCCATCAAGGACAGACTGTCGGTCCAGCACCTGGTGTCTTGTAACACTCAAGGTCAGCTGGGATGTAACGGTGGTCACCTGGACAGGGCCTGGTGGTTTCTCAGACAGACAGGGTAGGTGATCAAAAGCACGGTTCATTATCACATCGCTTGTACACACCTGTTACTGCCACGTCGCTTTAACAATACTTCTCCACCACGTCGCTTTAACAACACTTCACAGTCACGTCAATGTACCAACAGTTATCTATCTCGTCGCTGTAACAACAGTTCTCTGTCACGTCGCTGTAACAACAGTTCTTTGACACGACGCTGTGACAGCAGTGTTCTATCACATCGCTGTAACAACAGTTCTCTATTACGTCGCTTTAACATCAGTTCTCTGTCACGTCGTTGTGGCAACAGTTCGCTGTCACTTTACTTTAACAACAGAACTTTGTGACGTTGCTTTAACAATAGTTATGAATCATGTCGCTTTAACAACAGTTCTCTATCACGTCATTTTCACAACAGTGAAATTACGTCGCTCTAACAACATTTCACTATCAGTTACTTTAACAACAGTTCTTTGCCAGATCTCTTTAACAAGAGTGTGACAATGTGTGAGGAACGGGGAAAGTAACAATGCGAGGCTGCAGGTGTGGGATGAGAGTAAGGCATATGTGTGACCAAGGAGATTGATTAGAATCTCCAGCTAATGGGGGAACCACCAACACAGTGGGTTGGTATAGCACGTACATGTCAAAGGTAAATATCACCAGTGAGAAGCAGAAACGTGCTAGAAGACGGATAGACAAAGGAAAACCCAGAAAGTTAATGTTCGTGGGTATCTGTAATTGGGATCAAGGGTGAAATAGAGTCTCATGGAAGGGGGAAAGGGGGGGGGTCTCCTGAGGCCCAATAAAGGGAGAGGAAAGTGATGGCCCCGGGGATTGTATTGGAGTGTTTGGCAAGTTACGGGGACTTAGTTCGGCGATTGAGTATCAGGCAAGTTAGGGGAACTTGGCCGATAGAACACACCGAGAGAAGTTGCTATAGTCGGGCTAATGGAGAGTCCAGTGTAACCGTTTATGTGCACTATGTTAAGAAGGCCTTTAGAAGGCAGTGTTATTTTAAGGGTTAATGCTTGAAAAGATGTATACAGTTCTACGAAACTTCCTGGAATCATGTTATGCATGTCACCGTGTTCATCTATAATTAAAACTATGTTGTGTGTGCAAACCGGTGTTCTCGATTGACTACAAGTATTTGTGGTTCAGAAGTTTGGTCTATTTGGTGATGTGTGTTGTATGTGGCTGAGTCACCGTGCACTCCTCAGCTATATATGCATAATATTTGAACCCTAGACAAAAGCCAAGGTCTAGGTGTTGCAGGGGTTTGTGACAAACAGTTCTCTATCATATCGCTTTAACAATAGTTATCTAACACGTCGCTTCAACAACAGTTCTCTATCATGCCGCTTTAACAATAAGTTCTATGTCACGCCGCTTCAACAACAGGTCAATGTCACGTCGTTTTAACAGCTTATTTATGTCACGCCGCTTTAATAACGGTATTGCGTAAAGTATTTTTAACAGTTTTATGTCACGTAGCTTTAACAACGGGTTAATATCACGTCGCTATAACAGCATATTTATGGCACTCCGCTTTAACAACGATATTATGTCAAGTCTCTTTAACAACAGTTTTATGTCACGTCGCTTTAACAACGGTATGATGTCTAGTTTCTTTAACAACAGTTCTCTGTCACCAGGGACGTGAGAGATGACGAACTCGACGTGTGCACAAACAGTGTGTCAGTGGAGCGACTAGAACCGGCACATCGCAACATTTGCTGTTCGGAGTATTTATGAGTTTACCGTGGATGTTGTGATGTCAATTCTTGAATCAAGCAGTCAGTCGTATTCACTGCACAGAGTGGTTAAGTGTTCTCTTTTTCTTTTGTTGGTCTGTTTATTGTACTTCCCACATAAGGTATTACATAATCTGCACATAGAGCTCATGTAGAGAACTAGACAAATAGCAGTGAGCCAAGAGATGAAAAACAGACGCTGCAGCTGAATAGGACATACACTGGGAAAACCCGGAAATAATATAAATAGATGGGACTTTTTCTGGAATCCACACGGCACAAGAAATATAAGACGCCGAACCACTCACGGAGACGCGAAGTACGGGGGAAAGTGAATAAGTAAGTCACAAATGGCTATAGAAAAATAGCTAACTATGATAAACACCTTGAAACTTCTTCTTCTTCTTCTTCAGCGTTCCGAGCCATTGAGGTTCTTTGCTGCAAATACAATCCGTCTCCATTCGTCTCTCTGGTGGACCTTCTCTTGCCAGTCGTTGATTCCAAGTGCTTGTAGGTCTGTACATGTATTATCTCTCCACCGCCTTCTTGGTCTACCTCGGGGTCTACGGTCATTTATTTCCTGAGTGTAAGCGAGTTTTGTTGAAACTAGTTTAGTTTAATACATACATTGTCCCTTTATTTCTCAACATAATTGCCACCAACATTAATGCACTTATCCCATCGTTTTATCAGTCCTCCCAAACCGGCTGCATAGAACTGCGTGCTCTGTTTTCGAAACCACGTTTTCACTTCATATCCAACTTCGGCGTCATTCGCGAAATGTCTCCCGCCAAGGTAAGTTTTCAGTGAACCTAAAAGGTGGAAATCGATAGGGGCTAAGACGGGACTGTAAGGTGGATGTTCCAGAACTTCCCACCTTAGTTGGTTAATTTTCTTCTGAGTTAAGCGAGCCGTCATTGTCTGGCATTGTCATGAAGAAGCAACACTCCTCTAGTCAGCAGTCCTGGACGTTTTCCTCGAATTGCATCATGAAGCAATGATAGAACTTCACAGTAAGATTCAGAATTCACACTGTCACCTTTCTTCTTGAAATTCGTTAAAAGCACTCCTTGACAATCCCAGAACACTGTCAGCATAACCTTCCCTGCTGATGGCGTAACCTTGAATTCTTGGACACACGGCGAAGAATGATGTTTCCATTGCATTGAAGCACGCTTTGATTCGGGCTGGTAGTCATAATAAACATTAAGCATTTCCTTATGAATGCCCTTTGCAGGCAGTCCTTTTGCCCACAAAAAACGCACAACAGCATGTTGCTCTTTGGTTGTACACTCCGTAAGTATAGTCGCCATATTATTTATGCGCTGCGCATGCGCATAAGACACCTAGCGCCACCTGACGAACGGAAATATAAGTTCGATGTTGCTGTCACCTAATGACACCTGTAGAAAACACCAACTACATTTATCTGCCTAACAGAACTGTGTGATTTACTAATTGACTCGCCCTCGTAGAAACATAAATTAATAATATGGGGAGAATTTGGACAGAGCTGCAAGGGATAGCTACGGGGAGGAGGCTTGGAGTGAGCTGGATGACGGAATATACCCCAGTGTGGAATAAATAGTGGAAGGCGATAAAAGGTTTTAATCAGTGTTACCGTATACTTCACACAGGGTAGTCAGTGAGGAATGCTACCCTTATACAAGTGGCAAGACAAGCGCACAGGGATCGTGTCTCATCACTGAAAACCAAAGTGGGCAGCGGTGTCCCAGCGGAATCCAGTACAAGTCAGATACAAGGTACAAAGCCACACCTCCTTACAGGATTCGACCTTTGGTGAGTTCGTTTGTATTCGACTTATTCACAACGCCCAGGTTCGGTTTTCGTTGTCTAGTGTTAAATTAACTTCTTTCTCATCTGCTGTTGCTTCTTCTTCTTGGTTGGGTGTGAGTGGATGTGTGTGTGGGTGTGGGCGGATGAATGTGGGCGTGTAGTTGTATGTGTGAGGGTTGCCTGGGTGGGTTTATGTGAGTGTATCTCTGAGGGTGGTGTGGGATGTGAAGATGTGGGTGTGAGTGGATGGGTGCGGGTGTGGGTGTGAGTGGGTGGGTGTGGGTGTCTGTGCCTATCCACCACATTCTCAATATTCTCCTCTGTCCACCACATTCCCACAATTATTCTCTGTTCACTACTTTATTCTCTGTCAGCGATATTCTCAACGTTCTCCTCTGTCAACGATATTCTCGAAATTCCCCTCTGTCTACGATATTCTCAACATTCCCCTCTGTCTACGATATTCTCAACATCCATCTTTGTCTACGATATTCTCAACACCCTTCTCTGTCTACGATATTCTCAACATCCTTCTCTGTCTACGATATTCTCAACACCCTACTCTGTCTACGATATTCTCAACATCCTTCTCTGTCTACGATATTCTCAACATCCTTCTCTGTCTACGATATTCTCAACATCCTTCTCTGTCTACGATATTCTCAACATCCTTCTCTGTCTACGATTTTCTCATTCTTCTCAGTCTACGATATTCTCAACATCCTTTTCTGTCTACGATATTCTCAACATCCTTCTCTGTCTACGATATTCTCAACATCTTTGTCTATCTACGATATTCTCAGCATTCTTCTCTGTCCACGATATTCTATTCATTCGCAAACAGAAGAAGAAGAAGTAGAAGAAGAAGACGAAGAAGAAGAAGGAGGAGGAAAAGAAGAAGAAGAAGAAGAAGAAGAAGAAGAAGAAGAAGAAGAAGAAGAAGAAGAAGAAGAAGAAGAAGAAGAAGAAGAAGAAGAAGACGAAGAAGAAGAAGAAGAAGAAGAAGAAGAAGAAGAAGAAGAAGAAGAAGAAGAAGAAGAAGAAGAAGAATTGGAGAAGGAGGAGAAAGGGGAAAAGAAATAGGACAAGTCATAATTAACTACTGTTGATTAAACATATCGTTAGCTAAAGGTGATCAGTAGAGTTTGCTAATTGCTACATGAATCAATGATCTTTTCTTTGTCAGTGCTCTCCTCATGCAAGGCGTAACGACATGTGTCAGGTGTTGATTGATTTGCTAGGCTTACCTGAGTACACTTCTAGTGTCAACAATTATAAAAAATAAAATTACGTATCTATTACATTATTGATTATTGCCTGGGGGAGGGGGAGGGGGGATAGTTGGTTGGTTGGATGGCTGATTAGTTGGTTGGTTGAATGGCTGGTTAGTTGGTTGATTGAATGGCTGATTAGTTGAATTTATGGTTGGTTGGTTGAATTGCTGGTTAGTTGGTTGATTAGACAGCTTGCTGTACAGTTGATAGGGTTGTTGGTTGGTTGTATGATTGGTGGTTGGCACAATCGTAAGTCTACTGCTAATCTGGTTGGTTGATTGCTTGGGTGGGTGGTCAGTTGGCTGGTTGAATGATTGGTTAGTTGGTTGGTTGAATGGCTAGATAGTTGGTTAGCTGAATGGCTGGTTAGCTAGTTGGTTGAATGGATGGTTAGTTGTTTGGTTGAATGGCTGGTTAGTTGGTTAGTTGAATGGCTAATTAGTTGGATAGTTGAACGAATGGTTAGTTGGTTGATTGAATTCCTGATTGATTGGTTGAATGACTGATTATCTGATTTGTTGAATGGCTAGATAGTTGGTTGTGTGAATGGCTGGATAATTGGTTGATTAGATAGTTTGCTGCATGGTTGATTAGGTTGTTGGTTGGTGGGTTGGTAATAAAGCTGATATATTGGTTGGCTGATTGGTTGGGTGTTTGATTTATGACTTGTTCGCTATTTGTTTAATTGATTTGTTGGATAGTTGATTGATTAGTTGGTCGGTTAGGTTCATTGATTGGTTTAGTAGTCGATTGATTACTTGTTGACTGCTTTGTTGGTTGGTGGTGTGTTGATTGGTTGATTAGTGGATATGTTGACTGATGTGTTGCTTCATTGATTGCCTGACAGGTCAAGTGGCTGGTTTATTCATTGGTTGAACTGCTGAGTGGCTGATTGGATGCTTGATTTGTTGTTTTATTACTTCGTAGCTTAGTTGATTCGTTGAATGATTGGTTGATTGCTTAATTGTTTGTTTGTCGGTTACATGTTTTATTGTTGGAATAACTGAGTGTGTGGTTGGTTGGTTGTATGGCTGGTTGGTCGTAAACCTTGCCATATCAAGTTGTTTAGCTTGTTATGAAATATTTCAATAGGTGGTTATTGAGTTGGGTACATCTAGGTAGGCATATAGCGTATTTATCGCATCATACTTTAGAGAACTCCAAGCGAGGTATGCAAGTGGTGAATATTGGTCGTCTACCATCGTCATGGAGAGTTTCATGTGAAGCACATCACCTGTTACTGATAGTTATTATGCATTCGTTATCTGTTATTGATGGTAATTACACATTCGTTATCTATTCTTCGCAAACTGACTAAATAATGGTGGGATATACTGCGGTTGTGTACGCTATTTTCGTACATATCCTCGCACATACAAACACGCGCCTGCACACACACTCACGCACATACACGATGACACACACACACTCACGCAGATACACACATGCATATATGCGCACACACACTAGGGCAAATACAGAGACACACACATACATGTCTTTACGCACACGCACATACTGACACACGCACCGTACATGCACACTTACGCACATATATACATATACACACTAACGCACATATATACATACACACACGAACACACATACACGCGCGCACACACGCTCATGCACGCACACAACGCGCGCGTACAACCATATCATGTGTAATAACGATCAGCTGACTGATGCGTCATTGTTTTCAGGAGAGAGAAATTATGAAAGAAATCATGGACAACGGCCCTGTACAAGGTGAGTGCCGCACGCGCGCTCACACACACACACACACACACACATATATATATATATATATATATATATATATATATATATATATATATATATATATATATATATATATATATATATATATATATATATACGCACCCACACACACACACACACTCATGGACACGCACACACACAAACGCACGCGCATGCACACACGCACACACACACCCCACATACACACATTCACGCACACACTCTCACACACACCCACACGCACACCTTCACATGCACACATACGCACACATATATACGCACGCACATAAAGGTAAAAGTTGGCCCATCGCAGATAATGCCTCTGGGTGATATGGGAGGAGGAGGGGTGGGTTTTAGGTGTTAGGACTCCATATGATGTGGGGTGACCAGTTACTTTACTCGTCGCCTATCCTTCCCAGGTCATTTCTAGAATATTCTAGAAATTATCTGGTTCCCATTTTGACTGGTTCGACCACAGAGCCGTACTGGTTAGGGTAAAAATAATCCTGTCTCTGCTGAGGATTGAACTAGGCCCGCTGTCTTGACGGACAAGCGTACAACCCACTGTACTGACTACGTTATTTCCATTCCCTTTATTGGACGTCAACCCCAGAAATTTGTGATTGTTTGTGATTTTTGGACAAGTTTAGTTCGTTAATTTTCCGTTGCTTTCTGAACAATCGTCACTCATACCATTGTAAGAAAGCCAGCGCAATGTGGTCTGCAGCCAAATAGTCCGCAGCTGAGTTTCGGACGCGTATGTGGGATTGCGAATTGGGTACTTAACCCTCTTCGCTACAGCACCATGATACTCACTAATATATATATATATATATATATATATATATATATATATATATATATATATATATATATATATATATATATATATATATATATATATATATATATTGGTAATTTTATGAAAATGCATTTAGATATTCATCAAAATTAATATTGAAAATATAGATATATGTTTTTGTTTAGCTGGTATACTACAAGTAAAATATATCCAAAAAGACTATCGGTTCTTCTTCGTCTTCTTCTTCTTTCGTTCATTTTGATATGTGTCTATATCTGCAATGTTGTCTCTTGTATGAATGTCACTGTCTGTTTTAGTTCACTCAGAGGTCCATATAGTTATCTTCCACTGTTGTTTCTCTAGGCCAGAAGGTTTGCCTAGATATGTTGTAGTTTGGGCAGTCTTGGAGTATATGATCTGCTGTCTGCTTTACCAATCCACATGTGCACATGGGTGATTGGCCAGTCTTGAATCTTGTATGCATGTGGTTGCGTAATATATTGTATCGTGTTCTGAGGAGCAAAAGACAATCAGTACACACCATGAATTAACCAACAAACGATTCAACTTTGTTTTGAAAACGATAAAATGTATGTACATAGATCTATCTAACATGTTGTCCTTTCATCCTCTCACATTTTGTTAATTAATTATATATTTCAGTCAAACAATCGGTGCCGTCTCCACAATGAAGGTTGGCTGCATTGGATCTCCAACACTGTCTGTCTCTAGCTATGTCTGTAAATTCTGTCAGACTGATGTTCGTCCATCTCTTGATGTTATCTTCCCACTTGTATCGCTGTCTACCTCTTGCTCGCTTGCCCTCAACCTTGCCTTCCAGTATAGTTTTTATAAGAGTGTTATGTTGAAAGGAGACGAAGCCTTGCTACAAACTTTTGAGAACAAAGTTTTAAGACGCATCTTTGGACCCATTAGAGATACACAGAGTGGAGAGTGGAAAAGAAGAAGTTAACAAAGACATTTATTATCTGTATAAGTCCCCGCTAATCACTGGTATCATGAAGGCTAATAGACTACAATGGCTGTGGCATATAGAAAGAATGGAAGATAATAGGGAAACAAAACTCGCTTACACTCAGGAAATAAATGACCATAGACCCCGAGGTAGACCAAGAAGGCGGTGGAGAGATAATATATATACAGACCTACAAGCACTTGCAATCAACGACTGGCAAGAGAAGGTCAACCAGAGAGACGAATGGAGACGGATTGAGATCTCAATGGCTTGGAACACTGAAGAAGGAGAAGTTATGTCTTTTAACGTGGCCGAAATATTTCACTTGCCTCCTTTTTATTTCTTTCATCAACTCTCTTTTCATTCCCAGTTTTTCTAGAACCTCTGTATTTAATTGTTTCTGTTTCCATGAAATACGACATATTCTTCTGTATATTCACATCTCCAGCGCCTCTATTCGATTTTCTAGTTGCTTGTTCAATGGCGAGGCTTCCGCGCCATACAATAGTGTTTAATATAAACGTAAATAAACGTAACATTTGACAATTCTCATTTTTAATGCGGTGTTAATCTCTCTAGATGTTAATACTGATGTCATGCTGTTGAAAGCATTTTTGGCCATTCCTATTCTCTTTTTGATTTTTATTTCACTTCAGCCATCATCTGTTATTGCATATCCAAGATAGGAGAAACTTGTTAAATTATATATTTAGCATTTTTTTAAATGCATATCCTATTTACAGAACATCGCTGTCAACACCAGCATTGTCCTGCTCTTGTTGGTGTCTTGGCAAGTTTACGTTCAGTAGTTTGCCATTGCTTTCTGAACGACCGGCTCTCTTACCAACACGTTAAAACCCACATAACGCAGTCGGTTGCCAAATCGGTCGCAGCTGTTTTTCGAACGCGGGTTAACGGGCTTACGATTTGCGTCCGCAAGATCCTAGCCACGGAGACCGACTGGGTAAGTAAACGACCTCTTTCAGACCATTAGGCCTAATAGGCAAATGATGGCAGACACACATTTTAAACCAGTGGTTCTCAACATTTTTTGGCCCGTGCCCCCTTTCACAATTTTTCAGAATGTAACTACCTACTTTCATATTTTCTACCTAAACATCCCGCCCCCGCCCGTCCACAGTATACATAATAATGGAAGCTAAATTTAATAGCACATACTAAAACAAGCCTAGACGTCCACATAAAACATGATTTGTGGGTCTACTTACTTTATAAATTGAATTTTAGAAGGGTGAGACGTACAGAACCGTACAGTATGAAGGGAAAACAATATCAAGTAATCGGTTCTTGTATTAACGCGATCTTGAAATAATCTTAATTCCCCCCCCCCCGGAAACCCTAAAATTCCCGGGGGGAAATTCCCTACCGGTTGAGAACCACTGTTTTAAACTGATCGGCACTAGAATGGTTGTATGGTTAATATCCTACCTGACGTATTTACTTCCAGTGAAATTTTTGGGTACCCAATTTGGGCTGGATCGATCTATGTGACTAAGACAGTGAAAAATAACCGAAACAAATATTTAGCATTAGGCAATTTAAATCCAAGTCTCTGGGAAGCAAAGACGGCCGATGTGGTATTACCCATATTACTCATCTGCAATCATTTGGTCTATCAAAATATGGCTAGTACCATATGTACATATGTGTATGTGTGGTATGTCTACTATTTCTTCCCACGACGCTTGACGGCAAAACTGGAAGATGATTATAACGATGAAGACTTCGTCGTAAGAACTCCGACGCGGAGCAAACACGGCAGGGGGTTTCTGATCGTCAGAAGGTAAACTCCCTTCCCCAAGCATTTCGGACCTTTAATTTCTTAATACTCTCTGGGGGTGGTCCCGTCCGGGTCATGACTCCGGGCGTCTGACCCCTGCCGTGGAGACGTTAGTTCGGTCATATTATTTATACCTGATGTTCTTCCTTCCTGGTGGCATTAGGGAACTTGGTCTTCGCCCTTCCGGAAGGTTGCTCGGGTACGTCTCAGGTGACTTGAGTCTTATCTTATCTTAACTATATAATACCAGAATGAATACATGAAAAAAAAATGGAAATACTGCCAAGAGCGAGTAGAATAATGACTGATACAGTCCTTCAAGTGGTAAATGCAAACTGTAAATGGATTAGATACATAAGGCGTCAGCAGTCAAGATTTTGGGGTTAGTTTTTGGAAGAAATAACGTAAAAACCTGGTGACAAATGGCAATATTTTTTCAAAGGAATAAATAGAAGACAATTAAATGAATACCCAGATGGCTTGGCCACACTTCAACATCGGGACAAGAACACAGAGCTGATCTAAAAGTCTGTTCATCGTGTGAGATGGTGATTCATGACCGGTCACGTTTATCGGCATAGCACGTGATGATAACGATATAGGTCACACTTATAAAGAACATGATATTCCCTGTTATTGTCTCTCAAAAGAGCCTGATATTCCATGTTATTGTATTGTTCCAATACACCTGATATTCCGTGCTATTGTATCTTCACAGCAACAATGCTGGTTCGAGAGGATTTCTTCATGTACAACCGAGGTGTGTACAAGTACACGGGCCTGACGTCCCTCCGCCGGGACTCGGAGGAGCACATGAAATCTGGCTTTCATTCAGTGAGAATTATAGGGTAAGTACACATGAAATCTGGCTTTCATTCAGTGAGAATTATAGGGTAAGTACACATGAAATCTGGCTTTCATTCAGTGAGAATTATAGGGTAAGTACACATGAAATCTAGCTTTCATTCGGTGAGAATTATAGGTAAGTACACATTGAAATATGGCTTTCATTCAATGAAAATAATAGGGCAAATACTCATGAAATCTGGCTTTCATTCAGTCAGAATTAAAGGGTAAGTACACATGTCGGCTTTGTGGCGAAGGGGTTGCGAATACATTTCGTAATGCCACGCGTTCGAAACACAGCTGCGGGCGATTTGGAAGCAGACCGCCTTGTGTTGATTTCCATACAATGGTATGAGTGTCGGTAGTTCAAAAAGCAGGGGTTAACTACGATGTGCCGGTCGTTCATAAATCAATCGCAAACTACTGAACGTAAACTTGCCTCGGAATCACAAACAGCCAAAAAATGCTGGGGTTAACTGCTACGTCCTGTAAAGGATATGGAACTGACTTTAACATATGTTGACTTATTGTTCAGAAAGCAATAGCATTTAAAAACTTAGCTCAAAATTGCTTAGTTGATCACAAGCAGTCAATAGGAGGTGGCTGTGATTGCAACGTCCTGTAAAGAACATGCTATTGCATTAAACCTCATAATGTGTGAGCCGTGGTAACACACTGGTTAGCACGTTTACCAACTGACCCAATAGTCACATTCTGATAAGGCGAACTCACCTGGGACCAAAGAAATAGTTCTTCTTATCAGAAATTCCTCTTATAAGAGTTCAAGCATATAGAAATGCATTGACAACGTACAATACGATATTGTTATTCACAACAGAAATTCGCCACATCCGATATCGCCTTAAGCGGTTTGCACTGTATTTGGATCTCAGTCGCGGCAGATGTTATTTATCACTGACTTAGGTATACAGGTCGATCCAACCCAACATTGGTACCAGGAAATTGCACCGGAAGTAAAGGCGGTTGAAATGATAATGACCACATAACCAATCCAGTGCCGATTAGTCTAAAATATGGGTCTACCACCATATACCTATTACTCCTCATGGCCCGAAAGAGTTCGTTTACTTACCCAGAGTTTCTGGGACATGACAAGATGGAAGGTGTACAACAGAGATTAAGAGCAGAATAGGGCAGGCAAAAGCCGCATTTCAGAAAATGAAGAGTATCTTATGCAATAAATCACTATCAATGAATGTAAGAAAAAGAGTGCTGAAATGCTATATGGAACCAGTTTTGCTGTATGGCAGACAATCTTGGAATGTAAATGAACAAATTACGAAGAACTTAGAAGCAACGGAAATCTGGTTTATGAGACAAATGTGAATTTCTTGGACTGCCAGAGTAACTAACAACGATTGTCTGAAAGAGGCTAATGAAACTAGAACACTATATACAACAATTAGAAAGAGTCAAACAACTGTCTTTGGTCATGTGATCAGAAGAAAAACATCGAAGAACATCGTGATAACTGGAAAAATCGAGGGGAAGAGAGGCAGAGGCAGACCAAGAGAAATTATGCTGGATGGATTGAGACGATGGCATGGAATAATATCATCAGCAGAGTTGATCCAGAACACCAAATTTATCCAGAACACCAAAGACCGTGATTTGTGGAGAGCAATGAACGCCTACGCCAGCTGGCAGGGCACTTGATGATGATGATGACAAGAGTGTGGCGCGGGCATTATCATGCCGCACAACGCTATTTGAAGAACGCGGCTTTCGTCACAGACAGCTGGAAAAACGGTCAATCTCTCGCTAGTGACCCTGTCTCGTGCATGTTCACTCCCAGAATTTCTTTAATATTCTTTATGAATGTCGTGTTTGTCGCTTCATCACTCACAAACCAGGAACTGCGTTTTGCATAACCGTTTGTCTAAAACAAAAAAGAAATATGTATTGCATATTCTTTACAAGGCGTCGCAGCCATTTTTTTTTTTTTTTTTTTTGCTTTTAATGATTTCTTTGCAAGTTTACTGTTAGTAGGTTGCAATTGATTTCTAAACGACTGGTACTCATACCATTGTATGGAAACCAACGCAAGCGGGCTGCTTCCAAATCGCCCGCAGCTGTGTTTCGGGATTACGAATTACATTCGCAACCCCTTCGGTACATCGCCGTTTTTCTATACCGATATCTACATCTGTCTGTTTCTCTCTCTCTCTCTCTCTCTCTCCTCTCTCTCTCTCTCTCTCTCTCTCTCTCTCTCTCTCTCTCTTTCTCTCTCTCTCTCTCTTTCTCTCTCTCTCTCTCTCTCTCTCTCTCTCTCTCTCTCTCTCTCTCACTCTCTCAGGAACCAAGTGTTTCATTACTATTTTTCTAAACCTGTCTCAAAATCTATCAATTTCTCTCTTTCTCACTCATCCTCCAGGAACCAAGTGTTTCTTTACTGATTTTCTAAACCTGTCTCTAAATCCACCTATTTATCTGTACGTCTGTCGCTTAGCCCGTCTGTCAGTCTGCATGAAATATTGTCCAGACACCATATACTCAATGTGATACGATGACAGCTAGATGACGTATTTTACGTCTTTTATAGTGTGCCCCTTCTTTGTTCTGCGTATTCCTATCTCATTACATCACTTATCCACTGATTGATTCAGTCATTACATCACGTATCCACTGATTGATTCAGTCATTACATCCCATATCCATTGATTGATTCAGTCATTTCATCACGTATCCACTGCTTGATTTAGTCATTATATCACGTATCCACTGCTTGATTCAGTCATTACATCACGTATCCACTGCTTGATTCAGTCATTACATCACGTATCCACTGATTGATTCAGTCATTACATCACGTGAACACTGCTTGATTCAGTCATTACATCGCGTATCCACTGATTGATACAGTGATTACATTATATGACCACTGATTGATTCGGTCTTTACATCACATATTCACTTATTACTCAGCCATTACATCACATACCCACTGATTGATCAATGATTATTCAGGAAGTCACTGACTGATTCAGTCATTACATCACGTATCCACTCATTAATTCATTTGTTACATTACTTATGTACTCATGTGTGTGATAATTATATCATGTTTGCAGTCATTCGTCCAGTCATCACATGACTTAGACATTCATTCATTTGTCAATTAATTAATTAATTAATTAATTAAATTATGTTTTAATTCAATCATTCATCACATTACTATAGCATTACGTTGTCGAGGGTACATTGACAATGGTATGAACGCAGTCGGACAAGGGTTGGATATCTGGTCTTGCTGCTCGCTATGGGAGTGAGAGACTGACCACCTATTCTTCCATGAACTCCGGCCTGCAAAAGGTGATGGTCCGATCACATTACAGAACCATAGCAAGCTGCTGCTTCAAGACTTGTTGTTGCTGTTGTTCTCTTTTTCTTCATCACAATTCCACTCTTTTCAGTTGTTACATCACGTATCAACTCTTTCATTTAGTTGTTACATCACGTATCCACAGTTTCATTCAGTCAGTAACTCACGAATCCACGTGACAGTTCAATCATTAAATTACGTACACGCATGTGTTTGTTATGTTCTAGTTCGGGTCAGTCATTCACTCGCGTGTCTATGGTTTATGTTCTAGTTGGGGTCAGTCATTTACTGACTTCTGGTGTTTGTTGCGTTCTAGGTTTGGCGAGTTATTCATTCACTTCTGTGTGTGTTTGTTACGTTCTAGTTTTGGCCAGTTATTCATTCACTTCTGTGTGTTTCTTATGTTCTAGTTTTGACCAGCTATTCATTCACTTCTGTGTGTGCTTGTTATGTTCTAGTTTTGGCCAGTAATTCATTCACTTCTGTGTGTGTGTTTGTTATGTTCTAGTTTTGGCCAGTTATTCA
Organism: Cepaea hortensis; assembly: GCA_963921405.1. Taxonomy (NCBI): domain Eukaryota; kingdom Metazoa; phylum Mollusca; class Gastropoda; order Stylommatophora; family Helicidae; genus Cepaea; species Cepaea hortensis. The sequence continues at coordinate 101,104,962 of OY992885.1, read as the reverse complement.
TTCACTTCTGTGTGTGCTTGTTATGTTCTAGTTTTGGCCAGTTATTCATTCACTTCTCTGTGTGTTTGTTACGTTCTAGTTTTGGCCAGTTATTCATTCACTTCTGTGTGTGTTTGTTACGTTCCAGTTTTGGCCAGTTATTCATTCAATTCTGTGTGTGCTTGTTATGTTCTAGTTTTGGCCAGTTATTCATTCACTTCTCTGTGTGTTTGTTACGTTCTAGTTTTGGCCAGTTATTCATTCACTTCTGTGTGTGTTTGTTACGTTCCAGTTTTGGCCAGTTATTCATTCAATTCTGTGTGTGTTTGTTACGTTCCAGTTTTGGCCAGTTATTCATTCTCTTCTCTGTGTGTTTGTTATGTTCCAGTTTTGGCCAGTTATTCTTTCTCTTCTGTGTGTGTTTGTTATGTTCTAGATTTGACCAGTTATTCATTCACTTCTGTGTATTTGTTATGTTCTAGTTTTGGCCAGTTATTCATTCTCTTCTCTGTGTGTTTGTTATGTTCTAGTTTTGGCCAGTTATTCATTCTCTTCTGTGTGTGTGTGTGTTATGTTCTAGTTTTGGCCAGTTATTCATTCACTTCTCTGTGTGTTTCTTATGTTCTAGTTTTGGCCAGTTATTCATTTACTTCTGAGTGTGTTTGTTACGTTCTAGTTTTAGCCAGTTATTCATTCACTTCTGTGTGTGTTTGTTACGTTCCAGTTTTGGCCAGTTATTCATTCAATTCTGTGTGTGTTTGTTACGTTCTAGTTTTGGCCAGTTATTCATTCACTTCTGTGTGTGCATTTGTTATGTTCTAGTTTTGGCCAGTTATTCATTCACTTCTGTGTGTTTGTTATGGTCTAGTTTTGGCCAGTTATTCACTCACTTCTGTATGTGTATGTTATGTTCTAGTTTTGGCCAGTTATTCATTCACTTCTCTGTGTGTGTGTGTTATGTTCTAGTTTTGGCCAGTTATTCATACACTTCTGTATGTGTATGTTATGTTCTAGTTTTGGCCAGTTGTTCATTCACTTCTGTGTGTGTGTTATGTTCTAGTTTTGGCCAGTTATTCATTCACTTCTGTGTGTGCTTGTTATGTTCTAGTTTTGGCCAGTTATTCATACACTTCTGTGTGTGCGTTTGTTATGTTCTAGTTTTGGCCAGTTATTCATTGACTTCTGTATGTGTATGTTATGTTCTAGTTTTGGCCAGTTATTCACTCACTTCTGTATGTGTATGTTATGTTCTAGTTTTGGCCAGTTGTTCATTCACTTCTGTGTATGTTATGTTCTAGTTTTGGACAGTTATTCATACACTTCTGTATGTGTATGTTATGTTCTAGTTTTGGCCAGTTGTTCATTCACTTCTGTGTGTGTGTGTGTGTGTTATGTTCTAGTTTTGGCCAGTTATTCATTCACTTCTGTGTGTGCTTGTTATGTTCTAGTTTTGGCCAGTTATTCACTCACTTCTGTATGTGCTTGTTATTTTCTAGTTTTGGCCAGTTATTCATTCACTTCTGTATGTGTATGTTATGTTCTAGTTTTGGCCAGTTATTCATACACTTCTGTATGTGTATGTTATGTTCTAGTTTTGGCCAGTTGTTCATTCACTTCTGTGTGTGTGTTATGTTCTAGTTTTGGCCAGTTATTCATTCACTTCTGTGTGTGCTTGTTATGTTCTAGTTTTGGCCAGTTATTCATACACTTCTGTGTGTGCGTTTGTTATGTTCTAGTTTTGGCCAGTTATTCATTGACTTCTGTATGTGTATGTTATGTTCTAGTTTTGGCCAGTTATTCACTCACTTCTGTATGTGTATGTTATGTTCTAGTTTTGGCCAGTTGTTCATTCACTTCTGTGTATGTTATGTTCTAGTTTTGGCCAGTTATTCATACACTTCTGTATGTGTATGTTATGTTCTAGTTTTGGCCAGTTGTTCATTCACTTCTGTGTGTGTGTGTGTTATGTTCTAGTTTTGGCCAGTTATTCATTCACTTCTGTGTGTGCTTGTTATGTTCTAGTTTTGGCCAGTTATTCACTCACTTCTGTATGTGCTTGTTATTTTCTAGTTTTGGCCAGTTATTCATTCACTTCTGTATGTGTATGTTATGTTCTAGTTTTGGCCAGTTATTCATTCACTTCTGTGTGTGCTTGTTATGTTCTAGTTTTGGCCAGTTATTCACTCACTTCTGTATGTGTTTGTTATGTTATAGCTTTGGCCAGTTATTCATTCACTTCTGTGTGTGCTTGTTATTTTCTAGTTTTGGCCAGTTATTCATTCACTTCTGTATGTGTATGTTATGTTCTAGTTTTGGCCAGTTGTTCATTCACTTCTGTGTGTGTGTTATGTTCTAGTTTTGGCCAGTTATTCATTCACTTCTGTGTGTGCTTGTTATGTTCTAGTTTTGGCCAGTTATTCATACACTTCTGTGTGTGCGTTTGTTATGTTCTAGTTTTGGCCAGTTATTCATTGACTTCTGTATGTGTATTTTATGTTCTAGTTTTGGCCAGTTGTTCATTCACTTCTGTGTGTGTTATGTTCTAGTTTTGGCCAGTTATTCATACACTTCTGTATGTGTATGTTATGTTCTAGTTTTGGCCAGTTATTCACTCACTTCTGTATGTGTATTTTATGTTCTAGTTTTGGCCAGTTGTTCATTCACTTCTGTGTGTGTTATGTTCTAGTTTTGGCCAGTTATTCATACACTTCTGTATGTGTATGTTATGTTCTAGTTTTGGCCAGTTGTTCATTCACTTCTGTGTGTGTGTGTGTGTGTGTGTGTGTGTGTGTTATGTTCTAGTTTTGGCCAGTTATTCATTCACTTCTGTGTGTGCTTGTTATGTTCTAGTTTTGGCCAGTTATTCATTCACTTCTGTATGTGTTTGTTATGTTCTAGCTTTGGCCAGTTATTCATTCACTTCTGTGTGTGCTTGTTATTTTCTAGTTTTGGCCAGTTATTCATTCACTTCTGTATGTGTTTGTTATGTTCTAGCTTTGGCCAGTTATTCATTCACTTCTGTGTGTGCTTGTTATTTTCTAGTTTTGGCCAGTTATTCATTCACTTCTGTGTGTGCTTGTTATTTTCTAGTTTTGGCCAGTTATTCACTCACTTCTGTGTGTGCTTGTTATGTTCTAGCTTTGGCCAGTTATTCATTCACTTCTGTGTGTGCTTGTTATTTTCTAGTTTTGGCCAGTTATTCATTCACTTCTGTGTGTGCTTGTTATGTTCTAGTTTTGGCCAGTTATTCATTCACTTCTGTATGTGTATGTTATGTTCTAGTTTTGGCCAGTTATTCATTGACTTCTGTATGTGTATTTTATGTTCTAGTTTTGGCCAGTTGTTCATTCACTTCTGTGTGTGTTATGTTCTAGTTTTGGCCAGTTATTCATACACTTCTGTATGTGTATGTTATGTTCTAGTTTTGGCCAGTTATTCACTCACTTCTGTATGTGTATTTTATGTTCTAGTTTTGGCCAGTTGTTCATTCACTTCTGTGTGTGTTATGTTCTAGTTTTGGCCAGTTATTCATACACTTCTGTATGTGTATGTTATGTTCTAGTTTTGGCCAGTTGTTCATTCACTTCTGTGTGTGTGTGTGTGTTATGTTCTAGTTTTGGCCAGTTATTCATTCACTTCTGTGTGTGCTTGTTATGTTCTAGTTTTGGCCAGTTATTCATTCACTTCTGTATGTGTTTGTTATGTTCTAGCTTTGGCCAGTTATTCATTCACTTCTGTGTGTGCTTGTTATTTTCTAGTTTTGGCCAGTTATTCATTCACTTCTGTATGTGTTTGTTATGTTCTAGCTTTGGCCAGTTATTCATTCACTTCTGTGTGTGCTTGTTATTTTCTAGTTTTGGCCAGTTATTCATTCACTTCTGTGTGTGCTTGTTATTTTCTAGTTTTGGCCAGTTATTCATTCACTTCTGTGTGTGTTTGTTATCTTCTAGTTGGGGAGCTGAAAGAACACAGCAAGGGGACATAATCAAGTACTGGGTACGTTTTCTGTGTGTCTTTTTTTTTTTTGTATGTTGTAAACTTTCAAGTAAACGACATGACTTCACAATAACAAGGCAAATTGAACACATAGTGATTACAACAACATATTTCACACACACACACACACACACACACTCACGCGCGCACGCACGCAGGCACGCAGGCACGCAGGCACGCACGCACTCACGCACGCAGGCAATAGACAGACAGACACACACACACACAGAGAAAGAGAGAGAGAGAGAGAGAGAGAGAGAGAGAGAGAGAGAGAGAGAGCAACACAGCTCCTTTCTATAACAAGAACATCAGTAAATTACAACAATTGTGGCCAAACAACAACTACTACTACTACTACTACTACTACTACTACTACTACTACTACTACTACTACTACTACTACTACTACTACTACTACTACTACTACTACTCCTGGCACTACTTCAACTTCAACTACTACTACTACTACTACTACTACTACTACTACTACTACTACTACTACTACTACTACTACTACTACTACTACTACTACTACTACCAATAATATTGTAATGATTGATACCTTAGCAATATTGGATAATATTAGCAACTATTTATTACTGATTACTCCCATTGTTAATAGTACTCAGCACATGACATTAGCCGAGTCACTTGTGACGCGTTTAATCCTCAGATCTGCGCCAACTCGTGGGGCACTGACTGGGGCGAGGATGGCTACTTCCGGATTGTGCGAGGAAATGACGAGAGTAGTATTGAGAGCTACGTCATTGGCGTTTGGGGCAAGGTCACCGGGGATCCGGCTCTTCGTGTTCTACTTGAGAACAGACGCAGGCTGAGGTAAGAAACTGGCACACCGACAACAGACTAATTAAAATGTCAGGAGACTTTAGTCAGAGTATGCTAGTCTAAAGTCAGAATGAACTAGTCAGATGTCAGAGTAAACTTGTCAAAAGTAAGAGTAAACTAGTCTAAAGTCAGGGTAAACTAGTATACAACCAGAGTAAACTAGTCTGAAGTCAGATTCATTATCAACATATGCCATGCTTATAAGCGTAGGCGGTCATGTTTTGCAGTCTCACGCGATCACCAGAGTAATGGATCAGCTCTGTGTTCTTGTCTTGACCATACCACGTGGCCAAGCCATCCAGGTATTTACTACTCTGCCTTCCCCTTGTCTGGCTAAACTAGTCTAAAATCAAATTAAACTAGTTTAAAGTCAGAGTAAACTAGTCTAAAGTCAGAATAAACTAGTCTACAGTCCGAGTAAACTAGTCTACAGCAGACTAAACTAAACTAGCTTAACGTTTGAATAAACTTGACTAGTCTAACATCTGACTAACCTTGACTAGTCTAAAGTCAGACTAAACTTAACTAGTCTTAACTTCAGACTAAACTTAACTAGTCTAAAGGCAGACTAAACTTAAAGTTAGTTGCATATTCTTTACGGACGTAGCATGTCTTGGCTGTTCGTGATTCCTGGGCAAGTTCAGTAGTTTGCCATTCCTTTCAAACTAAACTAAATTTGTCTAAAGTCAGTAGAAACATTGTAAATTCGCCTGAAACAATCAAAAAACTATTCTCGACTTGATACTTTATTTACGATAAACTAACTCTTCTTTTTCTTCTTCTTCTTTTCCTCCACTTATCTCAGCTAAATGTGGAGGAAATGTAAAGATCTTTTACGCTTTTTTTTTTTCTAATGCCTTTTGTAAGTTGATATTCATTTCTTTAAGATTGTTCTTGATACTTTACAAGTTGATATTCATTTCTTTAAGATTGTTCTTGACACCATCAATCCATCTTTTATCTCGTCTTCCCCTCGTTCTGTCCAATATATTTCTTCAAAATAGGTCTTTGTGACAAATAATACCAGGGTATTCTTGTGAGGTTACCAAACCATTTAATCTGTTATCAAATAATGAAGTTCACGACTGACTTAAGGTAGAGTCCTCTTCTAAATTCCCCATTCCTAATTCTACCTCTCACGGTTGCTCCTGCAGCTCTTATAACTTATAATGCATCTCATCAGTGTACACTAGTTACAACTGTACATTTCATTTGATCGCCATTTTATTTTCTTCATTGGTCACACATAAACCGCTGGCGTCGTAGTTACGACTTTATCTCTCTCTCTCTCTCTCTCTCTCTCTCTCTCTCTCTCTCTCTCTCTCTCTCTCTCTCTCTCTCTCTCTCTCTCCCTCCCCCTCCATTTCACTGACATTCTAATCTCTTTAACATATGTATCCGCTCCGCTCTTCTGTATGAACGGGGATGTCATGCAATGAGAGAATGAAATGATGAAGACACTAGAAGAAGCGGAAATACGATTGTTGAAAAGAATAATGAGAAGATCACGTGTTCTCTCCCCCAGCTATTTAACATCTTCATAGGCAGCATATTCAAAGAATCAAGCATTGAAAGAACTGCTTCATAAAAATTAATTTCAAATTCTTTACATTAGACAAAATAACAAATTCATCCTTAATAATGAGCTATGTGCAGGCGATCAATGGCTGTTTTACTGCGACGAAGGCAGACTACAATATCAAATCAATAAGTTAATTTCAACATGCAGAACATACAAAATGAACATAACTAAAAGAAAATCATGCGTAAAGCAGATTAGCAGATCTCCAAGTCCGTCAAACGTACAGATAAATATAATATCTCTAAGGGATATTACATAAATTAAATATCTAAGGAGTATATTCACAGAGGATGACAAAATAGACCGAGAAATGGAAATCAGATGGCAAATCAAGTGAGCTTATATATAAGCTATCACCCATACTTAAACATCTATATATAATTATGCCCACAAAACGACAGGCAACAAATAGCACATTCATACTAACCATATTCTACCAGTGTCAAACATGAACATTATTCAAATCATGCGTAGGGAAAATCAACATCTGCGAGATGAGAAGCCTGAGGAGAGCTGTTAATGTAACCAATCGAGACCAAATAAGAAATTATATTATCAGACGTACAACAAGATCAAACCCTTTTGCGACTTACACTGAAAGACAGAAGATCAAATAATTTGGACTGCTTGTGAGAATGCAATGCTATCAGTTACCGCATTGGCGTTACATCAAAGAATATCTGATACGAGAGCAAAAGAACGTCCGAGTAAATATACACTGACATCAAAGACAGTGTACAGTCAATCGTAATGACACTATCCAGAGCCTCATATAGAACGCTGAGATATTACGTATTCTTCAACACGACGCTTGATGGCAAAAGTGGATGATAATGATGTAGATGATCATTATGATGATGAAGTTGATGATGATGATATTGAAGATGATGTTGATGATGGTTTGACAATATAGATACTTGTGCTAATGATAAGATGATGCAGATTATGATGTAGATTATGATGATGATGTTGATGATGATTGTGGTGTTATAGATACGTGTGCTAATGATATAGATGATGAATAAGATGATGTTGATGTAAATTATGATGATGATATTGATGATGGTGATGATGACACTGACGAGGATGATGATGATGATGATGATAGTGATGATGATAATATTGCTTATGATGATGAGGATGTAGATGGTGATCATAATGTAGATTATGATGATGTAGATAATAATTGTGATAATATAGATAATTGTGCTGATGATGTAGATGATGATATAGATGGTGATGATATAAATGATGATGATGATGATGATGATTAGGACGATATAAATGATGACGATATAGATAGTGAGGATATCATGATGATGATGATGATAATGCTGATGATGATGATGATGATGATGATGATGATGATGATGATGATGATGACTATGTAGATGATGATGGTCGGTCTCCCTGGCCTGGGTGTTATCGACTTTCTCAGTAATCCCGTACACTCTCGTGAGTAACGTGACGTGCGTGAGAATCGGTGGCGGTTCTCTCCGCGTAGGCAACTTACGGGGTATGTGAGCCGGTCACTCAGAAAGCAATGGCAAACTACTGAGCGTAATCTCGCCAAGAAATCAACAATCAGCTGAAAGATGCTGATGTTGACAGCGATGTCCTGTAAAGGATATGCGAAAAAAAAATATGATGATGATGATGATGATGATGATTGTGATGTTGTTTCCCCGAGAAGAGAGTGGGATCAACATGCACATCTTTAAACTGATTATCTGTTGGGATTATTGACTGACTTTTCGTCTACACTCCTCTCTTCTGTCTTCCCTTCCATATATCTCTTTCTTTCACTCTCTCTCTATTATTCTCTCAACACATACTTCGACAACAGTTCTTTTCCACATTAAATAAAAGATTTAATTTAAAACTATGTCTGGTGTATGGGTGGATATTGTCTGTGTAGTTGCTAGTGTATTCTATTGTTGGTGACAGAATGAACTCAGAATGTCTATCAGCGGTATCTTCTCGCCAGTCATTCTTCACGATTACAGGACATCACATCAAACAGGACAGAGCTCACCCGGGATGATCCGTAGGCTTGAGTCTGATGGTAAATCCGTTAGTGAAATGAAAAACAAACTGTTCACCACTGAGTCACCGTATTGCTATAAAAGTCCCGTAAGTTTATGACTGTGCCCAAATCGGTTTCATGATATTAAGTATCCATCATCGAGAAAAAACACCACATTGTCAATGTTCTTCCTATTGTCTATTATGATTATCACTATTGTCTTTGTCTATTCCTTCTACTCTATGTATGCAAGTCGTATGTAGGTTGAAGTCTCTGCTTGCCCCACCTTAACATCTCTTTCTGTTTAGGAGCCCCAGTGGTATATGAGTGTTAGCATACAGTCTTCTGTATTTTACTGGATGTTAGTATTTGTTCATCTGAACAAACTGTTTAGGTTCTTTCTGGATCTAAGTATGTACTTTATTGGTTCAAGTAGAGTATTTTTTTCTTTCTTCTCTAATGTCCCTAGAAACTGGGAACCTGTGGATGAATATAACAAGTCGAGTGGTAAGCGTCCGCCCCTTACTCCTAACTTATGCAAGTGTCCTTCTCCAGCCATAATGACAAGGCTTTCGAAGTCACCATCAGCATAAGACATAAGAATTCACCTCAGTCTAAAACACCCACTAATAATATGTAATGATAAAGGTAATACACGCTCATCTATATTCCTATTCTAAAACTATATTTTAATATACCTTATACACATCTATGTTCCTTTATAGAATTAATGTAGATCCACAAATCGAAATTAATCCGCAGCCAAGCACTTTATCCCATTATAAGGGAGGATATTTCTTTTCATTACAGGACACATAATTCTATCTTCTCGTCCAGTTGGGAATACACACACTAAACTGACAAAGAAAGTGGCTACTCTTTATAGCTCAGTCTATGTCGCATAATCCTTGACATTGCTGGACAAAGCAAATTCAGACTTCATTATCCCTTGTCAGTGGAAAATTTCTGATCTCGAACTTTTCCGTTGTTTAATACAACCAAACCGCATTCTGCTGTCCAGTCTTAGTCGCAAACCTACCTCCAGAACGCAATAGGCTGGTCCATGATACTGTCTGTCTTTGTAGCAAACCAATTTTTCCACTCTACATGTCACCTGTGTTGTAGTCGACTCTCCCGCCTTGACCTACATACACATGCGCTGGTCAATCCTTTGTGGTTATCCTTCTGTTTCATTAACCCTTCTCCCACCTCAGCCTTGTCTGTGATCACCTTCTTATGATGCACTGTATACAGTCGTCGATCTGGGAATCACTAACATTCAGCATTTCACGACATAGGCCCCCTCTTAAGAGATTAGACCGCGTCGAATCTTTCTCGCTGTAGGTTTGATTCCCATGATCCACAACCCTAATCTACTTCCTCCGGAGCTGGATGTCTGGATAAGAAATCTGCTCCTACATTCTCCTTTCCAAGGATGTATTCCACAGTGAAGTCCAGTTGTAGCAACAACGTCCATCACATCCACCGTGCGTTGAGCTTCTGCTAAGTCGCTATTAACATCACGTGTTGATGATATGATTGGATCCTCACATGGCTCATCTCATTATCCAGTAGGCGCTCTAGTTGACCCCCTACTATACTACTAACGACTGAAACTAGTGTTGGCTCCTCGCTCCTGTACGTCCAGTCGACCTGCTTTCGACTTGCGTCAGCGACGGCTCACAATACAAACGGATTGTCCCATCCTGATTGTAACACTGCTTCCATGTCCTCTTAGTTTCCCCCGGCTTTGCCTCTGGGGATGCTCCGCCTCGTCCTCGTCGGACCGAGTCGTCTTTCCCAAACCTCCTGGACTTTTGTTTCCAGGACCATCTTGGGCGATATTGTACCTGGTCAGCCAATCTTTGGTTGGAGTCCTGGGTAATTCTCGCCTTTCCCGACGTTACCTGCCCCTTCTGAACTTGGTTACCGGTGAAACTTTCACTCTTGTCCTTTCCCTGACTTGTGATTTCCCTCCTCCTGTCGTTGGGTAAATCTGACCTATCACGTACTGTCCCATAGGTCCTCCTATGTTGTACTGGCGATCTCTGGTCTTCGTCTGGACTGGTAACCTTTGTCCCAATAGCTGCCATCACCATAAAGTGCGAAGCTTTACTCCCGGATCTCTCTTCATATTTCCTAATGAGATGTCTAGGGAGATTTTTCTTCTCTTCCCCGATCCGTATTTTGTAGATGTTCTTGGACACCACCTTTTCCACAGGATAAGGTCCTTTCCATCCTACTTGGAGTATATTGGTCTCTGCTGGACTCCACACTTCCACTTTGTCTTCCACTTTAAGAGCTACTTTCCTCTTAATTCGCTTGTTGGGTGGTGCTCTCTGGCACTCCGAACAAGACTTCACCCACCGGCGTACATCTCCGGTCATTCCTGGCCAGCAATAATGGCCGGATATTTGCTGCAAGGTCTCTCGGACACCCATATGTCGATTCTCGCCTATGATGTGTCCACTCTGAAGAATGTGAGGACGGTGGGTCTCTGGAACCACCCACTGCTCGTGCAGGTTATCTCCCCTCCCAGCTCTCCGATAGAGTAGTCGATTCTTCAGAAAGTACTGTCCCCGTTCTGGTGGCTCAGCACTTCTTTGCAGCTTCCTGTAGCAAGGATGCAACGTAGTATCCTTCCTCTGGGCAGTATGCAATTCTCCTATCTCTGTGTTGTCGCATAGTGTCTCTGCCTCTTTTTCCTTCCCTTGAGATCCATTGACTACTGTTCCCTTGTGGGTTTGCTCTTTGGGCATCCCCAAAAAGACATATTTCGTGCCAATGATCATTGGAAATAAGGAGTCAGATAATACAGCAGCTGGAATAATGCCCGTGACGTACCTGGATTTAATCTCCACCTTGGCGATTGGCAGCGTCATGGTAACAGCACTCCTCATTGCCGGCTGTATTTCTATGGTCTCCCCTGTAAGTTGGTCTGGGCTTACTAAGCTGGCGTCCACCACCGCTTCCCCATCCAATCCTGTATCGTATAAACATTGGACTGGTTGTCCATTCACCTCAATCAGTTCCACCACAGGTGGTCTCTCTTGGTCCTGAGTGTCTTTCATCTCCTTGACCTTTTCCTTCCCTTCCTCTTTTGATTCCTCGAGGTTGGTTATGCAATTGGCGTGTTTTGCCTTGCATCTGCAGTCCACAGGATTATGTGTTATCGACTGGCATTGTGTGCATCCTGTTCCTTTCCTAGGTTTCCGTGTGTCCTTTTTGTTCCTTTCTCCTTCGCCGACCTCAGCCTTGTCTGTGATCACCTTCTTATGATTCACTTGGCATGCCGCGAAGTAAGGATTTTTCGGTTTCGATCTGCAGTCTTTTGTGTTGTGAGATGCCGCCTTGCAAATCGAGCACCACTTCTCGGACCACGGTCGTTTCGCTGGAGAATTCGAGGTGTTCTTGGTTCCTTCCTTCACCTTCTCGGAACTCTCCGTTGACGTCTTTTTATAAGGTTCCCCTTTAGTTTCTTTTCCGTTCGTCGATTTCCTTCGGTCTTGTTTTTCCTGCCCTTTGCTTTGTGTACTTAGTTCTGCCGCCTCCCCATGTACCTCTACGAATCGCTCCGCCAGCTTATTCACAACATCAATCCGTTCCGCCCCTTGTTCTCCCAAGAAGGTTCTGAGAGGTTTCGACATTTGCTTTCGCATCTGGTCGACCACCATCATCTCTTCGAGACTCTCATAATCCCTCTTGAATTCTGCCAAGTCCATCCATTTCTGGAGATAGGATTTCAGCCTTAGACTGTATGCGGCGAATAGCTCTCCCGGCTCTCGTCTAGACGATCTAAACTTTTTCCGATATGTTTGTGCTGTGACTTCATAATGTTTCATCAAAGCTGCTTTCAATTCCTCGTACTGATTTTCCTGTCCTGGTGGTAGGCGTGTGTAGACCTCGTACCCTGAACCACGTAACGCCTGGGATACTTTAAGAGCCCATCTGGATCTTTCCAGTCCCATAGCGATTGCCATAGCCTCGAACCGATCCAAAAACTGGAATATCTTTTCTTTACTTTCATCATAGACTGCTAAAGGAAACTTCATGGCATGGTAACCCTGTCCAATCATGTGGGTTGCCCCAGGTGAAGATGAACTTCCTTCTGCTGCATCTATTTCACCCTTCGTTTGTGTCTTGAGTTCTAACTCTTTCAAGCGGTATTCATGTTCCATTTCTTGTCTCCTGGCAGTCTGTTCCATTTCCAGTTTCTTGGTCTCCTGTTCCAGTTCCAGTCGCTTGGTCTCCTGTTCCAGTTCCAGTCGCTTGGTCTCCTGTTCCAGTTTCTTGGCCTCTTGTTCCATTTCCATTCGTTTGGTCTCCACCTCTATTCTTCTCACTTCCAACTCGGCTTTCCGGTCTTCTCTTTCCCCTTTACGAATCTCTCTCTCTCTTTCTTGTATGTAATCAGTTAGCTCGGTACCAGCTAACCCAATTTCCTCCCCGTTGGCTCTCAGTTCTGCTGTAGTTACTTTAGGAGTTGCCATAGTTACAGCAGATAAGTCAGCACGTTGAGTAAAGATCCCTCAAGGCAGAAAAGAAGTACTCACTATACAATTATATTCCACCTAGAACCTATATCATTATCTATGTCTATCTAATATAATAAACCTACGACACCCCACAGTACATCACAACCACTCTCTCATCCACAAGAGGAGATATAGGATAAAGACTTACGTAGACGTGTGACCGTGTGACTAGGTATGTAATGTGTCTTACCACCTATCCACATTCACTCTGTCTGGAACTTTCTCACTGTAAAGTCACCAGCCTTAATGAAATGTTTCTACCATAAATGTAATGGCACCATATATCCAATGGACGTCCTTCCATTAAAAGTCATCAATATATACTTATATTTCTTCCAATCAGTATGTCCCAACATGTAGGTACTCCGCTATGCCTGTGCCAATATACAGGTACCTCTCTCTGTGCATATGCCTTGTTATGCCTTAGGTCATATGAGTATATGTATGTATCCCGCTTGCTCCACCAATTATGTGATGTTGTTTCCCCGAGAAGAGAGTGGGATCAACATGCACATCTTTAAACTGATTATCTGTTGGGATTATTGACTGACTTTTCGTCTACACTCCTCTCTTCTGTCTTCCCTTCCATATATCTCTTTCTTTCACTCTCTCTCTATTATTCTCTCAACACATACTTCGACAACAGTTCTTTTCCACATTAAATAAAAGATTTAATTTAAAACTATGTCTGGTGTATGGGTGGATATTGTCTGTGTAGTTGCTAGTGTATTCTATTGTTGGTGACAGAATGAACTCAGAATGTCTATCAGCGGTATCTTCTCGCCAGTCATTCTTCACGATTACAGGACATCACATCAAACAGGACAGAGCTCACCCGGGATGATCCGTAGGCTTGAGTCTGATGGTAAATCCGTTAGTGAAATGAAAAACAAACTGTTCACCACTGAGTCACCGTATTGCTATAAAAGTCCCGTAAGTTTATGACTGTGCCCAAATCGGTTTCATGATATTAAGTATCCATCATCGAGAAAAAACACCACATTGTCAATGTTCTTCCTATTGTCTATTATGATTATCACTATTGTCTTTGTCTATTCCTTCTACTCTATGTATGCAAGTCGTATGTAGGTTGAAGTCTCTGCTTGCCCCACCTTAACATCTCTTTCTGTTTAGGAGCCCCAGTGGTATATGAGTGTTAGCATACAGTCTTCTGTATTTTACTGGATGTTAGTATTTGTTCATCTGAACAAACTGTTTAGGTTCTTTCTGGATCTAAGTATGTACTTTATTGGTTCAAGTAGAGTATTTTTTTCTTTCTTCTCTAATGTCCCTAGAAACTGGGAACCTGTGGATGAATATAACAAGTCGAGTGGTAAGCGTCCGCCCCTTACTCCTAACTTATGCAAGTGTCCTTCTCCAGCCATAATGACAAGGCTTTCGAAGTCACCATCAGCATAAGACATAAGAATTCACCTCAGTCTAAAACACCCACTAATAATATGTAATGATAAAGGTAATACACGCTCATCTATATTCCTATTCTAAAACTATATTTTAATATACCTTATACACATCTATGTTCCTTTATAGAATTAATGTAGATCCACAAATCGAAATTAATCCGCAGCCAAGCACTTTATCCCATTATAAGGGAGGATATTTCTTTTCATTACAGGACACATAATTCCATCTTCTCGTCCAGTTGGGAATACACACACTAAACTGACAAAGAAAGTGGCTACTCTTTATAGCTCAGTCTATGTCGCATAATCCTTGACATTGCTGGACAAAGCAAATTCAGACTTCATTATCCCTTGTCAGTGGAAAATTTCTGATCTCGAACTTTTCCGTTGTTTAATACAACCAAACCGCATTCTGCTGTCCAGTCTTAGTCGCAAACCTACCTCCAGAACGCAATAGGCTGGTCCATGATACTGTCTGTCTTTGTAGCAAACCAATTTTTCCACTCTACATGTCACCTGTGTTGTAGTCGACTCTCCCGCCTTGACCTACATACACATGCGCTGGTCAATCCTTTGTGGTTATCCTTCTGTTTCATTAACCCTTCTCCCACCTCAGCCTTGTCTGTGATCACCTTCTTATGATGCACTGTATACAGTCGTCGATCTGGGAATCACTAACATTCAGCATTTCACGACAATGATGATGATGATGATGATGATGATGATGATGATGATGATGATGATGATGATGATGATGATGATGATGATGATGATGATATCGCTGACAAAGAATAAAATAAATATGAGGCATTGCGAGCTACAGATGCTACTCATCCCATCTCATCTCATCATGTTCGTATTGTTTAAGGATTTCCCACAGCTTGTTTCTATCTACTCTATCAAATGCCTTTTCTTGGTCGACAAAGGCAAAGTAGAGTGTTTCATTGAATTCTATTGATTTTCTATAAGTTTTCTAACAGCAAAAATGGCATCTGTGCATCCTTTATTTTTCCTAAATCCAAGTTGTGTTTCGCTTAGCTACGGTTCTACATTAGTTCGTGATCTTTTCTCAAGAATTTTGCAAAATATTTTCCCAGTATGACTCAACAGTGAAAGGCCTCTGTATTGTGTGCAATCTCTTTTGCTGCCTTTGTGTTTCCAAACTGGGACAATTATGGTGTTTACCAAGTCTCGTGGTGTCTGTTGGTCTACCCAAACATGGTTGAATAGTCTATATAGCCATGTTGTTCCTACTTCTCCTGATGCTTTAATTAGTTCATTTGGTATTTCATCTTGTCCTGGTGATTTGTTTAATGGGGCTAATCTGATGGCTTCTATAATTTCTTCTTTCAGTATGTCTGGTTCTAGTTCTTCGGTGGAATCTGTGTCGGTTTCTTGAATTCCTGTGACATCTGTTGGGATGTTTAGAAGTTGTTCGAAGTACTGCTTCCATCTTATTAGGATTTGTTTTTGTTCGCTTATTGGTTCTCCATTTTCGCTGTTAATTATTTCAGTTGGATCAAAGGGTTCTCCTCTGGTTCTCGTTGCACTTATCTTTTTATCGAAGTTTCTAGTTGCCTCCTCGTAGTGTTTATTTAGAGTTTCTCCATACTCCCCCCAGTCTTTTTGTTTTTCCCTCTTTACTATTCTATTCACATGTCTTCTCGCTATTCTATATTCTATGTAATCGCATTCCTGTTTGCTCTTCGACCATTTTTTATATTTTTTTCTTTTTGTCTTTTACAGCTTTCTTTACTTTTGCGTTCCATGCTACAGATGCTACATGATTACTTATTAAAATCACAAAGAAATGATAAATAAAATGTGTGGAGCAAATCACCAAAAGGGGTAGATTAGAGAAATAAGCCTTAATTGTGAAAAGACTAGGCAAGAGACACAGCGAGAAAGAAGAGAAATATGTTTGTGGACAGCTAAAACAGTTGCCCCCCCCCCCCCCCCAAAAAAAAAACAATAATATTTTGAGGTTTGTTGTTTCTGAGGAAAATGCGAAGAATACCACTGACAGACAGAACGAATAACAACGAGCAAGTCCTACAAGAAAAACATGAAACCCGTAAACTCATTAGAGAAATTAGGTGTGGACAGTCAAGATTCTTTGGGTCGGTTACGGGAAGAAATAAACCAGAGAACTTGGTGACAAATGGCAAAATTGAGGAGAAAATAATAAGGGGAAGGCAGAGAAGTAAATATTTGTATTGTTGCCCACATGGCATGGTCGTGACAGGAACACTGAGCTGAACCACGACTCTGGTGATCCTGTGAGTGGGCGAAACCTGACCGTGTACTTTTATTGGCATGGCACATGATAATGATGATGATGATGATGACGACTACGACGATGATGATGATGGATGATGATGATGATGATGATGATGATGATGATGATGATGATGATGATGATGATGATGATGATGATGATGATGATGATGAAAGTGATGATGATGATGATGATAACGAGGTCACGATTCAGCACATCACATACGAACGAGCCTGGGCTCAGGCCTGGCCTGCTAATGTTGTCTCCATCGGTTTAATGTGTGTCATTATCAACAGCCGGCTCCGTGGAGATAACGTTACCGACGCAATTCGTAATCCCGTATACGGAGTTCGAAACATAGCTGTGGGCGATTTGGTAGCAAACCGCCTTGCATTGGCATTTATAAAATGGTGTGAGTGCCGGCGGTTCAGAGAGCAATAGCAAACTACAGAACGTACACTTGCCAAGAAATCACAAACAACTAAAACATGCTGGGGTTGACTGCCACGTCCTCTAAAGGATATGCAACTAACTTTTAATTAACATTGTCAACATTTCTCCAGCCTAATGCCCCAAGAGAACTGTTTAACATTGAAGCATTTTCTAAGCTTTGTACAATGACAGTGAAGTTTTTGCCTACTGTTAGAGAGTACTCATAGCTACATATACTGCTGAAAAAAGGGGGGGGGGAAACAACATTTTTGGTGTTCATTTTATAAAAGATATTCGCTGACTGGACATCAGTCAACCTATCGACGGTCCATCTGGTCATTAACTTCTCGTGGTTACCTGAATTGTACTCAACTCATGATTCGTGAGGTCATGAAAGAAGTCAAGGTCAAAACAATATTTTTGACAATACCTCGTGACAGGTTCATGATAATCCGGCGAAACTAACTGACCACAACACTCTCTGACTATATTATTGAATGTCTATACAAGATTGACGGACCTCGAATAAATTCAGTTGAAAATTCAATGCGCAAGTATGGCTCCTCTCACTACAGAACAACGACTCATCATCACTGGACGTTTGCAGGCTGGACAGTCACAAAGTGTAGTAGCCAGAGAATTTAATGTGGTTAGAAGTACCATTAGTCACCTTTGGAGGCGATTTCAAGAAACTGGCTCAGTGGCAGACCTGCCGCTCAGTGGAAGACCCAGAATCACACCTGCTGCCGAAGACCGCTTCATACGGCTGCGTCACCGTAGGAATCTATTTGCATCTGCGTCCTCCACAGTTCAGTCAATGCCAGGAGCTCGTCGATTTTCAGATCAAACGGTCAGGAACCGGCTGCAAGACGCTGGTCTTTGGGCTAGAAATCCTCATAGAGGTCCTGTTCTTACGGAATGGCATCGCCAGAACCGACTGCAGTGGGCGAATCAGCATCGTCAATAAAATGTTGGTACAAGTATGCAATTGAAACTGCAATATTGTTGCGTTTCTTTTTTTTTTTTTTTTTGGAACAGTATATTTTCCTTGCTCTCTGTCGTCTTCTTTTTCTGCAGCTGTCGTTGTTAATGCTTCTTTACGAGTGTCAGGTAAATTGTCTTACTGAGACATGCACGATGTGGAATGAGTAAAATTTGTTGATATTTTGTTCGTTCTGACATATGAAAATAAATGCAGGAAAAAAAAGGAGGAGAAGTAGGAATGGGGAGGGGTGGAGAAGAAGGAGAAGGAGAATAAAAAGGAGCAGAAGAAGGAGAGGAAGAAGACAGAAAGCAAGAAAAACTGATTGAAACACATAATCGAATAAGTAAAAATAGACTTAAAGAGAGAAGGAACAATAATGAAAGAAATACATGTTAAGAAACATAAAACGAACGCTAGAAAGAAATGAACACAACGAAGGAAGCAAAACTTGACAGAAGGGGAACAAAGGCAAAGAACTAATAATTTTTTTTTAAATCGGAAGGGAGAACGAGACGTGGAAGATAAGAATGAAGAAAAGAGCTGAAAGAAAACATCGGAAGAAAAGACAGAATAAGATATTATGAGAGCAGTTAACATATAGAAATCTGAACTGACGACAGAATGTTATTTAACAGAAAGTTTGCTTGTATAGAGGGATTGTGGAAGGACCCCTAAAATAACATTAAGACTGAGAAAGAATGCATGCAAGATATTAAAAGGTATCGATCGGCCAGACAGGATGTGATAACGAAGTTGTAGGAACTGTCCCTGGGGAGGTAGAAGAGATCACAAACAGAAGTTCATTACCTGCAGCAACTCTTTAGCCTCCCGACAGATTGGACGGAAATACGTTTCCACTAATAGTCTCAACTTCGTCAGCGCGATTCAAAGATTGGCTAATTACTGTTGATAGTGTCACGGTCTTGACTTATTGGTGGCAAATAATTTCATAATTATGGGTGCGCATTAATCTCATACGGTAGCGTTGTGACTAGGCGCTCGCCTGCAAGCTCTGTAGACATGGGTTCAATCCGCTTTGGGGAGGATACACATTTGTAAACCTATGAACAAGTAAAGATTTTCAAGTACCTAGGAAGTATAATATCATCAAATGGGAAATCAGAAGAGAGATTGAAAATAAATGCAACAAGGAAAATCAACTTATTGGACATATGGCACCAATACTAAAGAACAAACATGTATCAATAACTACTAAGAAAGCACTTAACAACACAATCTTCCTACCAACTCTATGTTACCAATGCCAAACCTGGACAATGACAGAAAAAGGGAAAAGAAAAATCGCAACAACATAAATGAGATTCCTGAGAAGAATACTCAATAAAGTATCAAGAAGAGATAGGATCAGAAATGAAGAAATCAGGACTAAAGTGGGGGTTATAGCTGCACTAGATTTTATTAGAAGGCAGCAAGTCAAAAGGTGTGGCCATGCAAGTAGGTTACCAACTAATAGTATACCACAACAAGCAATGATGTACAGGCCAGAGGGAAGCAGAGGAAGAGGCCGACCACGTAAACGATGGACGCAGAGAATAACAGAGTCCACGGGAATATCGAAACATGAAGCCCATAAGCGGGCAATCTCCTGCTGTTTATACTTCACCTCAACACCGCAAGGTACAAGAAGAATATGATGAGAGGAGATGAGATGATCTAGGCTACCAGGTTGACTCAGTCTAAAACGGTTACCAGGAAATGTCGTGGAGAGTTAAGGCGGCCGATGTGATAATGACTACCTCAGACACCGAGGTCTAATTGATCTATACAAGTATGAGTCTAGCACCATGTGCTCAATTGGCGTTATGGGGTGTACAATTGGGCATTCTTTGTATATACTTAATCACCACTACCACCACCACCATCATCATCATCATCATCATCATCATCATCATTGTCATAAACATCATCATCATAAACAACAACATCATCATCATCATAAACAACATCATCATCATAAACATCATCATCATCATCGTCGTCGTCGTCATCATCATCATCATCATCATCATCATCGTGTGTTAGATCATTTACAGAAGGGCGCACTCATCATGGCGCGTCGAAAAGCCTCTCGATGTCTAACCATTTTTCCTGCCTCGTTCACCCTCATGCCCAAGATGTCCGCAATGTCCGGTGTCCATCTCCGTGTGGTCAACTCCTGCCTTCTCTTCCAGAAACCACGCCTTCCATCATTCTTCTTTCCTAGCCACTGTGACACTTAATCTTACCTGTTATGTTGCATGAACTTTACAGAGGGTGAATACAAAACTTGAACCGGCAATTTTTTCAAACACTGCACAGTCATTAAAAATACTCCTTATATGTCAGTGTCCAAGGTATGCTGCTCTTTATAAGCCTGTCCAATAGGATATTCAGATATATAAATACCAGTGTCAGGTCTTAGTCAGATATGACTGAGCTACCGAATGATAGTAGACGGTACTACCAGCTTTTTTTAAATTCCTGAATGTCGGTGGGACTTACCAAACCCGACATCCCACATTGTGCCAACGGCTTCGGGCGGTGGAGAGGGTACAAACCTTAACCTGGTGCTAGGAAATGCAGCCTAAGACTAAATATCGTGGCAGGGCAGACCAGGCCCTAAGCCTTGGTTGGCAACTGGTCTAGGATCGAAGCTTCGACCGGTGGACAGTTAGAGCATTTCTTTACTGATCCGGCAGTTATTCTAACTATTCCTGTCGATGTCGGCGTTCGTTGTCCACCAGCAGAAGAAAAGACTGACCACCTATTCGTCCTTGCACTCAGGTCCACAAACAAAACGTCATGATCCTAGCATATCACAGACCAGGAGCAGGGGGCAGCGATCTGTATGTATCCTTCTATGACGCTAGATGTCCGCGCTCCGGACGGTGGTCACCGGTTCAATCCGCATCTGGAGCGGATTCGGATGTTTACAAGTTGACGTGAGCTCCCAGGTCGACTCAGCCGAACATTAGTACCACGAAATGTCTTGGGAATAAAGGCAGTCGGGGTGGTATTGAACACATCAGCTCCGAGCTCCGTGTTTCTATAGAAATATGGGTTTAGCACCATACGGTCAGTGCGCCGTGAGGTGTCTAAAAAGAGTGCTGTACTCACTGACTTATCACTGTCGTTCCTCTGTGACTGCCCAGACCAAACCACTGCCCCAGAATAAGAAGATAGGGAGTTATACAGATGACATCATTGCAGATATTGAGAACAAATGTTAAGCGAACGAAAGAAGAAGAAGGGCGGGGAGGAGGAGAAGGAGGAAGAGGAAAAGGAGGAGGGGAGGAGAGAAAGGAGAAGAAGAAAGAAAATGAGAAGATTAGAAGAAGAAGAAGAAGAAGAAGAAGAAGAAGAAGAAGAAGAAGAAGAAGAAGAAGAAGAAGAAGAAGAAGAAGAAGATAACATCTTTAAATCTCTTGTCCTTTAAAAATGTATATTATTCAATCCGCGGATCGTATCCTAGTCTGAGAAGCAGAAAAGGACGTTGTACATGAAGGCCACTTCGCCCCGTCATGTGCATATTATTGAAACATTTCACGTACCCGAATGGATGTCATCTTCGTGGAATAGTTTTCATTAATTTCTTTTTAAACATTCTTCCCAGTTTTCTGTCGACTCCAGCGTCGCCGGTCTAATGTTCCTTTTTTCAATTTGGAAGAGAGAGAGAGAGAGAGAGAGAGAGAGAGAGAGAGAGAGAGAGAGAGAGAGAGAGAGAGAGAGAGAGGTAACATGTGATAGCTATATATATATCTGATCTCTTTTGATGGAAACTCACTTCAAAAGATGGAATCTTGCACGTATTGTGTTCGATGGCTATGTCTACATACACCAGAGAGCGAATTGAGACATTCTTACATTGTAAGAAAGCAGAGATTATGGTCGCCTCCAGGAAGACAGAAAAACCACAATGTTGCAACCACCATTCGATATAATTTAATGTGCGAATAGCTTTCATTGTCTTTTTCTGTTGTCTACTGCGAACACTGATTTCAATCTACTTCCTGCGTCTTTAAGAGTGCAATATATGGAGATGGACAGAGCGCGTGCGAGAACAAGAGAGAGAGAGAGAGAGAGAGAGAGAGAGAGAGAGAGAGAGAGAGAGAGAGGGAGAGGGAGAAAGGGAACACGCGTGAGAGAAAAGAGACGGAATGAGATAGAGAAAGACAGATTGAACAAAGAAATGATTGCATTTTATTTTCAACAGGGTCAGAAATTGGGCACGCAGGCTCGTCTTACATTCGGCTCTTCCAACCACTCATCTTACATACATCAATTTGCATGCTACATTCGCATAGAACAAAAACATTTTCACATCAATACTGTGAACATAAACAATGCATATTACTTTGTAATGAGACAAGCCAGCAGGCAGGCTCGCGCGCACACACACACACACACTCACACATGCACGCACACACACACATGTATAAACATATACATACATACCTACATACACATTTTCATACAAACATACATGATTTATAAAACTCGCACAGTTATACAACCACTCAATATCTCACATATACCCACTCACAATCACAAACACTTTAATAAACATTTACTCATACAAATAGTCACAAAGAGAGAGAGGGAAAGAGAGAGTGTGTGTGTGTATAAATATATATATAGTGTCAGAGAGAGAACGAAAGAGACAATGAGAGAGAGAGAGAGAGAGAGAGAGAGAGAGAGAGAGTGTGTGTATAAATATATATATAGTGTCAGAGAGAGAACGAAAGAGACAATGAGAGAGAGAGAGAGAGAGAGAGAGAGAGAGAGAGAGAGAGAGAGAGAGAGAGAGAGAATGTACATATAAATACCTGTGTGTATGAATATTTTTGACATTGCCATCTAGCCAAGAAGCGCCATCGTTGACTTTATTTAATTAATCGCAATCATCATTCAACAATTCACACATACGCACACGCACCGGCACACACATATACACACACTCACAAGCACACACCCTCACACACATTCACACACATATACATTCTCACACGCACACACACGCACGCACGCACATACACATTCACTTCCACCCACCCACTCACGCACACACACACACACACACGCCTACACGCAAACACACACTCACAAACATATATAACACTCACACACATATACGCACACTCACTCACACACATACACGCGCACATACATTATCACACACACACACCCGCACATCCACACACCCACATACAACAGCTGAAGAACTAGAAGATTCAAAGGTCAGTCAGACGTGTGTAGGAACTAATTACGTCATGTGTAGGAACTAATTACGTCATGTGTAGGAACTAATTACGTCATGTGTAGGAACTAATTACGTCATGTGTAGGAACTAATTACGTCATGTGTAGGAACTAATTACGTCATGTGTAGGAACTAATTACGTCATGTGTAGGAACTAATTACGTCATGTGTAGGAACTAATTAATTCCTGTCTGTATTTTCAGAACCGAAAAAGCCCGCAAACGGAGACATCTACGTCAGCTGAGACTTCGCGGGGAGCGCCAGCGAAGACGTCATCGCAGACACCATGCGGAACACCAGGACAACCCCATTAAAAGCCACCGCCAGACGACGAAGAAACACAAGCTAAATGGGACAGCAAAACAAAACGGACAACAAAAAGAATTTAAACATCAGAGACAACGCAAGCCGGGAAAAGGGCAGCGTAAACATAATAATAGTAATCATAATACTGAACTAAAACACACCAGGCAGCACATAAAAGCGCATTCTCCACATACACATAAATATGATAGCTCAGATGATTACATAAATAACGCACAGACAAATGACATCAAGGATAAGATCATTTATGATTTGTCAGAATCTATGTATGTATAGTTAAGAACATACAATTAGACATGATAAAGGCATAGCCCATATTTATATGTATGTACGTGTGTGCGGTATTTACATTAAATAAATCCTAATATACCTCAATAGTTCTCAAGCAATGTTTTCAACTCGCTCTTGAAATTATAAACTGCTCGTTCTACACCGAACAATTGTATACGGTGTATTTTTTATGACTGCGCAGTGTTTGCAAATATTACTGTTACAAGTTCTGTATATACCTATTATTTTGCATGAACTCCAGGGAGGCGAATACAAAACTTGGAAGGGCAATATTTTCAAAAACTGCATAGACATTAAAAATACATCCTGTATTAACTCATGCTGTACGGAGCATCTGATCGTATGTTGCTATGCTAACATGTAATAAACATACGTATATTCAGTTGTCTTTACATCTTCGGCTTCAGACAGTGGAAGGTGTTATACATTATATCCTAATTATTATTTAAAATGATTCTGTCCTAATTGTTACTTAAAATGCTGTCGCGTTTGTTATGACTTTAAATGTTTGTGTCCTAGCTGTTACTTTAAATGTTTCTGAAATAGTTGTTACTTTAAATGTTTCTGAAATAGTTGTTCTTTAAATGTTTCTGAAATAGTTGTTACTTTAAATGGTTCTGAAATAGTTGTTACTTTAAATGTTTCTGAAATAGTTGTTACTTTAAATGTTTCTGAAATAGCTGTTACTTTAAATGTTTCTGAAATAGTTGTTACTTTAAATGTTTCTGAAATAGTTGTTACTTTAAATGTTTCAGAAATAGTTGTTACTTTAAATGTTTCTACTCTAGCTGTTACTTCAAAGTTGCCCGTCGTAGTTGTTACGTTAAATATTTCTACATCAGTTGCTACTTTTAACATATATGTCCTTGTTGTTACTTTAATAATGCCTATCGTAGTGACTCTACATATTTCTGTTCCGGTTGTTACTTTAAATGTTTCTGAAATAGTTGTTACTTTAAATGTTTCTGAAATAGTTGTTACTTTAAATGTTTCTGAAATAGTTGTTACTTTAAATGTTTCTGAAATAGTTGTTAGTTTAAATGTTTCTGAAATAGTTGTTACTTTAAATGTTTCTGAAATAGTTGTTACTTTAAATGTTTCTGAAATCGTTGTTACTTTAAATGTTTCTACTCTAGCTGTTACTTCAAAGTTGCCCGTCGTAGTTGTTACGTTAAATATTTCTACATCAGTTGCTACTTTTAACATATATGTCCTTGTTGTTACTTTAATAATGCCTATCGTAGTTACTCTACATATTTCTGTTCCGGTTGTTACTTTAAATGTTTCTGAAATAGTTGTTACTTTAAATGTTTCTGAAATAGTTGTTACTTTAAATGTTTCTGAAATAGTTGTTACTTTAAATGTTTCTGAAATAGTTGTTACTTTAAATGTTTCTGAAATAGTTGTTACTTTAAATGTTTCTGAAATAGTTGTTACTTTAAATGTTTCAGAAATAGTTGTTACTTTAAATGTTTCTACTCTAGCTGTTACTTCAAAGTTGCCCGTCGTAGTTGTTACGTTAAATATTTCTACATCAGTTGCTACTTTTAACATATATGTCCTTGTTGTTACTTTAATAATGCCTATCGTAGTTACTCTACATATTTCTGTTCCGGTTGTTACTTTAAATGTTTCTGAAATAGTTGTTACTTTAAATGTTTCTGAAATAGTTGTTACTTTAAATGTTTCTGAAATAGTTGTTACTTTAAATGTTTCAGAAATAGTTGTTACTTTAAATGTTTCTACTCTAGCTGTTACTTCAAAGTTGCCCGTCGTAGTTGTTACGTTAAATATTTCTACATCAGTTGCTACTTTTAACATATATGTCCTTGTTGTTACTTTAATAATGCCTATCGTAGTTACTCTACATATTTCTGTTCCGGTTGTTACTTTAAATGTTTCTGAAATAGTTGTTACTTTAAATGTTTCTGAAATAGTTGTTACTTTAAATGTTTCTGAAATAGTTGTTAGTTTAAATGTTTCTGAAATAGTTGTTACTTTAAATGTTTCTGAAATAGTTGTTACTTTAAATTTTTCTGAAATAGTTGTTACTTTAAATGTTTCTACTCTAGCTGTTACTTCAAAGTTGCCCGTCGTAGTTGTTACGTTAAATATTTCTACATCAGTTGCTACTTTTAACATATATGTCCTTGTTGTTACTTTAATAATGCCTATCGTAGTTACTCTACATATTTCTGTTCCGGTTGTTATTTTAAATGTTTCTGAAATAGTTGTTACTTTAAATGTTTCTGAAATAGTTGTTACTTTAAATGTTTCTGAAATAGTTGTTACTTTAAATGTTTCTACTCTAGCTGTTACTTTAAAGTTGCCCGTCGTAGTTGTTACGTTAAATATTTCTACATCAGTTGCAACTTTTAACATATATGTCCTTGTTGTTACTTTAATAATGCCTATCGTAGTTACTCTACATATTTATGTACCAGTTGTTACTTTAAACGTGCCAGTTATGATTGCTACTTAAAATATATCTGTCCTAGTTGTTAGTTTATATGTTACAGTCATTGTCATTACTCTAAATGCTTCTATTGCTGTTGTTACTTTAAAAGTGCCTGTCCTAATTGTTACTTTAAATATTTCTGTCCTAGTCGTTACTTTAAATGTTTCCGTCCTATATATGACTACATGCTTCTACTCAATTTGTCACATAACTTATTTCTTTCGTAGTTGTTGGTTTAACGCATGACTCATCGGACACAAAACATGCTATAGCACAGTAAAATCACTTCATTTTTCAGCCTAATGTCTGTCATGTCAGCTATTTTCTAGGTTGTACATACGTCTTTTTCTTAATATAAATGAAAACTTCTGATGTGTTATTGTTAGCTTCAATTCTGTATTGAAATGTAGAAAGTTTTTGGATGGTAGTTGCTAATGGTAATTAGTAAATGATTTTTTTCAGACCTGGAAATATGTTTCACCGAAATATGTAAACTGGCAGTTGTTTAGTTGTTTACATTAGCTAGTATTATGTGACATCATCATCATGTGCCATGCCGATATGCATGAGAGTTCATGGTTTGCCATCTCATGCGATCACCAGCATTTTTGATCAGGTCTGTGTTCTTGTCCCGATTGTGTCAAGCCACCCTGCTATATATCTCACTGTCTTCCCTTGCTTGTTTCCCACAATTTTGCAAGTTGTCACTAAGTTTTCTGGTTTTTTTTTTTTTTTTCTCCTCAAAACGTGCCCAACAAATCTTATCTGTCTACGTCTAATTTCTTTAATCAATTTAGTTTGCTATACATCATTGTCCTTGAAAGTCAGGAGAAGAGTTCTTGCATGTTGCATAGAACCAGTTTTAATATACGGCTGCGAGTCCCGGACAGTTAGTACAAATGCGAAAAAAAAACCAGAAGCCTTGGAGATGTGGTTTTATAGAAGAATACTGAAAACTAGTTGAACAACCAAAAAGAGCAATCAGGATGTTTTAAGGGAAGCTGAGTTGCAAAGATAACTTATCACAAACATCAGAAATAGGCAGACTTCGTTTTTTTTTTTTTGCCACGTTATGAGATGAAACAAACTGGAGCATATTGTGACAACCGGAAAGATTTGCGGAAAGAGAGATAGAGGAAGACAGCATGAAAAGATTATTGACAGTTTTGTGTCATGGCACGGAAGGGAGTCAACACACGAATTGATCCATGACGTCGGAGATCGTAATTTGTGGAGAGGAATGATCGCCCACGCCAGCCGGCAAGGCACTGGATGATTATGATAATGATGATGATAGATTAGGTTTAATATTAATTATTCCGTTGATTATTACCGGCGACATTTTACGATTTGCGCAAAGTTTATATGTTGTATTATGTCGAGCGACGTCATTGGACAGTGGACATTCTCATGCGTGATCAGCCCTCGAGATGCAGTGCCATCACAAAGTTTCTCTGCTCATTGTTCCCAAGAGTAGTTTAGAATCTCTTAAACTCGAAGATGACATCAACTTGCACGTCCTGTAGCCAGGCTAGCATCAGAGGCATCCGCCAACCGAGTCCCTACTATATTGACTATATCCGCCATGTTCACGCTTCTTACCGTTTGTTTAACCTATTAAGTGCCATGAGATTATTGATCGTTTTATGCGACTTCCCGTATCTGCCATGGGTTTATATGGTGTCCGAAATGGTGTCCTTGTATTATAATACAAGATGTCTGCTACCATATTAAGAACATGTTTAGTCATAACTGTGATACACTCAGCCCTACTTCTCATTTTTCCGCAATCCAATTTTATTTGATCCAAATTTACTTTTTGTTTGGCACTGAAAAAAAGAAAAGGTTGAAAGATAAGTGGTTTATCTTGATAGCACCAGGTTTCAACTCATATATTCGGTCTCGTTCCGTGGAGCTTCCTGCCAACAAGCGCCCATAGAACACGAACTCCGTAGCTCCAGCCACGACTCCAAGGAGTCTTCGGGACATTCCAATCATTAACCGAAGGACGGGGCGAGAAAACGAATTCACAACCTTCTGAGAGCGAGACAGACGATTTAACCACTTCGCTACAGAGATTTCCGTTTATGTTGGTGCTGCATGTTTCCACCTGGTCTCGTGTGTTTACGAAGTTGCCATGGCATAGTGTTTAGCTCACCTACCACGGTAATGGATCAGGTTCTATCTCCATCTGTGACAGAATTATTTTTTCCGAACATTATGACGCTGCAGTAGACCTGACAGTCGTTACTGCTTATTGTTCATTGTGGTGTCATGAGCCTACGGAATTAAGGCCACCTAGCTTGGACAATTTCCGCGAAATGTGCAGGTTAGGGTTCCCCCCCCCCCCCCACGACAGTAACAAAACCATCACCTTACCGAGGATTCGAACCCGGGTTTTTCAAATGGGAGCCTGGCGTAGCCTCAGTAAAATGAGTACCGAATAATTTCAGAATTTGTCTGAGTAGGAAAGTCGCCGAGGAAGTGAACAATTACACCTACCTCATTACTCCATGGGTGAAATACCTCATTACTCCATGTGAAATATTAGTGCTTGGTGCTCCAATGGCAGCATTTGTTATGGCACTACCTTTAACTGATTAGGGAGCCCAGATTAAGGTTTAAAATTGCCATGCTATTTAATATGGCTGTATCTACAATTATAATTATTACTTCTCTTGTTTTCAAACTGTGAAATATAGTATAGATAACAATAAGGTTTATTTTATAGGTGCACATATTTACATATATTTTACTATATCCTCTTGTACATTACTTTCACTTATTCTATTATCTCATCGTGTGTATGTGTGTGTATGTATGTGTGTGTATGTGTGTGTGTGTGCGCGTGCACCTTCCGAATCAACTGCAGGCGATTTAGAAGCAAACCGTCTTGTGTTGATTTTTAGCATTGGTACGAGCGTCGGTCGTTCAGAAAGTACTGGCAAACTACTGAACGTTAACTTGCCTAGTAAATCATAAATATCCCTCAAATAATGCTGGGGTTTGTTGCGATGTCCTTATTAAAGGACAAGCATCTAACTTAACTTGTATGTATAAATATTCATTATCGAGTAAGCATGTATTATATCCAAGCAGAACGGTTACATATTAAATGTATTTTTATTAAATAATAACTGTATTAAATAAGTAATAAGTAATTTATTAACAACAGATGTTACGGCTGTAGCCTCTATGTTTAGCATCCCATTGCCCCCCAGATTCCCCTAACCCCTTGCTGATGTGTATCTCCCACTCCCACCCGCCCCTTTGCTGTTGTATATCTCTGTGTCTGATATTGTATCTGCTTCAAAGTATTGCAACCCATTATTACGTTTGTAGTGAGCAATGTTTATTTCATTACACTCCCCTATTATGTATGCATAACAATACCGAGTCATTATTGTGTACATTACTAACACAGTCTACCATTAAACTGTTTTGAAACATAGTTATCTGTGTTAGAGAGTTTGTGAATCAGTGGGTTAATAATTGTTAGCAAATGTTCCATCAACATAATTTGCAGAAATATCAATTGCTGCGTATTGTATGCAAATGTTCAACCGACATGATGCACAGAAATATCAATTTTTGAGTATTGTGTGCAAATGTTCACCTGACATAATACTAAATATCAGTTGTTGAATATTATCTGCCACCAGTCAGTCAACTATAAGTTGCCTAGTGTTGCCTGTCAATTTTGAAAACAAAGTGAGTTGCATATCCTCTACAGAACGTTGCAGTTAACCTCATCATTAATTGGCTCTTTGTGATTTTCTAGACAATTTTACGGTCAGCAGTTTGCTACTGATTTCATGTCAATGTTCAACCAACGTAATCCACAGAAATGTCAAACAGACAACGCAGCAAACAATCATTTCGGGAATCCACACAGGGCACTACCGACTGCAAACCTCTCTCTCTCTCTCTCACTCTCTCTCTCTCTCTCTCTCTCTCTCTCTCTCTCTCTCTCTCTCTCTCTCTATCCCTTCTCTCTTACTCTCTCTTCCCCTCTCTCTATCTCCCTCTCTCGCTCCACTCTCCCCTCTCCCCTCTCTCTTTCCCCCTCTGTCTCCCCCCTCACCACCTCTCCCTGCCCCTCTTTCATCGCGCTGACTCTCTCTCCCTCCTCTCTCTCTCTCTCTCTCTCTCTCTCTCTCTCTCTCTCTCTCTCTCTCCCTCTCCCCTTTCGCCCACCCCTAACTCATCAAGTTGTTTATTTAGAGTTCAGAGATTTCCATTTCTGTCGGTAGATATTTTTGTTTTCATAACTCAGCCTATAGTCAGTAAGAATAGTAATGGTTATAAAATGTATCCCTTTCACACTATTGTTTATATTTAAAATGTATTGGTTACTTTCCTTCATGAAGAACTTTACATACAACATCTTCATATGTCGCCTTTATTAAATTAATGAGTTTTTATGAGATCCCATAGACACATCAACCTCCAGGTGGATTAAATATCAATGATGTGGCGAATTCAATTCAATAATTTTCTCTGTTATTATGTGTAGTGTAGTGTGATTATTTGGTCAGTGCAGAATCTGTTTGGTCGGAAACCTTTTTTTTCTTGTTGTTCATCCCTTAATTGATTGTTAATGACATCTCTAAATTTTCCGAGACATATCCTTCTTAATATCATCTCAGGAACTGACAATAACTTTATTTCTCTATAATTGTCACACTCATGTGTTTAGGCAACTTTACCAATTGCGGGCATTTCTCCAGTCGGCTAGTATTTCTTCGGTCTCCCAGATTGCTATATAATATATACAGCAGTCCAGTTGATGCATCTATGCTGTCTTTAATAGCTTCTGCTGGGATACCATCTGGACCAGCAGATTTCCACTGCCAACACATCCCATATTTCAGTAGATTGACAGTTTTACTTATTTCTTCTTTAGATGTGTCACAGTTGATTTCTCTCATTCGCACGCTGTTTCAGCGTCACCATCTTAAACAGGATATAAACCACCAAAATTATCAAATGTATATATTTAAAAAAAATAAGAACAAATGCATACATACTGCAAGAGCTGAATATTGAAGAGGGTTGGCGAATAAAGTCGATAAAACAAAAGAAAACTGATATATTTTGGTCAGTTGAAACGTCATGAAAGTTTGGAGAGAACAATAATGAAGGGGTATATGCCTGGGAAGAGAGGAAGAGGAAGCCAAAGAGAAGATGGGTGTAGGATGTGGCGGATGATCTCCAGATGGGTGTATCGGACGCGGGACATATTGCTTATGATCGAGAAGTTTTTCGGAAAGTTGTTATGGGAGCAAGGTTCTGCAAAGGCCATGCTACTGAATGAATGAATGAATGAATGAATGAATGGATGAATTAATTAATTAATTAATTAATTAATTAATTAATATATTCAACTACTTTACAATACAGACACAAGTACAATGAACTAGCAATTAGAACAACGAATTGGCGTCGTATGTCTTCCAAATTAAAACGAACATAAATAATATAGATGCTTTAGATCAGCTGGGCATGAAAAGAGAATTGATGAAAATAATAAAAATGGGCACCACAAATATTGTTAGTTAGTTAGTTCCATATCCTTTACAAGACGTCGCAGTCAACACCAGCATTGTTATGCTGTTTGTGATCGCATGACAAGTTTGCCATTGCTTTCTGCACGACTGGCACCCATACCATTTCATTTTAATAAAAACGCAAGACGGTCTGCTGCCAAATCGCCCGCAGCTGTGATTCGAACGTGGTATGCGGGATTACGAACTGCGTCCATAACTGCTTCACCACGGAGCCAGCTCAAATATTGTACAAGGGGAAGTCAATAAGTAAGTCACAAATGGCTGTAGAAAAATAACTAAGTATGATAACAACTTAAAACCAGTTTATTTTTTATACATACTTTGCCCCTTTATTTCTCAACATAATTTCTACCAACATTGATGCATGTATCCCATCGTTTTATCAGTCCTCCCAAACCCGCTGCATAGAACTGCGTGCTCTGTTTTCTAAACCACGTTTTCACGTCACATTCAACTTCGGCGTCGTTCACTTCCTTGAGAAAATTTTTCTACCCAGCTATGCGACACTTTACGGGACAAACATTTGTCAGCATGAACAGGAAGGATTTCCTTATGAATGTCCTCTGCAGGCAGTCCTTTTGTCCACAAAAATGCACAACAGAAAGTTTCTCTTTGGTTGCACACTCCGTAAGTACAGTCGCCATTTTGTTTATGAGCTGCGCATGCACATGAGACACCTAACGCCACCTGGCGAACAGGAATATAAAGTTCGATGTTGCTGTCGCCTAATGACAATCAGTCAACTATGTGCCATGCCGGAAAGCGTAGACGGTTATGACTCGCCATTTCACTCGATCACCAGCGTCGTGGATCAGCTCAGTGATCCTGTCTCGTCCATGCCATGTGACCAAGCCATCCAGGTATTTTCCTTTCGGTCTTCCTCTTGGTCTGTTCCCTTCGACCTTGCCAGTTGTCACTAAGTTCTCCAATCCATTTCTTCTCATAACATGTCCAAAAAATTGTGACTGTCTACGTCTAGTTTCTCTAATCATTTTACGATTTTCATGTGTCTCCTGTAGTACTTGGTCATTAGTTTTTCTGTCTCTCCTTTGCATTTTCCTCAGAAACCACATGTCTGCAGCCTTCAGATGTTTTTGCACATTGTCCAAGTTTCACATCCATACAAAAGAACAGGCTCTATGTATCCCCTCAACACTCTTTTTCTCGTTTCAATTGACATCTTTTTATTGGTCCGAATGTTTTTCATCTTGCTAAAGGCTAATTTCGCCATGGCGATTCTTGCTCTAATCTCTTCAAGGCATCTCCCATCAGATGTTATGACTGTTCCGAGATAATTGTACCGATTCACTTCTTCTTCTTCTTCTTCAGCGTTCCGAGCCATTGAGGTTCTTTGCTGCAAATACAATCCGTCTCCATTCTTCTCTCTGGTGGACCTTCTGTTGCCAGTCGTTGATTCCAAGTGCTTGTAGGTCTGTACATGTATTATCTCTCCACCGCCTTCTTGGTCTACCTCGGGGTCTACGGTCATTTCACTTGTTGAAGAATATTCCAATTTACTTGTATATCACATTGTGGTACTTCGTTCTTCCTAGTGACGGCCATAACCTGTCTTCTTACAATTTAATTCCAACCCCAGCTGCTCACTGTGTACAACAACTGCGTCTAGTAATTGTTGTAGATCTTGTGCATTGTCTTCAATCAATACTGTATCATCTGCATATCTAATGTTATTGATGTTTCGTCCTCCAATGCTGATTCCATTTATATCTTCTGCATTCCTGAAAATATTTTCACTGTATAGGGAAACAAGATCTGGAGACATTACACATCCCTGCCTAACACCTCTCTTAATAGGTTGATATTGTCCCACTTCATTATCAATCCCTATGGCAGCTTGTTGTTTCCAATATATGTTTTTATAAGTCTAATGTCTTTCCCATCAATTTGTAGATCTGCATGCATACCTAATGACACCTGTAGAAAATACCAACGTCATTTACCTGCCATCCCACAGAACTGTGTGACTTACTTATTGACTCGCCCTCGTAAGCGTAAATAAAATGAACCTGTTACATTCCCTAAAGGCGGATTACACATTCATTGCTAGATACGCGTTTCTGTAGACAATCGGCATTCGTTTGATGATGTCGTCAAAATCACTCCGCCGTCTTTACTTCCAAAGTCATTCCCAGGTACCTATGTTAGGCTGTTTCGCTCTGGAAGTTTAGATTAGATTTGTTTAGTTTAGTCGATGGATCAACATCACGGCACACGTGTGTAACCCATAAGTGCTCCGTTTCTACTCCTACCTCAGCCTGAGCCCGGAGAATCTCAGCTCAGTGCACGAACTCCGTAGCACCGGCGAGGATCCTGAAATACTTTGAGTAGATCATTATATCGAAATTTTGCCCGGGCAGTGCCGTTAGGCTACCCTTTTTCGATTTATATCTTCCAAGGGAGTTTTTTTCGTGCTCAACAATACACACGGGCGTCCGATCTCACTACCTAGGGTAATTTTGTTACTACAAGTCCGCGTGAAAAAATCTCGACCCTCACCGGGGCTTAACCCGGGATCTCCAACACTCGAGGCGGACACCATACCTCGAGACCACTCATCACCCTCCTCCCTCCCCCCCCCCCCCCCCATCATCCGGCTCTGGAAGTCCAAGCCAAGTTTACAATTCCGCCTCGAGGAGGATTCAAAACCAACACGGCCCGTCCGGTACACTAGTGTCTAACCACTACACCACCTCGACTTACCGTCAAATAGTGTGGCTATATTAAAAGATGTAAGACTCAGAAATCTTACTCGAGGGAAACGCTGCCGGTAAACAAACAAGAGGAAGACAACGATACTTGTAGGAAGACAACTTCAAATGATGGGTGAGACCCTATGCAAGAAACTGTCATTGTCGCAACGGTATTTCATGACTGATTGATGATGATCGGTACTTGTGATTTTATTTCGCATTCTATCATGAAAGTTCAAAGTTGATTCTATACTTGCTTGCTTCAGGAAATCAATATAGTGCTGTGTAATTGAAGAGTAGGGAGAGATGATGTACTGTATGCTTCTGGGGAAGCAGAATTGATGAACTAACCAACTAACTAACTAACTAACTAACTAACTAACTAACTAACTAACTAACTAACTAACTAACTAACTAACTAACTAACTAACTAACTAAACTAACTAACTAACTAACTAACTAACGAACGAACGAACGAACGAACGAACGAACGAACTAACTAACTAACTAACTAACTAACTAACTAACTAACTATAACATTGGCACCTTGCCGTCTTGACAGACGATAGTTTGTGCTTCTTAAAGGCATAATAACTTTTACCCATGGCAGTAGCGAATGTGACTGGTAAGGCCAATTCGCGATGTAAATGTTCGTTCACAGTGGGTGCATGTGAACACGTGGTTATTTACACAATCATGCACCATCTTACGTCTCACAAGCTCGGTGTGTGACTTATCTGCAATAATGTTCTCCTTTGTCTTTATTCCATTTCTGATGTTTGCCCTCCATGCAACACATTCAGCGGCGACTTGCTCCAAATGTGCATTATCAATGCCTGTATCAATCATGTCCCGCTTACACACATCTTTGCATCGTAGTAGAGGCCGACCCTGAGATCTCTTACCCATCTGTAATTCACCAAAAAAGATGTCCTTTGGTATTCTACCATCATCCATCCTCCTAAGATGTCCTATCCATCTAAGTCTACGAAGACTGAGCATGGAATAAACCGTCACACAACCTGATCTTTCCAATACATCAGTATTTGTGATTTTGTCTTGCCACTTAATACCACTAATACTTAATAATAATAAGTAAAGTTCCAAATAGTGCTCTACCCATCTGTCCATCTGCTGTTTCTTATTAGTTATGATTTCGCCAGGCAACGTTTTCAATGGCGCACTTCTTTTGATCATTGGACCACAGGCTTTCTTTATTCCTTCATACATGCTTCTGATGTTTCCCTTATCACTTGCGATTTGAATGGACTCACATAACTTGATCCAATAATCATTTGCAAACTGCCTGGCAGCCTTTTGCACATCCTTCCTAGCTTGCTTTAGCTCACTCAGAGTGTTACGCGTTGGTCTTTCTTTGTTTCTTAAGATAGCTATCTTCTTCTTATCAATCAAGGGCTGCAGAGTCTGGCTGTTTGCCGTAAACCAGTCCTGCCTCTGATGATCCACAGTGCCGTAAATATCTACGGCAGTTTTATAAAGAGTTTCCTTAAGTTGACCCCACTTTTTATTTACTGTACAATTTTCTGGTGTATCAGTGAAAGCGTCTTCAAGTTGCTGTTGAACTGAAAGCACTTTTCATGATCGTGAGTGTTAATAATATTAATCCTGGGGTTAGATTTGTGTTTAGCTGTGTAGATTCTCTTTGGTCACAGTCTAACCCTTGCAACAACCAAAGAATGATCTGTGTCACAGTCAGCACTGTGGTAACTTCGAGTCAATGATATATGGTTCAGATGTTGTCTCCGTGTGATGATGAAGTCCAGCTGGTGCCAATGGCCTGATCTTGGATGTTTCCATGTGACCTTATGCAGCTCTTTTGTTTAAAAAAAGGAATTTGTAATACATAGGTCATTTCTGGTGTAATGCTCCAGCAGTCTTTGCCCATTTTCATTCATGCGACCGATGTTGTATTTTCCAAGGCACACTGGCCATGAACTCGAGTCCTTGCCCATACGAGCATTGAAGTCATTGAGCATATAAATGTAATCAGATTTTGGAACTGCCTTGATTACGGAGTCTATCTCCTCATAGAACGAATCCTTCACATCATCAGAGGAATGGAGTGTCGGTGCATATGCAGTAATAATGGTGGCAAAACCACAAGAGGTTGCCAAGCGCAGGGATAATAGTCTTTCATTTCCTCCTGCTGGAATTTCAATCATTCCCAGTAGCGAATTCATCACTGAATAGCCCACACCGTGTTGCCTTTTTTCTGCCTGCCCTCTACCCTTCCAAAAAAGGTGTAATTGTTTTCCCTCAGTGACCCTTCCTCAGCGAGTCTCCTGCAGGCCAGCAATATCAATGTTAAGACGATTGAGGAGTTCGTCATCAATCACAGCCGTTTTTCTCACATCGTCAATATTGGTCATGTCAGTGGAAAATCCTGGACACATGGTTCTCACGTTCCAGGTTGCAAGCTGTAGCTTGAGGTTTCTATTTTTCGTTTTATTAGTACCTGGTGCATTAGTTTTACAGAATGCGATTCAGATTTTGTCCTAGCCCCAAGCACCCATTGAAGCAGGCAGACTGTGGCGGATCAGCACCCAATTGGCCGGGGGCTGCCAAGCTTGAGGCGGGCGGTAGCTGATCATTGACACCTGTAGGTGTCTCCCACCGTCAGAGGCAACGCGTGGCGCTCCATGTCTACGCCAATTGACAGGGACTTATAACCCGTAACAGTTGCCTCTCGCTTTGATTCCGAGATCGGTTAAGATCAGGGATGGAGTTATTGCCTCTCCATAGCACAAAGCCTGGGCTAAAATATAGAGATGATGTGTTGCCCATGCAGCATGATCCCTCTATCAGCCTGCCTAGTTCACTCCAGAGGAAAAATAACACCTCTACATCTGGAACAAGACAAGCTGCAGATGCTGCCGGATCAGCAAAGCAATGCTTTAACTGTCCGCCTGTCGGAGCTTCGATCCTAGGCCAGCCGCCAACCAAGGCTTAGGGCCTGGTCTGCCCTGCTATGATATTTTGTCTTTAGGTTGCATTTCCTCGCACCAAGGTAAGGCTTGTACCCTCCCAATTGCGCTCTTCCGCGCGAAGCCGTTGGCACAATGTGGGGTGTCGGGTTTGGTAAGCGCCGCCCAACGTTCAGCGCTAACAGAAAGCAGGTAATACCGTCTACTGTTATACGGTAGCTCAGTCATATCTGGCTAAGACCTGACACCAGAACTAACTAACTAACTAACTAACTAACTAACTAACTAACTAACTAACTAACTAACTAAATAACTAACTAACTAACTAACTAACTAACTAACTAACTAGCTAACTAGCTAACTAACTAACTAACTAACTAACTAACTGACTGACTGACTGACTATCTAACTAATTAACTAATGAACTAGCTAACTAACTAACTAACTAACTAACTAACTAACTAACTAACTGACTGACTAACTAACTAACTAACTAGCTAACTAACTAACTAACTAACTAACTAACTAACTAACTAATTAATTAAATAACTGACTAACTAACTAACTAACTAACTAACTACCTATGAGATCCAAGAAGACAGGGATCTGAATGACAGAAAAATATCTCGTTCCTGGCAAGTAACAACTCTGACGTGTTCTGAAGCTTCAGTTGACCTCGACGTTCTGTAACCAGTCGATACTGGTCAACATCCATACAACCACTCCTGGAGCACACAAAGGTCTCCAGAACATGTCTCTGGCAGCAGGCGGTCGCAGGCCAGGCAGGGAGGTTGATAATTGTGGTCTTGTCTGCTACAGTGATGAAGAAATAATGGCTGTTCGACTACTTTGACTTTCCATTGACAATGCTGATGTCATGCTGATTGTTTCGTGTTTTATTTGTTTGTCTATATTTATCTTGTTCTTTTGTCTGTCTGTCTGTCTGTCTGTCCGTCTGTCTGTCTGTCTGTCTGTCTGTCTGCCTGCCTGCCTGCCTGCCTGCCTGCCTGTCTGTCTGTCCGTCCGTCCGTCCGTCCGTCTATCTGTCTGTCTGTCTGTCTGTCTGTCTGTCTGTCTGTCTGTCTGTCTGTCAATTTATCAGGAATGAATAACTCACTCACTTACTATATACTGGACTATGAAGACAACAAGCACTGTCAGAAATGGAATTCCGTGAACTCGTCTGGAGTTATGACATGTATGGACAGATTATGTGAAACACCTTTATGATAATAACAGAGACGAACAGTATGATATTAGATTTAATAATGAAGGACCGCCAATTGGAGATGGAGGTTCGAAATGTTCGAATTAGATATGCAGATGTAACAGTATTAATTGCAGACAATGCGCAGGAACTGCAACAATTAGTAGATGCGGTTGTTGTACACAGTGAGCAACTGGGGTTAGAATTAAATTGTAAAAAGACTCAGGTTATGGTCGTCACTAGGAAGAAAGAAGTGCCACAATGTAATATACATGTAAATGGAAATATTCTTCAACAAGTGAATCGGTACAATTATCTTGGAACAGTCATAACATCTGATGGGAGATGCCTTGAAGAGATTAGAACATGAATCGCCATGGCGAAAGTAGCCTTTAGCAAGATGGAAAACATTCTGACCAATAAAAAGATGTCAATTGAAACGAGAAAAAGAGTGTTGAGGGGATACATAGAGCCTGTTCTTTTGTATGGATGTGAAACTTGGACAATGAGCAGTCAAGCTGAAAAGCATCTGATGGCTGCAGAAATGTGGTTTCTGAGGAAAATGCAAAGAATACCATGGACAGACAGAAAAACCAATGACCAAGTACTAGAGGAGACAAATGAACATCGTAAACTGA
Organism: Cepaea hortensis; assembly: GCA_963921405.1. Lineage (NCBI taxonomy): Eukaryota > Metazoa > Mollusca > Gastropoda > Stylommatophora > Helicidae > Cepaea > Cepaea hortensis. Next base: position 101,065,476 of record OY992885.1, on the reverse strand, counting down.
TTAGAGAAATTAGACGTAGACAGTCAAATTTTTTTGGACATGTTATGAGAAGAAATGGATTGGAGAACTTAGTGACAACTGGCAAGATTGAAGGGAACAGACCAAGAGGAAGACCGAGAGGAAAATACCTGGATGGCTTGGCCACATGGCATGGACTAGACAGGAACACTGAGCTGATCCACGACACTGGTGATCGAGTGAAATGGCGACTCATGACCGCCCACGCTTTCCGGCATGGCACATGATTGATTGATTGATTGAACTCGTCTGACAAAGCAGTTCGATGATATGGACTGCGCTAACAATATTGTTCTCCTATCTCACACAGGCAATCAGATGCAGAATAAGCCAATAACACAGGATGCAAGACTAAGATTATAGAACAACGCCAACAAATGATAAACCGACCTCTCTTGGCGAAAGCTCACTTCAAGAGACGGAGTCAAACATCTATATAGATAGAAACATAAACAATGAGAGGAGAACAGGTAAAAACATTATCACAAGAATACAGACAGCTTGGGAGGCTTCTACAGCACCAGGAAATTGTTTAGTCAAAAAAAAAAAGTAAACTTAGTACACAACTGAAAATATTCAATTCTAATGTTAACTTAGTTCTGTTGTTTGGGTCAGAAACGCGGAAATTAAGTATAACGATTACAAATAAACTACAAATATTCATTAGTTGGTGCCAGCGCAAGATGGTAGAACTGAAATGGTGTGACAGAATCACCAATGTGGAACTCATAGAGAAAACTAGACAAATGCCAGTGTACTAGAGAGAACAAGACAAATACCAAAGGAGTGGGAACAGTTTGCATCCAACTAGACAGAAAATGCAGACAAGAAAACCCGGCAGCTGTGGAGGCGGAAGTACAAGCGTTGATTTTCGAGAATTCGCTAGGCGGTGATGCTGTCATTTACACAGATAGGTCGGTCGTCCGACATGTGAGAAGCTCATGGGCCTTTACGGCTCAGGCCGGAGGGAGAACTGTGAAGGAGGACTCTGGTGTTTCTGCTGAAACCACAAGTAGCCTGACTATGGAAGTCATGGCAGTAAGTAAAGCAATAACATGGCTCGAGACACAGACATTCACTAGGGCATGTTTCCTTAGCGACTCAATGAACGTGCTCAAGAGGATAGAGATGGGGGGGGGGGGAATCCGAAGAGAATGGTTGCTATCTCTGGAGCGGTCTCGGCTGGCAAAGATTAGTTTCATCTTCGTGCCAGGGCATGCGGGAGTACAAGAGAATGAGCGGGCTGACAAGCTCGCAGGTGAGGCTACTGTGGAGGGCGGACGCGCCATGGACCAAGCTGACATTCTGAATGCTCTACGAGAAGTAAGACTTTTGAGAGAACCAAGTGATGACTGTGAATCTACAACCATGGCCAGACTACGAGAACAGCAGATTAAAAGAGGGGTGGCCAAACAAGAACACAACGCAGGATGCCAAAGAATACTGATAAGCCAACACAGAACTGTCGTTAGCCGCTACACGCTGCGGGATTTGCTGAGGAGGGGATCCGAGCACTTATGGACTGAATGGTTTGATGTGCAATGAGGATGATCTGTCGACTAACTAACTAAATACTAATGAGGTAGAGAGCATTAAACAAATACCAGTGAACCAGAGAGAACTAGACAATTAGGTGTGTGCAAGTTAGTGGCACCCTACAGTCTTGACAGTCCAAAGTATGTGAGTTGAAATGTGGCCAAAATTCCATCACAATGCCTGGGCAGAGCTTCAGAGAAACATGTGGTGCCCAAACGACATGTTCCCTCTCTCGACCTTGCCTTGTGTACTCCAGAGGAATGGGTAACCAATACGTCTGGAACAAGGTAGGCTGCAGACGCTGGCAGCTCAGCGTCAAACCTCCGAGACCTCGCCTCCACGAGCAGGTGGCGAGTGGTGGCCAGACCCTGGCACCCAAGGGACCCGACTTAGAGGCGTTCAGCCAAGTCCCACAGGTGAGGGCCTCGTTCGCGCCTGGATCATAGGACGCGTACATCTGTCAATCACAAGTGTCCGGACCTGTGTAACGCATGTACTACCGTCAGATTCCCCGCCTGACTATTGCGAATCCCACAATCACCTGGAATAGGCCCGCCGGAGATATTGCTCGTCTATTGCGGGCAAATCTCCACCCACTGAATAAGTAAAGAAACGATAAAATTAGTGGTATTTCAATTGCGCTTGTGCTCTCACCTTTGCTACACCCTTCATGTGTCTTCACAAAGTCGGACTAGAGTCAAGCTCAATAGGGTCTTCTTTCCCCGCTGATTCTACACAGAACTAAATACCAATGAGCTCTGAGAGCACTAAACAAATTCTAGTGAACCAGAGAGAACTAAACAAATTCAAGTGAACCAAGAGGTGAAGAAAAGATGCTGAACCTGGATGGGACATTCATTGAGAAGACCTGGGAATATTATAACTAGAAATGCCTTTGACCGGAACCCCAGAGCACATAGATTAAAGGAAGATCTAACAGCGCATGGAGAAGAGAAGTAAAAATAGAAATGAAACAGAGATCAGCATGGCCGAACGGATAAGAGAGCTCGCTCTTAAACATCCGGTGTGCTGATGCCGAGGTAGCTTGTTCAATCCCTATACCTGTCAATTGAACTAAAATGCTGACTTCTCGTTTTTGATTTGAGGACGTAAATTACAAGTGCATGTGAAATCGGAGGGGGTTCATGCGACCACCCAGAACAAAATTAGAAAGACGTGGACGGAGCTTCAAGCGATAGGAGGACTTGGAGCGTGTTGGCTGAGGCCCAAAGCGGGAAAGGAAGATAAAGTGTGAAAGAAAAAGAAGCACTCGCCGCGAGGGATTTGTCAACAAGAGCAAAACTAGAGTACAATTCTTACGCAATTTTATTAAAGCCGGGAAAGTAATGATGAAATAAAGCAGCCACGAAATGTTGGAACACAGTGATTCAACATGAAGACATAAGAACTGCTATGTTTACGGGCTTTCACATGAACAGTTTGTAAATCAATTTTCTCGAAAAGTACGTCCTGCAAAGCACACATGTCCGAAACAGTAGATTCTAACTTTGAGAATTCAAAGCATTCTGTCTATAACACACATGTGGGGTGGGAGTGGCAAACTGTTTCTAAAGTCAACAAAACACGACAGCCATTGTTTGCTGGCCAGATTTTACGCCATCGGCAGGCCAACATTTCAGACCAAATTAATTTGCGATGTTACTTGCGCGCGAGTAGCATCATGCAAGCTTTTGATGTATGGACGTTTAAGGGTGGTATTTTACCGTATTGTCAGGTGGTGTTTTAAAACGCTAGAGATAAAATATTAACAATTACGGTGTTTCTGGTGGGGATTTCGTTTATATTGTGTGCTACTCCTTGCTGGTGTGTTTTAAACTTGCATATCCCTTACAGGACGTTGCAGTCAACACCAGCATTTTACTACCGTTGTTGATGTCTTGGCAAGTTTACGTTCAGTAGTTAGCTTTCCTTTGCTTTCTGAACTACTGGCTCCCATACCAACACGTTAAAACCAGCGCGACACTGTCTGCTGCCAAATCAGTCACCGCTGTGATTCGAACGAGGGTAAGCGACACCACGAATTGCGTCCACAACGCCATCGCCACAGAGACTGGTGATGTTAGCAGTCGTAATTAAGAAAATAGGCTATACCCTACAATGAGTGACCTCATATTCTAGTATGATAATTTGATCGCGTCCAGTGTGAGTCGCGTGGTCACTGATTGCAACACGCCTCCCACACTAGTAATCAGGAGTTGGATCCTAGGTCCAGTCAAGGATATGCACAACTGATAAGCTCAAACGAGAGCGAAACTCGAGTCTAGTGCTTCTAATTTGACGTGGACAAGGCCCGAGGTTCATACCGGAATACGATCAGCGTTGCCAGTGGTGGGTTGTGCTCAATTTTTACACCTCAAATTCCAAAACAACTAAATAAATCAATATATAAATTCACAGATATTGATTAGCATTCGAGAATCATAGGTATTGCTTTACATAGTTTCCCTTCCACTGTCCCCCAAACACATCCTCTAAAGAGAGATGTGTATCTTAACGTTAGCTGCATATTCATTTCCTCGACTTTGCAGTCAACCCTGGCATTTACGTTCAGTAGTTTGTCATTGCTTTCTAAGCAACCGGCACACATACCATTGTAAGAAAATCAATTAAAGGCGGTCTGCTACCAAATTGTCAGCAGGTATATATCGAACGCCGTATGGTATGCAGGATAACAAAATGCGTCCGCAACCCTTCGCCACAGATCTTTAATATGACCAAATAACTTTAACGGCGTGGTCCTGATATCATTACCATTATCTAGAGTTTCTCTCTCTCTCTCTCTCTCTCTCTCTCTCTCTCTCTCTCTCTCTCTTTCTCTCTCTCTCTCTTCTCTCTCTCTCGCTATCTATCTCTCTTTCACTCTCTCGCTCTCTATCTCTCTTAGATGGGAGATGTACGTGTTGATGAGTGGGTGGGGGATGTGTGGGTGTGAGTGGTTGAGGGATGAGTACGCGAGCGGGTGGATGTGTGTGGGTCTCACGATGTTCTTAATAATAATCGAGTGAGATGGTCGTTGTCTAGGTTACAATGCTCCTTGTATGTCACTATGGAGTGTAAGTTGAGCTAGCCACCTGTCTCACAATATAACTCACCCCACATTACACATCCGCCAGTCAGTGAACAAGATTGAGTTGGCGCACATAATCTTTTAATGCAGAAGAAACACGGACACACGTAACATATTTCCAAATCCAGAAAACAATATAATCCACAGAATATATATCCTCCTCACAACTCAACACGCACACATCACTGCCTTCTCAAGGCCTACTTAATCTCGGATTCACAAGACAGTTATCCAGCTACTATCCCCGGCTGGACCTCACACATTACAACCCACACACTGGGTCTAGGCCTCCACTAACTATCCAACCCACTCTGGGGTTTAGGCCTACATTCAAAACTGGGAGAACAACACAGGACGAAGATCTCTCTCTCACTCCGCTCCTCTCCTTAGACCACCGACCAGTTCGGAGTCCAAACATCAACTGTCCTTCAAGTCCCCTGACTTCACACACAACTAGACTGTATCTCACCCTATCCACCCTGGGGTCTGCACTCACCCTCACCATTATTTCTCATGGCTGGTTGTTTTTCTCGTAGTCCCGTTACAAAGGTCACTCACCTCAATGTCAATGACCCAGGCATATGTCAGTGGGGATGAGTGTATAGGTGGGGGATGTGTGTGTGGGTGGGAATATGTGTGTGGTTGGGTGATGTTTGTGGGGGTATATGTGGGTGGTTGGGTGTGTATGGGTGGGAGGTGTGTGTTTGTGGATGGGAGATGTGATGTTGTGTGGGGATGTGTGTTTGTGAGATGTGTGTATGGGTGGGCAGATGTGTGTGTGGGGTGTGTGTGTGTGTGGATGGGGGATGTGTGGTTAATGGATGTGTGATTGGGGGTGGATGACTGTGGGTGGGTGGAGGATGTGTGGGAGAATGATGTGTGGGTGGAGGATGTGTGGGTGGAGGATGTGTGGGTGTGTGAGTGTGTGTAGGTTGGGGGATGGGTGGAGGATATCTGTGTGTATGTGTGTGGGTCCGGGATGTGTGGGTAGGTTGGGAGAGATTGTGTGGGTGGGGATGTGTGCAAGTGGGGGTAATGTGCGTGGGTGTGGGTTTTGAGTGTGAGTAGGTACGGGATGTGTGGGTTGGCGGGTATATGTGTGGTTGGGAAATATGTGTTTGGCTGGGTGGTTGGGGTGTGGGGGTGGGTGGTGGGGGATATATGGGTGGGTGAGTGTTGGTGGGTGGAGGATGTGTGTGTGTGTGGGTGGGGAGATTGTGTAGGTGGGGGATGTGTGGGTGAGTGATGAGTGGTTCGGTGCATGTATGTGTGCCTTGGGGTGTGTGTGGGTGGGTGGGGGACGTGTGTGGGGGGATGTGTGGTTAGTGGGAGATGTGTGTGTGGGTAAGTAGATGTGTGTAGGTGGGGGGGTGTGTGGGGTGTAGGGAATGGGTGGATTTGTGGAGGAATGTATGTGTGTCTGAGTGTGTGTGTGTGTGGTTGGATGGGGGATGTGTATGTGTGGGATGTGTGGGTGGAAGGGGGATGGATGGGGGGATGTGTCTCATAACGTGGTAATATGCATTGTTTATGTTTACAACATTCTTTTGTCAGTGTTTTTTCCTATGTGAATGTATTATGTACTATTGATGAAAGAAAGATGAGTGATTGGAAGGACCGAATTTAAGTGGGGCCTGCGTGCCCAATTTGTTACCCTTTGAAAATAAAGTCCGTTCGTTCGTTCGTTCTCTCGCTCTCTCGCTCTCGCTCTCTCTCGCTCTCTCTCTCTCTCTCTCTATCTCACTCTCTCTCTCTTTCTTTAGCTCTCTCTCTCTCTCTAGCTCTCTCTCTCTTGGTCTCTCTTGGTCTCTCTCTCTCTCTCTCTCTCTCTCTCTCTCTCTCTCTCTCTCTACAGAGGATTGCCGACATACGACCTATGCAACTTACGACTATTCAACTTTACGACCACAATCACTAGCCATATTAGATTTCAGATTTTTTTCTGCCTCAATTATCAGTCGAACGGCGTTGTCTTCAATCATCAAGAGAAGCCAAGAAAGAAGAGGATGAGCCAGAAAGAAAGTTCACCACTAAGGGATTCTCAGAAGGTTTATCTTTACTGAATAAACTTCTTATACATTTCGAAGCAATGGACCCAAACATCGAACGATTTGCAAGGATTGAACGGATGGCGCACAATGTGTTTCACTTTATGGTGAAATTTATGATGAAAAAAAGAAACATACAATTCAGACAAAGCTCACCAGGTTTATGAAAAAACCAACTCCGGTACCCTCAACTGCTGCCTTAGATGACGACATTATTGATCTGCAGCCAAGCATCAGTGGCCAATAAAATGTTTCGTACATGTTTGCGATTGGGAAAATGTTTCCTATAGTATTTTCCACACCTGTATTTTGTATGTTTTGCAAATATTAAACCAGTTGTACATGTACAGTTAATGCAGTGTTTTTCTTAAACGTGACGATGTAAAAATAAGAAACAAAATGGTGTAGTGATGATACAAATGGCACAAAATGAACATCGAAAATTATGATTTATAACAACAATAAAAGAAATTTATGATATAATTTAACTTAAATGTTTTTATAACATCACTTCACATTACTGTACACATAGCGTACTCAACTTACGACCAAATCGTGTTACGACCGGTCTGTTGGAACCGATCGTGGTCGTAAGTCGAGTACTAGTTGATATATATATATATATATATATATATATATATATATATATATATATATATATATATATATATATATATATATATATATATATATATGCCTGTCAGTCTACATGTCCAAAAAAGAGGCAGAGTTAATCCCACACTGATGTAACGTATGCAATGCTAGACCTTCACTTAATTTAGGCTGCGAGATGTAATTTGGTTTTGTAATTTCCGTTCCTCGTCGCCTATCTTTCCTAGACAATTCCTAAATAGTCCTGAAAATTGCCAGGAACACAGCTGTATGAGTTTAGTTCAACCACAAATCCGTTCTAATAAGAAAACAAAAATCCCGCCACTGATAGAGAATGAACCAGGTCCATTGTCTTGGCAATCAATTGAACTAACCACTACAACACGGTGTCTTCCATCTACATGTTAGATGACACCAACACAAGTAGATTGTTCTTAGGTATACATAGCAGGTCAGCAAGGTCGAATGGACAGAGTGCACACTCTCAAACTTCCGGTGTGCTGATGCTGAGGTAGAGGGTTCAACCACTACACGGATCAGCTGGACTAAATTGTTGACTTCTCGTCCTTGACTTGGAGACGTAAATTACAAGTACCCTTGAAGTCGGAGTTGGTAGGGAAATGTAATTCAAACGCACTATTCAGTCAAGTACTATTAGAAGTAGCGTCAATGGACTAGGGTCGTCCCCATTATGCTCCGTTCCTGTACCAGTGAATATCACACTAAATGCTCCTCACTGCCCTATGTGAATAGTGCAATAGACAGGAGTTTCGGCAAGCCAACAGCCCGCACAGGTACACTGTGCATAATGCCGCCGTCAGAATGCCAACACAAAAGTCCTCCACGAAAAATAGTTCATCGTCGATTGAAGCGGCAGTCACTAGAAAAACCAGCAGCCACGCATTACTGATCATTACTGCATTGAAAGTCGAGAGGATCAACTTCATTGCCCCGGGATTTATCCCATAAGATCCGGCAGGGCGGCCCGCTGAAAGCATAGCATAAAGTGTGATTGTTTTCTCTTAGTGTCAGCTCAATCAAACAATCCTTATTCTACGACGAAGAAATTCAATTAAAAGATTAAATGTCATGGCAGGACAGACCAGACCCTAAGCCTTGATCAGTAACTGGTCTAGGATCGAAGCCCCGTAATGATGTACCCCACGAATTTCGGTAGTTGGCAGCAATCTCCCAAGTCTCATGATGAATTCCAAAAGCTTTCAGTGAGATTTTCAGTGTCTTTAAAGCGTTTCCTCTGGCCGCCTTGGGAGCGTTTACCATAACGAGGCTCGCCGTAAACAAATTCGTTTAAGGAGCCTGTGATCTGGCATGCAAGTTAAATGACCATAGAGTTTTAAATACCAGTCGGTACTCGATTGGGTGATGTGTCAATAGCCAGCCGGTTACCTTTATTTCCCACTATATAACTTGGCATTTATTTTAGGCTAAGTAAACTTTGAGGCTCAGGTAACATTTTAAAAATCCCCGTGCTGTTTGGCTAGAGATTTTAATATTTGTGTTCTGTTTCTACTGGTGTTAGGATTAAATTGTAAAAAGACACATAATATGGTCGTCACTAGGAAAGAACTAAATACCACAATGTAATATACAAGTAAATAGGAATATTCTTCAACAAGTGAATCGGTACAATTATCTCAGAACAGTCATAACATCTGATGGGAGATGCCTTGAAGAGATTAATTAGGACAAGAATCGCCATGGCGAAAGTAGCCTTTAGCACAGTGGTTCTCAACCGGTGGGGAATTCCCCCCCCCCCCCAGGGGGGAATTTTAGGGTTTCCATGGGGGGGGGGATGAATACCATTTCAATATCGCGTTAATACAAGAACCGATTACTTGATATTGTTTTTCCCTTCATACTTTACAGTTATGTACGTCTCATGCTTCTAAAATCCATTTTATAAAGCAAGTAGACCCATAAGTAATGTTTTATGTGGATGTCTAGACTTGTTTTAGTATATGCTATAAAATTTACCTTCCAATTTTACGTATACTGTGTAGGGGTGGGGGGATTTTTAGATAGGAAATATGAAAGGGAGGGGGGATGACGTTCTGAAAATACGGTGAAGGGGGGCACGGATTAAAAAAGGTTGAGAACCACTGCTTTCGCAAGATGAAAAAATATACTGACCAATAAAAAGATGTCAATTGAAATGAGAAAAATAGTGTTGAAGTGCTACATGGAGCCTGTTCTTTTGTATGGAAGTGAAACTTGAACAATGAGCAGTCAAGCTAAAAAACATCTGATGGCTGCAGAAATGTGGTTTCTGAGGAAAATGCAAACAATACCATGGACAGACAGAAAAACAAAACCAATGACCAAGTACTACAGGAGACAAATGAAAATCGTAAATTGATTAGATAAATTAGACGTAGACAGTCAAAATGTTTTGGACATGTTATGAGAAGAAATATATTGGAGAACTTAGTGACAACTGGCAAGATCGAAGTGAACAGACCAAGAGGAAGACCGAGAGGAAAATACCCGGATGGCTTGGTCACATGGCATGGTCGAGACAGGAACACTGAACGAATCGACGACTCTGGTGATCGAGTGAAATGGCGAGTCATGACCGTCCACGTTTTCCGGCATGGCACATAATTGATTGATTGTTCTCTTTATGTACCCTCTGAAGACTTGGCTTATAAATAACTTATCCCGGTAGCTGACATACTTAAAGTCACAATAAATTTGACATTGGTTTGGAAATAACAGCGAAAAAAAAGCACAATTCCTGGAAAAAGAGACAGGGGTGGACATGGATGCACACAAGACAATGCAAAAACTCTGGGCATGAGGGTGCATGAGGAAGATTGAGGGGGGCATGAGGGTGCATGAGGAAGAATGAGGAGGGCATGCGGGTGCATGAGGGAAGAATAAAAGGGCGCATGAGGGGGTATGAAGGTACATGAGGAAGATTGAAGGGGGACTTAGGGGCATGAGGGTGCATGAGGGAGAATGAAGGTGTCATGAGGGTGCATGAGGAAGAATGAAGGTGTCATGAGGGTGCATGAGGAAGAATTAAGGTGGCATGAGGGTGCATGAGGAAGAATAATGTGGGCATGAGGCAGCATGAAGAGGGTAGGAGGCAGGAGAGATCACACACGATTAAGACACCTTTCGGTGAGTTGTAATGAGAGTAATGTGTCATAAAGGATCTGCTACATGATGATGATGATGATGATGATGATGATGATGATGATGATGATGATGATGAATGTGTCCCCTGGAAACCTCGGTGGCGAAGTGGCTAGACGCTAGCCTTCAGGTCTGAATGGGCATGGGATGGGTACGAATTCATATCGAGGCAGATTTTTAAAATAGTTCTGGATTCCTAGGACGATGAAGCTTAACATGGGTACCGGAAAATACCCTAGGCAGACAAGGCGACCGGCTAATATTGACCACGCCACGACTTAAGAACCGTTTGGTCTTGGAAAATGTGTGTGAAGCACCATTTACCCCTACGTCTTAAGGTGTGTAAAGTTCTCTTTAATTGACTTACTGTTGGGTCCGTTGATCTATACACTTTTTCTACCTTCTATGAGTGCCAAGCAATACATGCGAGAGAACCTTAAAAGTGTGATAGAAATTACAATAACCATACCATTGTCTTGTAGCCAGTCAATATTGTGTCAAGGATGTCAAGAAAGTTAAACACGTGACATCACAGTGCAGACGAACAACGTGACGAAGGACAGTTTAAGATGGTCGCTCCCCTTTTGACGTGCACCAAAGAGGAGCAGCTATCCGTTTTCTGATCAGTAAAGGGGTGAAACCCATAGAAATTCATCAGCGAATAAAGGTCCAGTATGGTGATGCATGTCTGTCAGTTCAGCAAGTGTATGAATGGAGTAGGAAGTTTCAAAACGGCATGATTTCTGTAACATCCTTTTTGGCCCGATGAAGAGGCACTGCAGGTGGTGCATGAGTCGTTACCCATGCAACGAAGACATTTATTTCTTTAGGGATCCAAGCATTTTATTGGCGCTGGAGGACTTGCATTTAACGCAGTGGTGACTACATCGAAAAATTATACATTTGCTCTTTACTTTTTTTCAGAATATTTTCACCAAAAAATATATTTAAAAAAAAAACATTAAAAGTTTTCATTTGAATCCCCCACGTATTTCTCAGGTGTTCTCAGGTTTTACTTATTCCATTGAACTTATTAACTAGGTAACATTGTCGAAGTAATTTTTTTTTTTTATGTTAAGTTTTGTACGTTGATGCTTTTGATCTTTAAAAAAAAAAAAACTAGAATAGTGACAAGTGGCCCATTGTACAAGCAACATTCTACTTATGTCTGAGACAACGGACCCACAACCCCAGACCTTGCCAGTAGTTTGATCAGTCTGGGACATAGGTCACCATTGATGAGATAGCCCCCGCGCGCCCGCACGTGCAGTCCAGGCACTACAATCCGACGCAAGAACAACTCCGCTATGTTGATGTAGTGCCAGCTGTAACTGACAGTGAGTTACTGCTTTTGTCAACCCACGCTCCTGGAACATCTCTCCTTACATGCTGTTGATATACGATGTGTATATTCGTGCTTGTTTTACCCCTTAATTTCTTCATAGTAAGTTTGTTCGACGGCTAATCGGTGTTGTCATCCTGAGTTATTTTTAACAGTCGTGTCGTTAGGTATAGACACTTTACTGCTGGGACATTTTTGTCAAAATTATGGTGTTTTTACGGCTATTTATCGCATATAATGAAATACACGTGTATTTTAACTGATTTAGCGCCAAACTAAAATGCAGGTTTGAACCAAATAGAGTGAACAATCACATGAACAAGTATGATAATGTCAATTTATGTTCACTCAGCATTAACATTGCGAAAAATGCTGCTAAACGAAACAAATAACACGGTGAATCTAATATGGAGATATATCGTCTACTGTACAATTGGGAGATCACATTTGGCGATATATTATCCTTCGGCAATGGATCAGTGAAAACCTTAGGACACACAACAACAACAGCAAACATGTACATACCTGGCTAGGGCCTCTGTAAACGTACACAAACTGATTAATATAGGCGAAAATATGTGAGGAAAAGTTCAATAACATAATAAAATATAATACAAATATCAATAAAATAATTAAGAATTTATTTCTGGAATTACTACTTGTGTTAACTTATTCAGTGCCAAACAAACAAAAAAATAACAAATAAGTTTGACCAAACATGGTGCGCAATGAAATAAATGAGAATTATAATGAACATTTCACCGTACATTGAAATTCCGGAAGATACCACGAAACAAAACAAATTCCAAGATGACTCTAGTATGGCGATATATCGTCTTTCTGTTCAAATAGGAGGTCATATCTGGCGATGTATTATCCTTCGCAGCGGAATTAGCAAAGAACAAAACATATATATCTGTATATAAAAGAAAATTATTATAAATTAAATTTTTGTTGTTGTTACGTATTCCTTACGGGACGTTGCAGTCAACACCAGCATTTTTCAGCTGCTGTTGATGTACTAGGCAAGTGTTACGTTCAGTAGTTTGCCATTGCTTTCTGAACGACCGGCTCCCATACCAGTACGTTATAACACAACGCGACACGGTCTGCTGCACAAATCGGTCGCAGCTGAATTTCGAACGCCTGGTACCCGGCTCACGAACCGCGTTCGCAAGCCTTCAGCAACGGAGCCGGCTTTACTGTAAATTAAATTAAAGTAAATATGTTATTCTTACTTATTTCGTTTATTTGTGTCTTATATTTTATTATGTTATTAAATTCTTTCTTTCATTTCCCAATACATTTATTATTTTGTTTAAGCGGACTAAGGTCCTAGTCAGGTATGTATATGTGTTAGTTTTTATAGTGTGTCCTTGGGATTTAAAATACATATTTGTTGCATTATATACAGTTTGGACAGCCAAAATGAGAATATGGACGTTTTGAAGGAGACCAAGTCGCAAAGACAACTTATCACGAACATCAGAAAGAAGCAGTCTTCATTTTCGGCGTTATTATGAGAAGACAAAAACTGGAACATGTAATGACAACCGGAAATATTTGAGAAAGATAGATAGAGGACGACAGCGTGCGAAAATTCTTGAAATTCTGAGTCAAGGCACGGAAGGGGGTCAACACAGGAATTTATCCATGCTGCTGGATGTTGCATGATGTGGAGAAGCATGATCGCCCCGCCAGTAAGCAGGGTACTTGATAATGATATGCTGTTATATTCTGAAGCAATCAAGATATATCTTATATATTTATCCGCCTCTATAATTCTTTTATATATTCCATCTTTGATTTGATATTAAATTTCTGGTAAATGGGCAATTTTATGTTGCTAAATAACGTTAGTTGAATCTCCTTGTAAGGGACGTCGCAATCAGTTGTTGGCTGTTTGTGATGCTTTAGGTAAATTACGTTAAGTTGGTTTTCCTTTCTGAACGACCGATGCTCATTTCATTGTGAAAATCTTCGCATAGTAATGTACACAAATCTGTGGATGTTGATTAATTGTGTATGGATTAATTATTCCCATTGCGAGATTTCATCTACACGGTATAATTGTCTTGTCCGATGGAGAAGTTTATATTGTAGATGTGTTCCTTCATCAAGGCGCTGTCGTCATCTGGATGTGGCGGTTCAAATCCCGATGTTGTCAATATACGTTTTCATGTTTATATTGCCTAGCGTGCTCTCTAATCTCTAACACTATGCGTGCTAATCATTTCCTGCGAAATCATTTCTTATATTAGTCTCTGTATTTATGGATTGCATCCGTGCATAACCTTTTGTAGAAGTTGACGATATTTGTCAAAAATTGAGGGGTGGGGGAGGTGGGGGGGGGGGGGGGACCCGTCTTAAGAATCTGATGCGGCAATTTCACGTGTTGGCTGCGGCTATGTGAAGTGTGGACTGCTAGGTATGTGAAGTGTGGGCTGCTAGGTATGTGAAGTGTGGGCTGCTAGGTATGTGAAGTGTGGGCTGCTAGGTATGTGAAGTGTGGGCTGCTAGGTATGTGAAGTGTGGGTTGCTAGGTATGTGAAGTGTGGGCTGCTAGGTATGTGAAGTGTGGGCTGCTAAGTATGTGAAGTGTGGGCTGCTAGGTATGTGAAGTGCTGGCTGCGGGTATGTGAAGTATTGACTGCGGGTATGTGAAGTGTTGGCTGCTAGGTATGTGAAGTGCTGGCTGCGGGTATGTGAAGTATTGACTGCGGATATGTGAAGTATTGGCTGTGGGTATGTTATGTATTGTCTGCGGGTATGTGAAGTATTGACTGCGGGTATGTGAAGTATTGACAGCGGGTATGTGAAGTATTGACTGCGGGTATGTGAAGTCTAGGCTGCTGGTACGTGAAGTATTGACTGCGGGTATGTGAAGTGTTGGCTGCGGGTACGTGAAGTGTTGGCTGCACGTATGTGAAGCGCTGGCTGCGGGTATGTGAAGTGATGGCTGCCTGTATGTGAAGTACTGGCTGCGGGTATGTGAAGTGTTGGATGCGGGTATGTGAAGAGTTGACTGCGGGTATGTGAAGTGCAGGCTGCGGGTATGAGAAGTGTTGGCTGCGCGTATGTGAAGCGCTGGCTGCAGGTATGTGAAGTGTTGGCTGCTAGGTATGTGAAGTGCTGGCTGCGGGTATTTGAAGTATTGACTGCGGGTATGTGAAGTGTTGGCTGCTAGGTATGTTAAGTGCTGGCTGCGGGTATGTGAAGTATTGACTGCGGATATGTGAAGTATTGGCTGTGGGTATGTTATGTATTGTCTACGGGTATGTGAAGTATTGACTGCGGGTATGTGAAGTATTGACTGCGGGTATGTGAAGTCTAGGCTGCTGGTACCTGAAGTATTGACTGCGGGTATGTGAAGTGTTGGCTGCGGGTACGTGAAGTGTTGGCTGCACGTATGTGAAGCGCTGGCTGCGGGTATGTGAAGTGATGGCTGCCTGTATGTGAAGTACTGGCTGCGGGTATGTGAAGTGTTGGATGCGGGTATGTGAAGAGTTGACTGCGGGTATGTGAAGTATTGACTTCGGGTATGTGAAGTCTAGGCTGCTGGTACGTGAAGTATTGACTGCGGGTATGTGAAGTGCAGGCTGCGGGTATGAGAAGTGTTGGCTGTGGGTATGTGAAGTGTTGACTGCGGGTATGTGAAGTGTTGACTGCGGGTATGTTAAGTGTTGGCTGTGGGTATGTGAAGTGTTGGCTGTGGGTATGTGAAGTGCTGACTGTGGGTATGTGAATTATTTGGACCATCACATGTTTGTAGGCCGGAGTGCACGGAGGGATAGGTGGTCAGTCTTTCCACATCAAGGTGAAACTTTATAAAAAATGCTGTTGGCACTCATTCGCTTTGAACTCAAGCGTTGTCCATGCTGGTACTACAACTTCTAGTGCACTGGACTGATGTTTTGCGTGTCTATTAGCTGTCCCTACTGCCAGTGTCTTTCGCTATCAGGCTAACTCACTCCGACTTCTGAGATACTTTAATTTACTTTCCAGAGTCAATAACGAGAAGTCAACATTTTAGTCTAGCTGACCGGTGTAGGGGTTGAATCCGCTACGTCGGCATTAACACACCGGAAGTTAAAGAGCGTGAGCTCTTATCCATTTGGTCATACTGATCTTGTTGGGGCTCTGATTGGTTGAAATCTAATTTGACCGTCCTGTGTAATTGTATTCTGTAAAGTGATCGCCCTCCACCAAAAACAAAGTTGTCAAAATAATGGTTTGATTTGTGTGTGTGTGTGTGTGTGTGTGTGTGTGTGTGTGTGTGTGTGTGTGTGTGTGTGTATGTGTGTGTTGGCTCACGTAGTCCATACACGGGCTACTACGCCTGGGCTGACTCTGGATCCACTATATTTCTTGAATGTAGCTTCTCTTTGTGGTAGATGGTACCATGGCATTCTTGTGAGATGGCCAAATCATTTAATCGGTTGTTGATGGTGTGCATGATTGGTTTCAAACCTAATTTCCTTATTTCTATTTCTATCTCTCACGGTTACTTGCCCAGCTCTTCTAAGGTATCTCATCTCTGTTGTTACGATTTTGCGCTTATTAGTTGCAGTAAGCTTTCATGTTTCTCTTAATGCTGATGGACAAAAGGAAACAGAATAAAAATGGCAAACAAGAGTATGCTAAGATAAATAAAGAAATAAGAGATACATGTGTAAAGGCAAAAGAAAGTTGGTTAAACGAGCAATGCAAACAAATTGAATTAAATTCCATTAAAGGTCAAAGAAGTATGCACAGACAAATCAGTGAGCTCACAGGAAGAAAAATAAGAATAAATACAGAGTGTTTGAAATCAAAAACAGGAAAGATATTATTGGAGGAAGGTGCTATAATAAAGAGGTGAAATGAGTATATAAGAGAATTATATAATGGAGAAAGGGAAGAATTAACAGAAGAAAGTAACTTAGAAGGCCCACCTATTCTAAAAGTAAAAGTCGCTGACGCTATGAAACATATGAAGAAAGGAAAAACAGCTGGGCCAGATGAAATCACAGTAGAATAATTAGAAGTATTGGGAGAATTTGGAGTAGATATATTAACCAAAATGCTAAATGATATTTACAGCAGTGGACATTTACCGAGCGATATGTTAATATCTGTATTTATAGCAATACCAAAGAGACCAGGAGCAATTGAATGTGAAGATTGTCGTACAATTAACCTCATAAACCATGTCACTAAGCTTCTACTCAGAATTATAATGAGAAGAACAAGAAAGAAAATAAAAATGGAAATTAGTGAAGAACAGTACGGTTTTATGGAAGGAAAGGATACAAACAATGCAATATACCTATTATGAACACTAATAGAAAGGTCAATAGAGAAACAAAGGGACAAATATTTATGCTTAATAGATTATACTAAGGCATTTGGTAAAGTAAAACACGATGAGCTGATTAAAATGTTGGAAGATATCAACATTGATGGGAAAGATTTACGAATAATAAAGAATATATACTGGAACCAAGTAGCAGCAATTAAAATGGGAAATAAAGAGGGTAGTTACGAACAGATAAAGCTAGGAGTACGACAGGGATGTGTCTTGTCACCCGATCTCTTCTCCCTATATGGCGAGGTAATAATGAGATAGATCAAAGAGAAGCCAGGAATACTATTAGGATATAATATAAACAATATACGCTATGAAGATGACACAGTATTGGTGGCGGATAGTGCAACAGACCTACAACAATTATTGGACATTGTAGTATCAGAGAGTGCACAGAAAGGACTCACCTTGAATATCAAGAAAACAGTAACAATGCTGATTTCAAAGAAAATGGGGACACCAAAATGTGACATAGAAATAGAAGGGGAAATTCTCAACCAAGTGGATAATTTTAAATACCTAGGAGCACTTATAACATCAGATGGAAGATGTACAACAGAGATTAAGAGCAGAATAGGGCAGGCAAAAGCCGCATTTCAGAAAATGAAGAGTATCTTATGCAATAAGTCGCTATCAATGAATGTAAGAACGAGAGTGCTTCTTCTTCTTCTTCTTTCGTTCGCCTAAATTATGTTTATAACTGCAATGTTGTCTCTTGTATGAATCTAACAGTCTTTTTTAGTTCATTCAGCGGTCCATAGAGTTTATCTTCCACTGTTGTCTCTCTAGGCCAGAAGGTTCGCCTGGATATGTTGTAGATTGGGCAATCCTGGAGTATGTGCTCTGCTGTCTGCGACGCCAAACCACATGTGCACATGGCTGAGTCACCAATCTTGAATTTTGTATACATGTGGTTGCGTAATCTATTGTGTCCTGTTCTGAACAAATTAGGAAGAACTTAAAAGCAACAGAGATGTGGTTTTTAAGACGAATGTTGCGAATTCCTTGGACTGCCAGAGTAACTAACAACGATTGCCTGAAAGAGGCTAATGAAACTTGAACACCATATACAATAATAAGAAAGAGACAAACAGCTTTTTTTAGTCATGTGATGAGAAGAGAGGCATTGGAAAACATCGTGACAACCGGAAAGATCGAAGGGAAGAGAGGCAGAGGCAGACCAAGAGAAATGATGCTGGACGGATTGAGACAGTGGCATGGAGGAATATCATCAGCAGAGCTGATCCAGACCGAGTTCTGTGGAGAGCCATGAACGCCTACGCCAGCCGGCATGGCACTTGATGATGATGATGATGATGATGAGCATATTGTCTGCCAAATATAGTTCGTTTGATATTTTCTTTGGTACTTACAGGTATCTTTCAATGTGAGAGAAGTGGCGATAGTTTTTCCATTGCCTTATTTGTCTTTGCACACCGTATGTTGATGTCTATATCGATTCCCCTATCTGAAGTTAAAATTGACTCTAAATATGTAAATTCGTTAATTTGGTGTTTTCCCCCGAATTCTTTATTTTTATTGACGGGGTTTCTGGCTGTCAGCTTATCACCATTGTCTCTGTGTTTTCAATGCTTATTTTCATGTTATATTTCTTACACAGAGATACATACAGGAAATAAACATGTCAAAATGTTGAGTTAGTGTGTGACACAGCTACAAGAATGTGACTTCTGCCACAAACACATCACGCAGTTTAATTATATTTAACACGTTGACCAATTTAGAGCAGCTGTGAACGCAATATTACAAATCTAAACTCTAAAAATAGAGAGTGTGACATTTACAGGGCAGATGACAACGTTGGATTAGTGTGTGATTATAAAGTTGCAACAAACAAATCGCGATATCTAATTATATTTGTTTTTACTGGAATGTGAGGATTTCTCTCCAGGACTGGAAGCTGTAGACAAAAATATTGGCCAGCGATCATCAAACGCCAGCAAACTACCTGGTAAGTACTTATCTTGTTTTTGTTCCTGTTCACTCTCCTTCTAAGAACGCATCTCAGGGTCTGTACAGTGGCCGCGAATGTGGTATTGGCTAAAGGACATCAGCCTAAGATATTCATATTAGTATGTTCATAATAACATTCTCTCCTGAGCATTGGGTTGAAGTAAGTTTATAGTAACATTCTCTACCTGGGCATTGAGCTGAAGTAGGTTTATAATAACATTCTCTACCTGGGCAATGAGGTGAAGTAGCTTTATACTGGCATTCTCTCCCTGTGCATTGAGTTGGAGTAGGTTTATAATAACATTCTCTACCTGAGAATTGAGCTGGAGTTCGTTTATAACACTCCCCATTGGGCCTTGAATTGGAGTAGGTTTATAATACCATTATCTCCCTATACATTGAGCTGGAGTTCATTTATAATATTATCTCCCTGGGGATTGAATTGAAGTAATTTTATAATACCATTCTTTCCCTAGACATTGAGGTGGAGATCATTTATAACATTATCCCCCTGGGGATTGAATTGGAGTAGGTTCATAATACCATTATCTCCCTAGATATTGAGCTGGAGTAGGTTTATAATACCATTATCTCCCTAGATATTGAGCTAGAGTTCGTTGACAATTAAGTACCTAAATCCCGTGGAAGGATCATGACCAAGCTTGTCATAATCATGTTCGCTTATTCTGTGCTGACTGAGGATCATGGCCTTGTCACATCCTGATGTGCCTCTTGGCAGATGGAAGGTTCCAGTACCAGTCATGCACACAATGTTGCTTTCTGGGCTTAGAGAGGGGAAGAGCTCTCAGCTACCCGGTTACCGTGGAGGTGATGCTTTGATTCCAGATCGGCAGATAATTCCCTACACCACGACCACTCTGCTAAACGCAAGACACGTTCAGGGTTTTATCGACTCCATCCCCAATCAATCAATCAATCAATCAATCAATCAATCAATCAATCATATACCGTCTCCACAATGAATTCGGCTGCAAAGGAACTTCCACACTATCTGTCTCTCGCCTTGATTGTCCATTATATTAGACTGCTGTTCGTCTATTTCTTGATGTAAAGGACATGCGACTAACTTAACTAACGGCACTATTTACTTATTTACGTTCATACTTTAAGGCTTTCGTTGTGGTTATGGTAGCTAGTTCACTATAATGTAGTCCCGGTTCTAACAAGTACAAGTCAATTACAGTTTAACATGGCTTAAGGCGCACTGAGCACACAGTACTAGACTCAAGTTCCCTATCGGCACTAGGCAGGAGATGTGAGCCAGTAGCAGGTATCAGTGCGGCCGCCTTTACTTCCCAAGGTATTTCCTGGTGTGCAGTTTAGGCTGGGCAGACCTAGGGATCGTAAACAGTTGGAAAACTACTCACAACAGAACATTTATGATACTCAAATCTCTTCGCGAAATTGGAAAGAAAGGGAATCCAGCACATTAATTTCCCGCAGTAAAACGTGTATGGCCAGATACAAAGTCAAAGTTACAGTGTTCAACATCTGTGTACTAGGCAGTCTTGGGACTTACCTGATCCGACCATAACAACCCCAATCTGTAGCTTCGGATGACTAAAGGTTACAAGTCTAAAAGGTCGACTTCATTGCACCAGGTTTCATCAGAAATGGCGCGGTCTCTTTCCACAGGGTTTCCTGCCAAAAGCATCGCACCAAAGCACGAACTCCGTAGCTCCAGCGATGACCCCACCAGGAGCCTACGAGAAAATTGCAATCGAGAACTGAACGATGTAGGCCAGAATCGAACCCACAACCTTCTGAGAGCTAGATAGACTCCCATCGAATGACCAAAATCGGGCTTTACTCTAATACTAATTATAGTTGACAACTGTACCATGGGGTTTGATCCCACCCTCTGTATTTTACCTGCCATCCTACTGGTTAGTTACCTGCATCGTAAACATAGTCATTATTCGCTCTAAACGCATTACAAATTAACCTAGACTTGACAACGACTAACTTACGCATAGTAAATTACAGATACGACAAGATATTCGCATAACGAACTGTCGTTGATAGACATGTGACATGGCGGTTCACAGCTGCCAAGTTATTGCTTCGTTGTCTTGAATAATCTCCTGTCCGTGTTCTTCAATTACGTATATCGGAGATGCTTTGATTCTGACATAAACTAGGTGGGTTAACTAATGGGTATTGATTGAAGTAGATGCTGTGCGGGTGCAGTTGTTAGTATAAAAAAGTACCACATCAATGGTACATTGGCGGAGATAGAAAATGAAAGGGGGAGGGGGGAGGAGGATGAGAAGCGACATATGGCCTTGTGAATGTGTTTAAAACAGTGACGCTTGGTTGATTTTCGCAATTAAATTCTGGGCGTTATTCTGGGCGTTCAACTTGAGTTTTCGTAAATCCGTATTGATATTCTTGCCCCCTCTTCCAAGCGCCCCCCCCCCCCCCCACACATAACGTTTACCCCTGGTTACGCCCCTGAGTTAGGAAAAGGGGGAAGTAGTGATTAATAATGCATTTACATTTGGTTGCCTCCATATAAAAATCCATATTTCAGTAACCAGTTGAGAGAAAATGTTGAGATTTATCATATAACCTTATCATTATGTCCACCCAACAAAACAATAAAAAAAAAAATTGTTCTGGAGATTGTAAAGCAGATTTCAATGTTGTTTTTTTTTTTTGTATGCGGTATATAATTTACGGGTCAGAGATTAAGTCCATAATTTTAAATGCATTACACCTTCAGCGTTCAATGTTGAATATTCTCCGTGGTTCTCGGGATTGGCCTTATGGCAAGAACCCTGCGCTGTTTAAACTGGGAGTGTTCAGAGGTGTCGTCATTGTGGGTTCTTTCATGAAACCTGATTTAAAAAAAAAAAAATCTTACCACTTATCGCTAACATAGGAATGTGTGAATATTGTTCAATGGGATTGAATGTGAAATTGTGTACACTTCAAAGCATAGCTATGAAGTTGTACACATATTTTTCTCAAGAAGCTGATCGCAGGAAACTGTTTCATACTATTACAAATTCCGGAGAAAAAAAACAGTGCATGCATTGGGTTTGAGTAAGCGGTCATTTCGTCGATGGGTGCAAGAATCTGGAATTAAACCACCAAGCAATAACCAAACGGTAGGTAGAAAGGCTATTTTAGACAGCTTTTACAGGGATGTCATGGGATGTCATAAGGCGAGCTATTATAAAAATGCTGGATACCAAAGAAACAGTGGCTGTAAGAAAACTTAGGGTTTTGTTGAGAAAGAACAATAACATAGAGCTATCCAAAACAACTTTGTGGACAATTATAAGGACAATAGGCTTCACTTTTAGAAAGTACAAGGGAGGTAGAAATATCCTTTGCGAGCAACGGCATTTAGGAGCCTTGAGAAGCAGATACCTACGTGAAATAAGGGAAATGCGCAAAGAAAATTATGGCATAGTGTATTTGGATGAAACATGGATCAGTGCGCACCACACAAGTGATAAGAAATGGCAATCAGTGGAAGGAAAGATAAAGCGATATGTGCCCAGTAGTATAGGATAGCATTTAGTCATGGCCCATGCTGGTAATATGCATAATGGCTTACTACAGAATGCTGCACTCGTGTTCGTATCAAAGCATACAGACAATAGGAATTATCATAATAAGATGAATGGTAATGTATTTAGAGTTGGCTCAAGAATACAGTGCTTCCATCCCTAGATAGACCGTTGTGTCCAATTATGGACAATGCATGATATCAATGTTGTTGCCCAAGAAGACAAAATACCTACAGCATCGAGCACAAAGGGAGCAATAAAGATATGGCTTCGAATTGAAATAATACCATTTCCAGAAACATATTTCTATCTATAATTGTTGTCCCTTGTAAAACAGACGCCAAAAAGTAAGAAATATCAAATCGATAAGTTGATAGAAGAGCATCGACATGGGTGCTTGAGACTTCCGCCGTACCATTCTAATTTTAACCCTGTAGAACTTGTGTGGGCTAAAATTAAAGGACAGGTGGCGGCTGACATACTATATTCAAATTGTCCGACGTCAACATCAAGACCCAGTCCGCGCTATTAAATATTGATAAAATTTAGTGAAAAAATGTGAGCACCATGTGTTGAAAGAGGAGGATGACTATTGGAGAAAGGATGGATTGAATTTTATGCAACGGAGAGCAGTCATCAACATACTGGAATCGTCCGACACCGATTAAGGTCTAGGCAGATCGCAGACATTAATCCACATGCACACCTACTTGGAAATTTTTGCTCCAACTATTCAGAAAAAGAATTGCAGGCCGTTAGCATGACAGCATCAGCACTAACAATACCACTTGTCAATAGCAACAGTTTGTATTCCACAGTGATGAATTTTCAATTCCGTAAGCCCTCAACGGTGACAAACAACTGGCATTAACAAATAAAAAAGCTCTAGACGCATTGAATACCAACTGAAGAGTACTATTGTGGTGGGAACTGACATATTGTGGCATAACAAGAAACGTGAGAAGAAACACGTTGTCAAATGAGGGGAAAACACACGAACCTACGAATAATTCTATAAACGTCAATGAAAAGAGGACCAACCTCTGGACCGTTATGAAGGAAGCCCACTACAGAGACATTCACAGCTATATTCGTCGTGCAAAACAAGTAATCATGTTCCGTCCCAGCAGAGTATACATTGCACCCACTCCCAATCGAATCTGGATACACCTTGTATCGTCATATGAATTGGCGGGGCATTCATTACTGTAAAACAAGTTTTTTTTATTTTTTTTATTTTTTTATTTAGCGAGAAATCACTAGTTTTTCACCAAAACATCAAAAAAATGTCGCAGCTTTCCATGATTTAAGTTGCTTTTGGACCTATCAAAGACATATTCCTTGGGTGGGGGTAAACATAAGACGGCAGGAAAAATTTCATAACGATGCAACCGTTTTCAAAATAATTGATCGTGAATGACGGCATTAATTTCTGGACAGACTATAGAAGTTAAACGACCACGATTGGCTCGAGTAGGTCCTGTTCAATACTCAGTGTTGACCTTACGAATTTGTTTTACAAGAAGCAGGGAAAGAATGTTTCCGAGGGAGTAGATCGAACGTCTAGACTTCTCGGACCATGGCGAAAGAATCGAAGGATCCGAGTGAGCGTTAAAAATCTCTTGGTAGTTTGAAATCGAAAAGAGCAGGCCAAACCGACTGCAAAATCTAACAATAAGAAACATAGGTGAAGGTAATCCCGTAGCAGATATCGCCGTTGGGATGTGATGTGATGAGCTTTTACATACAGGCCACAACATAATGAGGTGTAGTGCCCAGTTCCCTTTCTCATCGCGTTTTCCTTCCCTGACAATTCCCATAATGTTCTTAAAATTATATGTACATATTTATACGAGAGTAGGATTCTGTATTATGACACGGAAAACCGCTATATTCCCGCCATTTAAATTTAACATGACGGCATCTTAGCATACGATCTTAATAATTTCTGTTTGGGATGATCCCGCCAACTAAAATATTTGAAAATTTCACAGTACGCGTAAGAATGGATGCTCAATTTAATTATTCATACTAAATCAAGCAAGACGTCTATACAAAACGAGTACTATATATATCCTTAATATCGGGGAACAATAACAAGAAAACGTAAATCGCCGTTTGAAACATCGCCGGCAACGTTCGGTAACTAAAAATGTAGTACCTAGTTGACGCAGAGATTGCCAGTCGTTGATTACAAGTGCTTGTAGGTCTGTATATATATTATCTCTCCACCGTCTTCTCGGTCTATCTCGGAGTCTACGGTCATTTATTTCCTGAGTGTAAGCGACATACATTGAGTAAATATGAGAACAGTATAACTAGAACTATCTTTGTCTGGAATATACAGGGCCCAAAAAAAGAAGAAAAAAATATACGGAAACAAAGTTAGTTGCTTATCTTTTCAAGACTTCGCGCTCAATTCCATTCTCTTTCTGGCTGTTTGAGATTTCTTGGCAAGTTTACGTTTAGAAGCTTGTCATTTCTTTCTGAACGACCGGCATTCATACAATTGTATGAAACCCAATGCAAGGCGGTCTGCTTCCAAATCGCCAGTAGCTATGTTTCGAACCTGGTATGTGGAATTGCAAATTGGGTTCGCAACCTCTTCAAAACAGCACCGGTTAAATAGAGGAAGAAATTGGGGAAGAAATAGAGGAAGAAATAGAGGAAGAAATAGAGGAAGAAATAGAGGAAGATATAGAGGAATAAGTGAGTTACTTGAGGGTCTACCTCCAAATGTGGGATGGAGGATGAGAGAAGAAGAACAACAAGAACACCAAGAACAAGAATAAGCAATGTTGTTGGTTCTTGATTTCATATTTTTATTCCTTTAGTGTTACTTCTTCACCCATACTTTCTAAGCAGGCCAATCAAATCCTGCCCATGTAATTCACATTGTTTGCCCTGGGCCTCGGAAGCTTCCAGATATTCTTGATTCCTTTGTGTAAATTTGGAGGACACTCAACGGTGATTGAAGCTTGCATTTTTGTGCAGGAGCTGTGGACATCTGCGCTAATTCAAGAGATCTCCCACACGATATAATGTTCGGAGGACACGCGGCTACCACTTCATATTCGTTATAACATTTCTTTGTTT
>OY992885.1:100999714-101034714 GCA_963921405.1 Cepaea hortensis | reverse complement strand
CATCTTTCAGCTGTATGTTGATTCCTAGGCTAGATTACGCTCATCAGCACGCCACGACTTTCTGAGCGACCGGCTCCATACTCTCATAAGTCACTTTGCGATTCGCACCATTGCTAATTCTCGTCGCGTCACGTGACGAGAGTATTCGGGGTTAGCGGAGAAAGCTGCTAACCTCTCGGCCACGGAGCCGGCAACCTTGTATTACAGGTGAGGTATATTATGATGTAACCAGATCATGAATCAGCCAATACATATGGACTGACTTTGAAATATTTTACTTGCAGCCTTTTTATTTCATTCATAATCTCTCTTTTCATTCCCAGTTTTTTTTCTAGAATCTCTGTTTTTGATTGTTTTCGTTTCCATGAAATACGACATATGTTTCTGTATATCCGCATCTCCATGGCCTGACCTCGACTTTATAATTGCTTGTTCATTGCCCAAGCTTCTGTGCCATATGGCGGTGTTGAATATACTCGTACATAACATCTGATAATTCTCATTTTTAATGCGCTGTTAATCTCTCTAGATGTTAATGCTGATTTCATGATGTCGACAGGGGGTGTTATTATCTATGCCACATTCTGCCCTACGCCTGTTTACTTGTTCCACTAGGTTTTGTAACTCTTGCAAGGTCAATATTTAAAGGGGGCTTAAAGCCGAGAGGATAGACTTCCTTATACCGGATCCCATACGGCTCGGTCTGTCCGCAGGGCGACCTACCGAAAGCCTCGCTCAAAGCACGAACACCGTAGAGCCAGCTACGACCCCCGGGAGTCTCCGAAAAAATATATTGTGGTATGCAAGGCAGAATAGGAAATAAGACAACCATTAATGGTGCCAGTGTTTAGTTGGTAGATGCGTCTGCTTCCGCTCCTGGTTTGTAGATCTGTCCTGACCACGTTGATCGTCAGAATTATCGCTTGAATTCTAACCTTTGATGATGATTTCTCCAGGTGGAAGTCCTTGTGTCAGTTGGGGGCTCATAAAGATATTCATGATTATGGCTCCATTAATTGATTAACTCTATAATGTAGTGGTAGTATCTGCCAGCGTATATTCTCTTTCTTTGCCCACAAGGTGCGCTTGTCCTTGTATGTCACTAAGAGTGATTTCACTTATAGTAGATCTCTGTAGAGATTTAATCTAACGTCAATACGGAAAACCGATTGTCTTTCTGGATATAGCTCAATGATTATTGACAAAAGCAATCAAATACATAGGTTCTAGAAAAACTGGGAATGAACAGAGTTGATGAAAGACATAAAAAAGAGGCAAATGAAATATTTCGAACACTTTAAAGAACATAACACTCTTTAAAAAAAACACTGGAGGCTAAGGTTGTAGACAAGCGACCAAGAGGTAGATAACGATACAAATGGGAAGATAATATAAAGATATAGATGAAAAGCAATCTGACATAAGTACAGTCAGGTCAAGAGACAGAAAGTGTTGGAGATCCATTGCAAACAACCTCCATTATGGAGACGAAACCTGAATGATTGATTGTGATCATTGAATCTGTAAGTATGGACGTAGTTTTGTGACGCAAGCTAAAAAAATGTCATTGCTACTGAAAACACTTCTGTTGCATAATGTTTGTGATTGTGAAGAAACACTACGCCTTTAATAATAAATATTATATATGAGCGTTTCGTGAACGCTCGTGCATATAATTGATGCTTAGCAACCGAAACTCAGAAACCATGAATGTCGTTAAATATCTAGGTTAAACTGTTCATTTGATGATAAGGGTCAGGACCTGATATTGCTCAGGGTGAGAGACATTGGTCTCTAGGAGGGAGATTGCAAGACTGTTTTCGCTGCATCTCGTCAGGTATATACTGCAGGATTTACACAACATAAACTAAAGCAATCAGAGAAATCCTGCAAGCTGAGATAATGTTGTGTGATTTCTGCAGTATTTACCTGACGAGATGCAGCTCATAGACCATATACCATCAGAGATCACATACCAGGCAATAGATAGTGCAATTTAGTGTTTGTGTCTTCGTTATTCAAATTCACCACGGGAAAACTTTGTTTTGAATCTTGATGTTGTCTGTCCAAGTATAACTTTAGTGTCTCCAGCCCCATTCTGTATTCAATTGTTCATTATATTATACTCGCCCGTATAGCGTCACAGTTTCATGTAACAGTTATGAAAGTAACAAATGTTACATGTCTCTTCCAGAACATCCACCCCAGGTTGATCTTTCAATACCGAATTAATACCGAACCAGTGAATTCATCCGAGACACACTCAGCGAAGTTCAAAGGAGGATATTGGTGCATCAGTGGACTTGTCATTGCCGTGCAATGATGGTAGTCGATTTGCATAAGTATGTTGTTTGATGTATATATGAAACAGCTGACAAGGCCGACCCAGACAAATTGAGATAAATTACATCCTAGTTGCAACAGGCTGTGGCAAAATAACATGTTAGGAAATCTCCGTGGCGAAGTGGTTAAGCCGTCTGCCTCACGCTTCGAATGTTGTTGGTTCGATTCTGAGATACGTCTTTCGATTCACGAGTCTTGTAACAAGTAAATTAAGTTGTGATACTGAAGAAGCACATCATTATGTGCTATGCCAATCGGCGTGGGCGGTTATATTTTCACCACCTCACGTGAATAGAGGAATTCGATCTAGTCCATTTCTTACACTATATATATTTGTGGCTTGTCAGACGTCAATCACCAGGGTATTAGTATGGGCTAGGATTTCCATAGCTCGCATAAGGAAACGAGAATGCTATGAAACCTTACTCAGACCTATGCGATTGTTGAATTACCCCCACAATGCAGCCAATACTTGTTTCTGATAGAGGCGTAACGTTTCTAGTTTTCTCATGGATCAGGCAAGAATCCACTTCATGATTATATAATCAGTGAAGTCGTTAGTTTTATTCCAGTTCCACTCACGTGTAATCCTCGGTAGCTTAGTGGAAAGCGTACTCGCCTATCCTGAGATCATAGGTTCAAATCACCCTCGAAACGGATGTTTTTCCCTATAGACAAAAGGGCACTGGGTTCAACACATTTCATTTCATCTCATCATGTTTATCTTGTACCTTGCAGTGTCGAGGTGAAGCATAAACAGCGGGATCATCAACACTCTTTTTCTCGTTGCAAATAACATCTTTTTATTCATCATAATCAAGTGCCCTGCCAGCTGGCGTAGGTATTCGTGGCTTTCCCAGATCTCGGTCTTTGATGCTCTGGATCAACTCTGCTGATGATATACCTCCATGCCACCGTCTCAATCTATCCAGCATAATTTCCCTTGGTCTGCCTCTGCTTCTCTTCCCCTCGATCTTT
The DNA here is from genome assembly GCA_963921405.1 of Cepaea hortensis. NCBI lineage: Eukaryota > Metazoa > Mollusca > Gastropoda > Stylommatophora > Helicidae > Cepaea > Cepaea hortensis. The sequence continues at coordinate 101,031,393 of OY992885.1, read as the reverse complement.
CCAGTTGTCACGATGTTCTCTAATGCGTCTTTTCTCATCACATGACCGAAGAAAGCTGTTTGTTTCTTTCTCATTGTTTTATATAATGTTATAGTGTCATTAGCCTGTTTCAGGCAATCATTGTTAGTTACTCTGGCAGTCCAAAGAAATTGGAACATTCGTCTCAGGAACCACATCTCTGTTGCTTCTAATTTCTTCTCAATTTGTTCATTTACATTCCAAGATTCACTGTCATACAGTAAAACTAGTTCTATGTATCATTTCAGCACTCTCTTTCTTACATTCAGTGGTAATGACTTATTGCATAAGATACTCCTCATTTTTCTAAAATGAAGCTTTTGCTTGCCCTATTGTGCTCTTAATCTATGTTGTGCATCTTCCATCTGATGTTATAAATGCTCTTAGGTATTTTAAATTATCAACTTGGTTAAGAATTGTCCGTTCTATTTCTAGGTCACATTTTGGTGTTACCATTTTCTTTGATATCCCCATATTGTACTGTTTTCTTGATGTTCAAGGAGAATGGGAATCTTTCTGTGCACTCTCTGTTACTACAACGTCTAATAATTGTTGTAGGTCTGTTGCATTATCCGTCACCAATACTGTGTCATCTGCATAGCGTATATTATTTATATTATAACCTCCAACTAGTATCCCTGGCGTCTCTTTGATCTCTCTCATTATTACTTCGCTATATAGGGAGAAGAGATCGGGTGACAAGACACACTCCTGTCGTACTCGTAGCTTTATCTGTTCATAACTACCCTCTTTATTTCCCATTGTAATTGCTGCTACTTGGTTCCAGTAAATATTCTTTATTATTCTTAATTCTTTCCTATCAATGTTGATATCTTCCAACATTTTAATCAGTTCATCATGTTTTACTTTATCAAATGCCTTAGTATAATTTATGAAGCACAAATATACGTCTTTCTGCGTCTCCATTGACCTTCCTATTAGTGTCCGTAATTTATATATTGCATTGTTTGTATACTAAAAGATGGTAACTTTGTTATTTGGCCGAACCATTTTCCTTGCTGGGATATTCTTTCAATTGGTAAACTAGTCACGTGGACGAACAATTTCACTTGCTGGGGTATTCTCTCAATTGGTAAACTAGTCATGTGACCGAACCATTTTATTTGCTGGGATATTCTCTCAGTTGGTAAACTAGTCATGTGGCCAAACAATTTCACTTGCTGGGATATTCTCTCAGTTGGTAAACTAGTCATGTGACCGAACCATTTCACTTGCTGGGATATACTGCCAATTGGTAGTCTAATCTTGTGTCGAAGCATTTAATTTGCTGTTTTCTCATGAAAATGTTCAACTCAGCCTTATAAATTCAATATTGAAATATTGCATATAGAAAAGCGAATCTTACTTTTCTGTACTTTTCCGACAGGTTATTTTGCTGTTTCATTGTTTAATTGATTGGCTAGTTGTTTGAATGTTCCGCTGATTGGTTGATTGGTCGGTATTTGGTTGAAAGTTGGTTGTTAGTTAGTTAGAAAGTTGGTTGTATGATAGGTTAATTGGTAAGTCGGGTGATTGATTAATTGATTGGTTCATTTGTTCATGTTATGATTTATTATTTGTCGGTTGATTGATTAATTAGGTTGACTAATTATATATATTATATTTATATATATATATATATATATATTATGTTTATATTATATTATTTATTACTGGTTGGTTGATTGATAGATTGGTTGCTTTACTTGGTTGTTGGTTGGAAGGACTCTGGAAGCCTTGAGTTCTAATTCTTATGTCCTCTTCCTTGACGTTCTGGTCGTCCGAGGCTTGAAAACGGCATGCATCTGCCGGCGTGAGGCTGGGGAGAGACTTCTCTCCGGACTCATTACCGAAGTGCCATCTCTACGGGAACTGTATTCCGTAGCCACCCCCCCCCTCTCTCTCTCTCTCTCTCTCTCTCTCTCTCTCTCTCTCTCTCTCCAAGTACACGAATCATGAGTTTGCATTACAGGTAATAGAGCTTCACATCTGCGAAAAGGCATAGAGATCATGGAAACGTTAGGCAGACTTGGAAACCAGTCTGTAGACGGACCAAACCAAGGAGAGGTGCTCAAAGGTCGAGGCAATTCTAAGTCCTGGTCTGTCGGATACTTTTGGTTATACTGAAGTATTATATCTCTGTGCAGGCCGTTGGTTTGTCGAGACTCCTGTTTGTTCCACTTTTCACATGAGGCAGTGAGGAGCATTTTATGTGATATTCACAGGCAGAGGAATGGAGTATAATGGGGTGATCCTTTGCCGTGAAGTTTGGAACCGCGACTAACTAACTAACATACTAGAGTATTCTAGCTGACATCAGCTAGTAGGTAATCTGAAGAACGTCTCCCTCATCACGACAGCCGAAAGATCTCTGCATCAGTTGCTATTTCTAAAGCCATAAACATTTTCAAGCCAAAAGTGGCTGCAGCGTACTATGTCCAACTTCCTTCTGGCGAACCCGAGTTCTTCTTCCAGTACTCATAAATTCCATCAATGATCTCGCCAAGCCACGTGACGTTTAATCTGGCCAATATATCACAGTTTCAGAGTTGAGTTGAGTTAAGAACCTACATCACTGCACTCAGAACATGCCTATACGTGCTCCGTCCCCTCGTTCATCAGCCAGCGAAGAGACATACTACTAATCGCTCCCACCGCTATCTGATTAAAAGTTCTCCTGGTCTTCCCTCTCAGTTTTGAGATTCTTCCAAAGCCCCTGTCGATCTCCCTCAATCTCATTCTTTCCACATATGTGTTCTCAGTCTGTTCCTCTACTTTCTCCACATGGTCCCACAAGCGTACCACCATCTCCCCCTTGTCCATAGGCAATCTACTACCAAGGTGTGCATTCCCTGTTAGCCTATCAGCCTGTTCATTCACCCTCACCCCCGCATGGCCAGGGCAAAATATCCATACAATTCTCACAATCTGTTACCTCTGAAGCGACGAGAGCCATTCCACAGAAACATTCCTTTTTCCACCTTACTAAGCATACTCTTTGAATCCGTAATGAAAACAACGTGTGTTGCAGTAGTCTCTTCTAGCCAACGGAATGCCGCTGTTACTGCCTCCATCTCCATTCTCATGCTGGAGGTCGTAGTTTCATATGCCAGACTCTCCTTTTTCAAGACTCGTCCATTAGCCTTTGCAATAAAGCCCCAACCACTACTTATGTTTCTCACCACTGACCCATCGGTGTAGATGACTATGTCACCTTGATGTGTGTTACTCTGGATCAGCTGTTGCACTTCAAACTCAGTTCAGCCCGCTGCCCATTCTCTGCACACGCGACCCAGTGTTATTATTACATTGTGCCAGTGCGTCATGTCTTCCGGAACTTCAACCCACTCTCTTTCACGATTGATGGTCTCTAGATCACACACCTGGCGTATAGAAAGTTTCAGAGACATGGTGATGTTTATACACCAGTTGTCTTCGATATTCAGGAAATTCCCATATTTTTCTCCTTCTAGGTCCACGCGGAAAAGGAGTTAAGGAAGCGGTTAGTAATCTGGCATACCGCGTTTGAACACTACTGAGGGATATTTGGCAGCATACCGCCTTGCGTTGATTTTCATACTAAGGTATCTTCTTCTTTTCGTTCATCCGGAGTGTTTTTTCAGATGTGATTGCGGTGTGTCTGTTATGCGCCCTTGGGCCGAAACCCGTAGGCCAACACATCGACTTTAGCGTGCTTTTTTGACCAGGTAGCATTCCTGGGAGACTCTCACTTTTGTGGTGCCGTCTACATCCATGCTGGCCAAGTTAGAACGGTCGAAGACAACGGTCATCCCTCAAAGGAAGGCAGGGACAGTCCATAGCATTTTCCGCCATCCAAGGTAGCTTCCATAGTTGCAGGGCCGACACATAACGCCCTGGTTCTGGGCTAGCCGAGGGAATCGTCACGTCCTGCTCATGGCTGCTTTAAATCCTCACTTCAATATATTGGTCATTTCGTTTGCCCCGGGCCATTCCCGCACAAACCAGACAGGTTTGCAGACGGCATCAACTCAGCGAGTTTTCGGACATGTGCTTGTCGTTGCGCCCGTCAGAGCTGTTCCAGGCACGACAGACATTCGGAAAACTACCTAGTCAGAGCTGTTCCGAACAAGAGCGGCATTCGGAAACTAGGTAGTCAGAGCTGTTCCTAGCACGAGAGACATTCGGACGAGACAATTCACTCGGACGTAAATGCGTAGTGTCAATTTTTAGTTTGCCACCCGTAGGACGACACTTCCGGCTTCCGGCGGGCATTTTTTAATGAGGTTAGCCTTCCTCGGGTTTCGAGACTCTTGTTTCGGCTTCCACACAGAAAGCTTTCGCTTCGGGCTGCCACGTAATGGATTCGCAAGACAGGCGTTCCATTTAGTGTCAACGAGACAATTTTCCACCTTTGACTACACTCACTCCATGAGTGTGGTTACAGACTATCGGACGTCTGCGAGACGTGCGACCGAGGTGTTTTTCCACCTTTTGTACTCACTCACGAGGTAGGCTACATGTGCTGCCGGCTCAGCACCTTACCTCCGTGCGTCTGTGGGCGAGTAACGGTCAGGCCCTTTCATCCGGGGATACCTCATATCCCCCAGCTAAGAGCCATCTAACGAGTCTGCGCCGAGCATGTAGCGTTCTCTGCACATCATCACAATTTTGATGTAGGTTTGTGTCGGCCAGGCTCTCACTTCCGAGAGTTTATGGCTTAGAGACGTTCAGCCATAAACCTCGGATGGGAGCCTTAGAGGTTATGCCCGGACTGAGATTTAGGGATCGTTTGCCTGATTTTGACTGCTATCCTCAGTCTTACCTGCAGAGCAGCAGGTTGTGTCTCTCTTAGTCTGGTCCCTATCCCATGAGCCGTCCGATATGTAGTTTTCACCCATCGGCAAGCACATGGGGTCGATGGGACACGCAAGCACCCCCACCACGGCAAGGTGGAGACACATCGGGGGAGCACCCAGGATCACTCCCCAGGCTTCCACGCTCACCCCGACGGCCCTCCTACTCGTCTCAGCCTTGTCCTTACGAGTGACCGATTGCCGAGACGGCCTGGTTTAGGTCATAAGCAAAAGTGACATCCATTTTCAGGGCTGGTTGATTCGGCAGGTGAGTTGTTACACACTCCTTAGCGGGTTCCGACTTCCATGGCCACCGTCCTGCTGTCTATATCAACCAACACCTTTTATGGTGCCTGATGAGCTTAATCGTTTGGCACCTTAACTAGGCGTTTGGTTCATCCCACAGCGCCAGTTCTGCTTACCAAAATTGGCCCACTTGGCACACGCATTCGACAAACGCCCGGCTCCAATCGAGCGAGCCGGACTTCTTACCCATTTAAAGTTTGAGAATAGGTTGAGGTCGTTTCGTCCCCAAGACCTCTAATCATTCGCTTTACCGGATAAAACTGCGATCGAGCGCCAGCTATCCTGAGGGAAACTTCGGAGGGAACTAGCTACTAGATGGTTCGATTAGTCTTTCGCCCCTATACCCACGTTTGACGATCGAATTGCACGTCAGAATCGCTACGAACCTCCACCAGAGTTTCCTCTGGCTTCGTTCTACTCAGGCATAGTTCACCATATACTAAGGTATAACTGCCGGTCGTTCAGAAACTAATGGCAAACTATTGAACGTAATCTTGGCAAGAAATCGCAAACAGCCCAAAATTTATGGGGTTGACTGCGACGTCCTTTAAGGGATATGCAACTAACTTTGCGTGTCCACGATATTCTAAGGACTGTTCTGAAACATGTACATTTCAAATGCTCGGATATTCTTCTTGAATGTTTGCGGCATGTTTTGTGACTCACATCTGTTTGTTACTACAGGTAAGATACATGGTCTCCACAATTTTGCCGGCGTTGTGCCATCGTTTCGTAATACGGCAAAATCTCCGTGGCTAAGTGGTTACACGCTCTGAAGACTGTGGGTTCAGTTCCAGGTTACGTCATTCGGTTCACAAGTGCAAGGTTTTCTGAGACTCCTGGGGTTGTCACTGGGCTTACGGAGTTCGTGCTTTGTTCGACGTTCTCGGCAGACCGCCTAACGGAAAGAGAGTGAACGATATGGGATCAAACCCAGTGCAATGAAGTCGAGTCTCTTGTCTTTTAAATCCGTTTAAACCCTTCGTAATATCGTTTGACCTCTGCATTGCTTTGACCAGTATACATCTGGTTTGTGTGATATTCGCTGGCACGGGAACGGAGCATAAGGGGGACGACCCGTTGCCGTGAAGTTGGAACCTTGACTAACTAACTAACTAAGTATACATTTGGTTTCTTGTGGAGTCCACCCCCCCCCCCCCTTATTTAGATATGAAGGCACATCAGATGGAAGATGCTTCACTCAGATAAAGAACAGAATAGCATAAGCAAAAACTACATTCTATCAAATTAAGAACATGTTGTGCATTAAGTCATTGTCCTTGAAAGTAAGGAAAAGAGTTTTTGCACGTTTGCACAGCAAACCGCGTTGCGTTGATTTTCATATTAAGGTATAACTGCCGGTCGTTCAGAAACTAATGGCAAACTATTGAAAGTAAACTTGGCAAGAAATCGCAAACAGACCAAAATTTATGGGGTTGACTGCGACGTCCTTTAAGGGATAGTGCCAGTTTTAACATACGGCTGCGAATTCTGGAAAACTAGTAAACAGGCGAAAATATCCCTGGAAGCCTTGGAGATGTGGTTTTATAGAAGGATGCTAAAAATTAATTGGGCAGCCAAAATGAGCAATCTGGACGTTTTAAGGGAAGCTGAGTCGCAAAGACAACTTATCACAAACATCAGACATACGCATATATCGTTTTATCGCCACGTTATGAGAAGACAAAAACTGGAACATGTTGTAACAACGGGAAAGATTTGCGGAAAGAGACATAAAGGAAGGCAGCGTGAGAATATCTTTACAGTCTTGTTGTGTCTTGGCACGGAAAGGAGTCAACACACGAGTTGATCCATGACGTCGGAGATCATAATTTGTGGAGAGGCATGATCGCCCACGCCAGCCGGCAAGTCATTGCATGATGATGATTGGAGCTAAGATATTCATAATTATGTGGTGGCTGTTGAAAGGAAATGTACAACAATAAAAAAAAAAGCATTCACTATACCAGATATACTAACCAAATGTATGCCTGACACTGCTTACCACACGGGAAGTACGATTTTAAATTTTGACGAATTGCTGAAGTGTAACAGATTCAATAATTTCGTAAAGCAATCCTTAGATGCCATGATCTGAAATACGGCCAGATGTCACGTCATTTAACAATCTTGTTAACCCAGATCCCAGAATGAATAACCTAATTATGGAGTTCATGGAGAATAATAGAAATACACTTGGTTGGTGTCTTTTCTCAATGGAAGACTTATTTTACTACCATTGAGCTGATGTAAATGAAATTTTCCACATGAAGATCTGGAAAACGGAATTACTACTTGTTGCAGTCAAACATTACGCTATGGCTAGATTAGGCAGCGGGGCTTCTGTCGGTCTGTGGTTGGTTTGGGAAAGGTTGGTATGGTTCTTGCGTAATTGTCGTCCAGTTAAGTGGTTAGGTTCAATGGAGATTCAAGAGTGCATGTGGTTTTGTTTTTTAATTCGTGGCTGGTGACCTATTCAAACCGAAGTCGCTTTTATGACAGATGAAGAAAGAGAGTGAGAGAGAGAAAGGGGAGACTGATGCTGAGTCTGTTTCTGAGAGAGAGAGAGAGAGAGAGAGAGAGAGAGAGAGAGAGAGAGAGAACAAATAAACGAACCAACTTTACTTTGAAATGGATGAGAATTGGACAGAGAGAGACAGAGACAGAGAGTTACAGAGATAGACAGAGAGATGAGGGAGTGATGACGAGTGAATGACACATACACACACACACACAGAGATGGGGGAGGGACCGCTAGTGAGTGAAACAGAGAGAGAGAGAGAGAAAGAGAGAGAGCGTGAGGCAGAGATAGATAGAGCGTGAGGCAGAGATAGATAGAGAGACATAGAGATGGGGGAGGGAGGTCCAGTGAGTGAGAGAGACAGAGAGAGAAACAGAGAGACATACAAACAGAGAGAGAGAGACAGGGAGAAAGAGAAAGAGAGAACAGGACGAGTGAGTTTGAGAGAGGCAGAGAGAGAGAGACAGAGAGAGACAGAGAGATGGGGGAGGGAGGAAAAGTGAGTTTGAGAGCGCGACAGAGAGAGAGACAGAGAGGGACAGAGATTGACAGAGAGAAAGACAAAGGGAGACAGAGAGAGATACAGAGAGAGGGACAGAGACAGACACAGAGAGATACAGAGATAGATACAGAGAGAGACACAGAGAGATGGGAGCGAGACACAGAGAGACAAAGAGATACACAGAGAGAGACAAGAGAGAGAAACAGAGGGAGACAGAGAGAGAGAAGAGATATACAGAGAGAGAGATAGAGAGAGACAGATGGAGAGACAGGGAGAGACAGACAGAGAGAGACAAAGAGATGGCAGAGGGAGAATGAGTGAGTGAGAGAGACAGAGCGAGACAGAGAGAGGGACAGAGAGACAGAGAGTGACAGACAGAGAGAGACAGAGAGATGGGGAGGGAGGACTAATGAGTAAGAGAGACAGAGAGACAGAGAGAGACAAGGAGAGAGGGACAGAAAGAGACAGAGAGAGACACAGAGAGACAGAGAGGTAGAAAGAGAGATGGGGAATGGAGGACGAGTGAGTGAGAGAGACAGAGAGAAAGAGAAAGAAATATAAATAGAGAGAGAGAGAAAGAGAGACGGAGAAAGCGACAGAGAGACGGGGGACGGAGGACGAGTGAGTTTTAGAGATAGAAAGAGAGAGAGACAGAGTGAGACAGAGAGACAGAGAGAGATACTGAGAGATGGGGAGGGAAGACGATTGAGTATAAGAGCGAGACAGAGAGAGACAGAGAGGGACAGAGATAGAGAGAGACAAAGGGAGACAGAGATAAATACGGAGAGAGCAACAGAGACAGACACAGAGATAGACACACAGAGAGACAGGGAACGAGACAGAGAGACAGAGAGACAGAGAGATACACAGAGAGTGACAAGAGAGAGAAACAGAGGGAGACAGAGAAAGACAGAAAATACAGACAGAGAGAGACAGAGACAGCGAGAGACAGATGGAGATACAGAGAGGGAGAGACGGGAGAAACAGACAGAGAAAGACAAAGAGATGGGGAGGGAGGACGAGTAAGTGAGAGAGACAGAGAGAGACAGAAAGAGACAGACAGATACTGAGAGAGAGATGCGGAGAGAGGACGAGTGAGTGAGAGAGACAGAGAGAGACAGAGAGAGAGGGACAGAGAGAGACAGAGAGAGGGACAGAGAGAGACAGAGAGAGACAGACAGAGAGAGAGATAGAGAGAGACTGAGAGATGGGGAGGGAGGACGAGTGAGTGAGAAAGACAGACAGAGACAGAAAGAGAGAGAGACAGAGAGAAACAGAGAGACAGAGAGAGGGACAGAGAGAGACAGAGAGGGACAGAGAGACAGAGAGGGGGGACAGAGAGAGACACATAGAGACAGATAGAGACAGAGAGACAGAGAGAGGGACAGAGAGAGACAGAGAGGGGGACAGAGAGATACAGAGAGAGACAGAGAGGGGGACAGAGATATACAGAGAGAGAGGCAGAGAGAGACAGACAGAGAGACAGACAGTGAGACAGACAGAGAGACAGACAGAGAGACAGACAGTGAAATAGGAGAGGAAGGGCGAGTGAGTGAGAGAGAGACAGACATAGAGACAGTCATAGAGATAGGGGAGGGAGGGCGAGTGAGTGAGAGAGAGACAGAGAGGCAGAGAGAGATATAGAGATGGAGAAGGGAGGACGAGTGACTGTGTGAGAAAGATGGTGGAGGAAGGACATGTGATTAAGAGAGAGAGAGAGAGAGAGAGAGAGAGACAGAGAGACAGAGAGAGAGACAGAGAGAGAAATACACAGATAGAGAGATACAGAGAGAGGGACAGAGAGAGACAGAGAGAGACAGGCAGAGAGAGACAGACAGAGAGAGAGAGAGACAGAGAGATGGGGAGGGAGGACGAGTGAGTGAGAAAGACAGACAGAGACAGAAAGAGACAGAGACAGAGAGAAACAGAGAGAAAGAGAGAGGGACAGAGAGAGACAGAGAGGGACAGGGAGACAGAGAGGGGGGACAGGGAGAGACACATAGAGACAGATAGAGACAGAACGAACGAACGAACAAACAAACTTTATTTTCAAAGGGTTAAGAATTGGGCACGCAGGCCCGTCTAACATTCTGCCCTTCTCTCACTCTCTTTCATACATTATTTCATTCACACATCATTCAAGGCTAACAGAGAACAGCAACAATAAAAAAGATATGCATTATAAAGGCATGGGCAAAATGCGAACATCAAAACTACACGACACAGTAAAATTAGATAATGGTCTGACACTTGTTATTAGCCATGTGGAATATACTGGCCTACCAAAAGGGGACTGGCTGTTATACTAGGGTTTTGTTATTATTATTATAGAGAGACAGAGAGAGGGACAGAGAGAGACAGAGAGGGGGACAGAGAGATACAGAGAGAGAGGCAGAGAGAGACAGACAGAGAGACAGACAGTGAGACAGACAGAACGAACGAACGAACAGACTTTATTTTCAAAGGGTAACAAATTGGGCACGCAGGCCCGTCTTACATTCGGCCCTTCCAATCACTCATCTTTCTTTCATCAACAGTGCATAGGAAAAAAAAAACATTGTCACATGAATTTTGTAAACATAAACAAGGCATATTACTATGTTATGAGACACATCAACCACCCACCCACACCTCTCCCATTCACTCCAACTCCACCACCCAACCACACACATACCCACACACACATACATGCCCCTACCCATCCACCACATCCCTACACCTACACATCTCCCCACCCATACACACCTCTCACCCACCACACACCCCATCCACCCACACCCCAAGCACACATACATTCCCCAACCCACACATCCCCCACCCACACACATCCACCCACTTACACACATATCCTCTACCCGTCCCATTACCCACCAACAATCACTCACTCACATATCCTCCTCCACCCACACACCTCCAATCACCCAGCCAAACACACAATCCTCAGCCACACATTCCCCACACACACACACACATCTCCCCGTCAACTCACATATTCCGCACCTACCCATACACAAATTCCGCACCCAGCCACATAATCTCCCATCTCCCCCAGCCCACTCACAGATCCCGAGCCCACCCCTACAAACATCCCCCACCATCTCCTAACCTACACACACTCACCCACCCACGTATCCTCTACCCACCCACACATCCTCTACCCACCCATCCCCCAACCAAACATCCCTTAACCACACACCCTTACTCATATACAATCACCCACCCATACATCCTCTACCCAACCACACATCCTCCACCCACCCATCCCCAAGCTACACATCCCTTAACCACACACCCCTACCCATATACACAAACATCCCAACCCAGAGACAGACAGAGAGACAGACAGTGAAATAGGAGAGGGAGGGCGAGTGAGTGAGTGAGAGACAGACATAGAGACAGTCAGAGAGATAGGGGAGGGAGGGCGAGTGAGTGAGAGAGAGACAGAGAGGCAGAGAGAGAGATAGAGATGGAGAAGGGAGGACGAGTGACTGTGTGAGAAAGATGGTGGAGGAAGGACAAGTTATTAAGAGAGAGAGACAGAGAGAGAGAGAGAGAGAGAGAGAGAGAGAGACAGAGACAGAGAGAGAGACAGAGAGAGAAATACACAGATAGAGAGATACAGAGAGACAAAGGTCCGACTTGGGTAAGACGTCAACATCTAGATAAAAATAAAAGCAAGCTGCATGTCCCTCACAAGACGTTGCCGTCAACCCCATCACATATTGTTGGTGTGATTTATAAGGCAATGCCACGTTCACTTGCTTGCCATTGCATTCTGAATGACCAGAATCTCACATCACCGAAATCAACGCAATGCGATCTGTTCCTCAATCACCCATGACTGATTTCGAACCCACGACGCTGTATTTCGAGCCCCGTGTGTCGTATTTCGAATCCCGTGTGACTTTTGACGAACCCTCGACTTGGAAAGGTCGGAAATTGTGAACCTGCGTGTCGATATCCCATAAGCCATCATCATCATCATCATCATCATCATCATCATCATCATCATCATCATCCAGTGCCTTGCCGGCTGGCGTGGGCGATCATGCCTTTCCACAAATTGCGATCTCCGACGGCATGGATAAATGTATGTGATTACTCCCATCCGTGCCATGCGACAAGACTGTCAGGAATATTCTCATGCTGTCTTCCTCTATCTCTCTTGCCGCAAGTCTTTCCAGTTGTCACAACATGTTCCAGTGTTTGTCTTCTCATAATGTGGCCAACAAATAATGACTGCTTCTTTCCGATGTTTGTGATGTCTTTGCGACTCAGCTTCCCTTAAAACATCCAGATTGCTCATTTTGGCTGTCATGGTAATTTTCATCATCCTTCTATAAAACCACATCTCCAAGGCTTCCAGGGATTTTTTCGCCTGTAATTATTCAGAATGGATTCGCAGCCGTATGTTAAAACTGGTTCTATGTAACATGCAAGAATTCTTTTTCTAAACCCCAAAGACAATGCCTGATTGCACAAAACGTTCTTCAGTTGATAGAATACAGATTGTATTTACCGTACTATGTTCTTTATCTCAGTCATGCATCTTCCATCTGACGTTATCCTTGTGCCTAGATATGTGGATTTCTGCTCTTTCCGCCAAATAGCGTCATTTACTTTAATTGCTCAATTAGGCACAAACTGTTTCTTTGATACCACCATGACTTCTGTACTTCTATTGTTTAAACTAAGGCCAACAGTCGCTGATAATGTCGGGGGGAAAAGGGGTTGGGTGGGTACATACTACTCTGCTAGGAGGGACGGTCAATGAGTAATGTCTTCTATATTCTATCTATGTAAATACTTTATCGATGTGCTATTTATTAATTTAGCGGGATTCCTCAAACACTATTCTGCACTGTGTATCTCAACCAACCAATTTCAGTCACAGGTTGCGCAACAGTTACGGTTTAAAGAGGTTACCAAAAAATGTTCTGTTAAAATAACGTAATGTCATAAACTTCCTTAATGAGACCCTGATTCGCATCGAAGAACGTTTAGGTATTGTTTATGGAGATTCAACAGTGGATGTTAGCACTGTCCTACTTTGGGTACGTCGTTGTGACGAAGCTGAAGTAGGTCAATCCTCACTGGATGAGGCAAAACGGACTAGCCGTCCGTCAACCGCATTGACTCCACACAACATTCATCAAGTTGATTCCACCGTGTACAAACCTTTGAATAACCATGGTCTTTAATGATTGTCACCACGAATGATGTCATCAACTCGATGAATCGGTATAACCAGATATAACCAGGTATGTTCCCCTCTCCCTGTAAAAGCTGTAGCCCGAGAGATGGCCGCAGGTGTATGCTGACTTAGGAATATAGCATGGCAGGATGTTCTAACAAGGCACACGACAGAAAATACTTTAGATCTACAACCGACAACCCTCACTGCGGATATGTCACTGTACGATAAAGATTCTGGATCAGTTATTACATTGTTAGCGTTTCCCATCGCGTTCCGCAAACTTTTCATGTTACAGTTAAAATGACGCATGCCGTCGGTTTCACAAACTAACCTAGTCTTTCACGTGGACCGAGACTATAATGGGCACCAGAATTTGTCTGGGAAAGTAAAGGGCGCCGACCTGATACTGACCATATCACCCACCGATGGACGACTGGTCTATACAAGTATGGTTCTAGCTCCATATGTCCAATGCGTCTCAAGATGTGTAAAAGAGACCTTTACTTTCTTTTGGCCAACGTTGTTACAAAAATTGGACTTTTAAGAGCATGCATCTTTCCCATGGCACCATACGCCTGTGAGACTTGAGCACTTACTACACAAGCTGAACAGTGCATAAATGCTTTTGAATAGAAATGTTATAGACAAGTTCTAAGAATATCTTGAATAAAGAAAAGAACAAATGCATCCATACTTCAAGAGCTGAATATTGAAGAGGGTTGGCTATTAAAGACGATAAAACAAAGAAAATTGATATATTTTGGTCACTTGAAACGTCATGAAAGTTTCGAGAGAACAATAATGGAGGGGTATATACCTGGGAAGAGAGGAAGAGGAAGATCAAAGAGAAGATGTTTGCAGGATGTGGCGGATGATCTCCAGATGGGCGTATCGGACGCGGGACATCTTGCTTGTGATCGAGAAGTTTTCCGGCGGGTTGTTATGGGAGCGAGGTTCTGCAAAGGACATGCTACTGAATGAAATGAATGTAGTTAAGTATTTTGGGTACTTGATTAACAGCAGATGGGAGATGTATTAGGGAAGTTACATGTAGACTAGCCCAGGCAAAGGCAGCAGTTCACAAGATGAAGGATATTCTCTGCAATTTATCTTTGTCAGTGAGATTAGAAAGCGATTTCTTAAAGGTTATAATAGCCAGTCCTGATGTACGAAAGCTAATCATGGACAATTATCAGATACGTGAGGAATACCATGGACGGATAGAAAGGGCAGTGAAAGCATCCTGCAAGAAGTTAGCCTACAAAGAGAACTGCCACTCGCATCAGAAGAAGATAGTCCACATTCTTTGGGCGTATTATGGAGAAGTGGAAAGCTGCAGTATGTCGTGACAACGGGGAAGTCGGAGGGCAGAAGAAGGCAGGGAGAGACCGAGAGATATGATGCTGGGCAGTTTGACATCATGGCATGGAAGAACGTGTAATTACAGAAAAGATTAGCAGCACATGAGACAGGAGGCCGCGGACAACATAATCATCACCAACGCCACACATCATTGAGTGTAAAAGACTTTCTTATGACGTATTAGAACTACATGTTTGAGTTGAGTTGAGTTAAGAACCGACATCATTGCACTCAGAACATTCCCATACGTGCTCCGTCCCCTCGTTCAACTACATGTTATAGGTTACAAAACGCCCAACTAAACCGAGAGAGTATGTGATCAGATACGAACGAAATTAAATCCTGTCTAGTAAAACTGAGAGTGTGAATCTGTAGTAAAATGTAGCATATATTTCTAAAAATGACGGAAAACGTCTGTGGAACAGAGAAAATTACTTTTATTCAAGTTGGATTTTGAAGCTGAAGTCATTATAACATTATCAAATGATCTACGTCACTGACAGAGAATTTCAAAATCAAAGTTATTGATTAACGTCTGTAAGGGTTTCTTCCTGTTTCGCAGTTTCATATTACTGTAATTAATTAGTAATGTTATTTATCTTTTTCTTACTCTGTTCCTTCGTATTTCCGACTTCTCTTTTCTCTGTCGCGCGATCCACATTCTTCTTATGCAGTTTCTTTTCCTTCGTTCTCAAATTCCTCAATCTGTCTTCCTCAATTTCCTTATATATCTTCTACTATTGTCTTTCTCTGCCTCTTTTCCATCCTCTATTAGTAAAATTCCCTCTTTCTATTACCGTTCTCTTCTTCATCACATTTCTCAGTCACCGCTGTTTTTTTTTTTTATTCACTCCCATTTTCTCTCTTTCTTCAGGTGCACACTTAGTCTTATTGCCTTGTTTGTCTTACTCACATCCTCCTTCTTTGGCAATCTTTCCTATAGATTTGTTTCCTGAGTAATCCTATCTCCTTCCCTGACTTCAGGCTATCCTTCTATTTCCTCAGTATTTTCTTTTTTGTTTTCTTTCAGGCTCGCCTTCTCTTTTGTCAGTCTGTTTCTCTTTTCTTTATTAGTATCCTCACCTCCCTTCCCCACTGTTTCCTGACCCTTCTTCCTCAGCCTATCCGTCTTTCTTCTTCATAGGTATATCCTGCTATCTCATCCTTCTTCTTCCACAGTTTCTCCTCCTTCTCCATATCTCTCAGTCTCTCCTCCACTGTCTTCCCTAATCTCTTCTCATCATTCTTCCTCAATCTCTTCTCATCATTTTTCCTCAACCTCTTCTCATACTTCCTCCTCAATTTCTCTTCGTCCTTATTCCCCGATCTTTTCTCATCATTTTGTCTCAATCCCTTCTCATCATTCTTCCTCGGTTTCTCCCTTTCTGTCTTCTCATTCTATTCTCATCATTCTTTCTCAGTCTCTTCAGATCATTCTTCTACAATCTCTTCTCATCATTCGTACTCAATCTCTTCTCATCATTCTTCCACAGTGTCGTAATAAGTGTCGTCCCTGGAGTGAGGGGAATCAACACCCACATTCTTTTAACCCCATATCATTATCTTGCGGATCTCCTAGCTTTCTGTCCACAACACCCCGTTAGTCCTTGGATCTCTCTCTCTCTCTCTCTCTCTCTCTCTCTCTCTCTCTCTCTCTCTCTCTTACCACTGGACCATGTCCCCTCTCATTCTTTTCCAAAACATATTACACAACACTAGCTTCTAACAAAATGACAAATTAATTTAATAAAGAAAGGTGTCAGGTATGTGCAAAGTGTATGTGTAGAATGTCTGACGTACAATCTAGTGTGTATGCAGAATCAGACCGAACAACTCAGGAGCAAAGTCTGCTTCATCACAGTACTGGCCACACAACAGCACCATATATCAAGTACAAGAAGACCTCACCAAATGATGCGTCTCTATGGCCAAATGTCGACTTCCTCCAATAGCTCTTGGATAGTCCGGATGCCTGGTCACCAATAATGGATATAGTCCAATACTGACCATGAATATGATACACACAGTGTAACTAATATGTCACTAAACGTTCTGTGATCTGATAACCCCTGTACAGTGAAATAATGTTTACTATCACTTTGAAACTAAACGTTAGTAGTTAATTTCTCATAGGAATTCCCCAATTGTAACACACAATGTTAATTGGTAATGTCTCACAAAAATTCCCAATTTTGAAAAACACAATGTTCAATTTCCAATTCTCTATATAACTACTATTGTTCTTGTCACTGGTGGTATTGTAAGTGTCTTCACTTTACTATGATGAGAACTACTACTGTGTAATCACTCTTATAGTCTCATCGTTTCCCGCTCAGCAGAGGCCAGGTTCTTGCAGACCCTCTGGGTTATGGACCCAGTGCAAAAGCCGCTGAGTAAAAAACCGCCTTCATTGATCGAGCCATGACTTTTCTTCTAGCTTGTTGTAAAATATAGTGGAACCTGTTGAAGAGAGAACACACCTGGTGAGAGCAACCCGATTCCAACCTTTATTAGGTGAGTGTAGGCCGACGGCCGCACTCAGATATATAACAGAGAACCAAACTCTGTCATAAGGCAGAGGAGCTCATCACATCGGTCTGAGTCATGCTAAGACAAAGAAAGACTAAAGGAAAAGTGCAGAAACCCAGTAGATACCCTACTGGAAGATCCTACCACTTGACATTTCCTTTATCCCCCCAACCATTCTCAATCTCCCTAAATGTCATCCCACTACATTGTCCTTAACTCACTGAGTTAATTGATATCTCACACTAGCTATTCCAGCAACGCGATAGCCTACTGCTGCCCACGCTCTTATAATACGTTCTCATAACGCACATTACCACTCTAGTCTCCTAAGAATAATCTAACTTGAGTCTATCTAATTAAATACCATATATTTATTCTGGTTTGAAAATGAGACTACGAAATCACACAATGGATACATGTCCGCCGACGTAAATCAACACAAGACACTGTAGTCTCTCTCTCTCTATAATCAAACCAGGAACACTACACACACGTCCTTGTTGTGTCACAACATTTGGTCGACTCCCGCCAAAGTTGTTTATCCAGACTGTTTTAATTCTGCGTCTGAATGACGTCACAAATCTGTCCAGACACTAGGCGTCAATAAACTATTTTTTTCTCTCCGTTTCCGACTCGATGGAAACAACTGGCTGGCTGCCCCGCTTTCATCTGGAGACTTGTCCCGGTACTTCAAAAAGTCCCGCCAGTCTGTGATCTAGAGAATAATTTCCCCACAACAAAAGATCCTGCCGACTTCCATCCAGACAGTCTGTCTACCACATCAAAGGATGGCTGTCGCCTGTAGACGGATGGCGCGACAGCCTTTCATCGATCGACATCTGCAAGAATTTTCGTGACACACAGTTTCTCCTCCTTCTCCATATCTCTCTAAGTCTCCTCCTCTGTCTGCTTCAGTCTCTTCCCATCATTCTTCCGCAGTCTCTTCTCATAATTCTTCCTCAGTCTCTTCTTATTTTTCTTCCTCAATCTCTTCCCATTATTCTTCCCCAATTTCTTCTCATCATTCTTCCGCAGTCTCTTCTCGTCATTTTTCCACAGTCTCTTATCATTTTTCCTCAATCTCTTCTGATCATTCTTTCCTAGTCTCTTCTCATCATCCTTCCCCAGTCTCTTCTTGTCATTCTTTCTCATTCTCTTGTAATCATTCTTCCTCAGCCTCTTCTTATAATTCTTCCTCACTCTCTTCGTATCATTCTTCCTCAATCTCTTCTCATCATTCTTCCGCAGTCTCTTCTCTTCATTCTTCCTCAATCTTATCTCATCATTCTTCCTCAGTCTCTTCTAATCATTCTTCCTCAGTTTCTCCTCGTCCTTATTCCTCATTCTCTCCGCCTCCCTCCTTCTACGCCTCGCCTTTCCCCCTCAGTCCCTTCTCATCATTCTTTATCTTTCTTTATCCCTCTTCCTATGTTCCTCTTATCCCTTTCCTCAATCCCGTCTCCTCCTCCTTTCTAAGTCTCACTTCCTGTCCCCTCGGTCTCTTGTCCCCCATCGCCTTCAGTCTCCACGCATCCTCTTCCTCAATCTCATACTCTCCATATTTCCAAACCTCCCTACTCCATCAACAACAATAGCTCCTACTCGATCATCCACAGATTTTCGCTCTACTTCTGTCAAAGTTTCTCCTTCCTCTTCTACCTCAGTAACACCTCCTTCTCCTGCTTGTCTCTCCCACCCCTTCTTACATCTTTCTCATTCTCTCGTCCTTTTCTTCTTCAGTCTCCCTTCCTTTTTCCTATGTCCTCAGGCTCTCCATCCTTCTCTAGTCTCCCATGATTGTTCTTCTTCAGCGGATTAATAAGTTTTTATTTACTCTTCTTTACAACATCCTTACTATCCTTCTAATGTAATCTTCCATGTTAATTCTTACTCCTTTGTCTCTCGTCTACTAATCTGTCTTTCTCTGTGTTTCCTAATAGTCTATCTTCTTTCGCCTAGACTACGTGCACTTCTATTTCAGTCAGATCTATCAATAATTCTCCATCTTTCTCACGGTCACCAATCTTTCACATGTGATTTCATCTCCTTATCATCAAGACTCTCTCTCTCTCTCTCTCTCTCTCTCTCTCTACCTTATTTCTTACTCTTCTTATGTCTCCCTTCATAATCCATCCTCCGTTTTCTTTTTCCCCTTCTCTCGTTTCATTAATTACCATTTATCCTCGTTCTAATTCCTCATATTTCTCGTCACCTCTGTTTATTATGTCTCTCCTTCACTTCCGAAGACTTAGCTTCTTCTCCATGATTCTCCTTTCTCGTTCTTTGACTGCCTTCTCTTCAGTCCTGGTCTCCATATTGTGTCTGGAGTACGCATCCCCTGCTTTATCTTCACAAACCTGCTGCTCATTCTACAGCTCCTTCTGTTTCAGTTTTGTTTCGTTCTATTGTTTCCTACTCATCTTCCTCTACTTCCCCTCTCAAAAAAACCAAAAAAACAAAAACAAAACAAGAAGTAAACATTGAAGAATAAAGAAGAAGAAGAAGAAGAAGAAGAAGAAGAAGAAGAAGAAGATGATGATGATGATGATGATGATGATGATGATGATGATGATGATGATGATGATGATGATGATGATGATGATGATGATGAAAGAAGAACAATAGCAGCAGCAGCAGCAACAAAAACAACAACAACAACAATAACAACAACAACAACAACAACAACGAAAACAACAGCAATAATGAATGAGGAATTTCTGGAGAGCAGACATGATTATATTTCAAACATTCTTTTGTGTCTTTAAGTATCACTTTCTCCTTGTCTCTCTTGCTTTGTTCATTCTGGAGTATACTTCTGAAAGTCAAGTAAGCTGCCACGAGACAATGAGAATGCTCCTACTGGCTCCTCCTCGCTCGTCTGCCGGCTTGGTGGGCATGCGTTCGGATCCGCACCGAGACGGATTGTTATGTTTCTGGGTCCTCAGATCAGCTCAGCCTAAAATGGCCACCAGGACATGTCGTGAGAAGTAAAGACGGACGGTGTGACACTGACCAAACCCCCCCCCCCCAACGAGTAACGATTCATTCATTCATTCATTCATTCATTCATTCATTCATCCATTCATTCATTTATTCATTCATTCATTCAGTAGCATGTCCTTTGCAGAACCTCTCCCCCATAACAACCTTCTGGAAACCTTCTCGGCCATAATTAAAGATGTCCCGCTTCCGATGCACCCATCTGGAGATCATCTGCCACATCCTGCACCCATCTTCTCTTTGGCCTTCCTCTTCCTCTCTTTCGAGGCATATACCCCTCTATTATTGTACCGATATCTATAAAAATGTGTCTAGTGCCTAATCATATACCTAATGGGAGTTATGTCTATTGGAGTGTCCTTTGCTAACTTACTTATTAAAGTAAATGTTATCATCGTAAAATGCAAAACACCCTAAATTGCAAAAAGACCTTACCCTTGGCTAGTACAAGTAACTTATCTGAGACGACATTGGGCAAAATGAAACTAGATGTCAAGTTATGAAAGCTCATCCCAACCAGAATAATTACTCCGTATGCCTGGGAGGAAATAAGATTGAAGAAAATAAGAGGAATGGTGGACTGGTACTGGGTGAGAGGATCAATAAAGCTGAAGCACAATGCTGATGATTCGGATTTTCCTGGGGAATGGGTACACGATCGCCTAAGAGAGTTTAACCTTCACATGAGGGTGATTTGGGCTCTTAGCTTTCTATATCGCTCTAATTTTATCGTAAGATTTATTGGGAAATAAAACTTTGCTGCTGTATATAGGTTACGTTTCTTCTTCTCCTCCTCCTCCTCCTCCTCCTTCTTCTCCTCCTCCTCCTTCGTCTCCTCCTCCTCCTTCTACTCCTCCTCCTCCTTATGTTCCCCTATCCTCCTCCCCCTTCTCCTCCTCCTCCTCCTAATTCTTCTTCTTCTTCTTCTTCTTCTTCTACTTCTTCTTCTTCTTCTTCTTCTTCTTCTTCTTTAGTTTGAGCTAACAACGATAGTTTGGCTCATGTAACCTACCCATCTAAATAGCATAGATACCTATCACCACACATCCCCCTCCCCCACCCCCTCCCCTGACACCCCACACATTCAAACCACACTATCTCTTTATACACAAACAAACCAGACAAAGCATTTCACAAACGCGCCAAGGGCATCACCCCCAGACATCGAGATGTCAGGAAACTATTGGAGGCAGAGGCTTCAATATTTTAATTAAAGTGTCCTCATTGGAACGTGGCTGACAGGGTTGGGAATATCAGTGTAACTACCTGTTTGGGATCTAAGACATCGCTTCCATCAGTGGAACCGGCCCATCATACGCGTACATTTCTGTTTTTCTCTTTGCAGAAAGGGCGTTTTAGGCTGGACAGGTGTGAGAAACACACACAAAATATGACTGAGAAACTCGACAGATGGGAGAAACACACACACAATATGACTGAGAAACTCGACAGATGGGAGAAACACACACAAAATATGACTGAGAAACTCGACAGATGGGAGAAACACACACAATATAAGTCGGAGAAGCTCAACGAATGGGAGAACCACACAAAATATGACTGAGAAGTTCAACGAAAGGGAGAACCACACACATATAAAATCGACTGTTTCGACCAAAATCTTTATCAATGGAACAACAAAACTGAAAAACAAAATGTAAAAAATTAAAAATAACACAAAGGAGTACTTATTTGGAACGGATTCTAATCGGGAATATTGCTTTTATTAGGAATCCAGTGACAACCCATCAGCAGTAAATTCGGATTTGATGTATTGTGATCTATGTACTATGATCTATGTACTATGATCTATGTACTATGATCTATGTTCAGTTCAGTTCAGTTGCGGTTCCAACATCACAGAAACGGGTGGTCGCCATTATGCTCCGTTCCTGTGCCAGTGAATATCACATAAAATGTTCCTCACTGCCCCTATGTACTATGATCTATGTACTATGATCTATGTACTATGATCTATGTACTATTAGCTATGTACTGTTATCTATTTATGGCGTCGTTTAACGTCATCTATTGTTGCTGTTAGTTTTGATCAGTCTACTATTATGTATGTACAGTTATCCATGCACTGTTATGTAGGTACAATTATCTATAAATTATGATGTATGTACTATTATCTTTGTACTATTATTTATGTACTATTATCTATGTATGCCGTTGTTTCACTTCATCTATTGTTTCTGTCAGTTTTGGTCCGTCTAATGTTATCTACGGCGTAATTATTAATACGCCGGCTTCCTGGCCTAGAGGTTAGAAACTTTTCTCCGTAATCTCGTATACTCTCGTAGGTAACGTGACGACGGTGAGAATCAGCAGTGGTTCGAATCGCGTCGGTAATTTACGGAGTATGTGAGCAGGCCGCTCAGAAATCAATGGCAAACTACTGAGCGTAATCTTGCCAAGAAATCAACAATGAGCTGAAACATGCTGATGCATATAGCGATGTCCTGTAAAGGATATGCAAACAACTTTTTTTTATATTGAACACACCACACCTGGACTGTCGATTGGTCAATAACAAGCGATTCGCCCTTTCCACGGCCTTAATTATGTTTTAAGTCATGTCACAAACACTCCATCTACACCAGGCCTCATTTTCTTTGCGTTTATTTCGCTCATTACATAACTGGCCTCAATAAAGTTGTCTATGTCACAACGAGACCCAGGGAAGACGGCTGGTGATAGTAGTGGGTTACGTCCTAACTGATTAGGATTTCTGGATTGTGGTGCTGGATTGACCCCAATCCAGCTGGATTGGGGTTAGGGGTTAGGGGTTAGGGGTTAGGGTTAGGGGTTAGGGGTTAGGGTTAGGGGTTAGGGTTAGGGGTTAGGGTTTAGGGGTTAGGGTTAGGGGTTAGGGTGTTAGGGTTAGGGTTTAGGGGTTAGGTTTTTTTTGTCTTCTCCTAATTATACTTTCTGGATTGACTTCGATGGATTGCCCCCAATCCAGTTCGGGACCAGGGCGGTTTGGGTAGGGTAGGTACTTAGGTCATATGTAAGGGTTGATAATTCTAATAAAAGACATGTTTTTCTAAGAGTAGATAACTGTGTGTATAATATTTTAACTAATTTAAAAAAAATAAAATAAAAATAAAAGACAATCAGAGGCGCCCGCGGGGCAGTCGCAGGAGCGAGCACGGGCGACAGTCGCTTGGGTGCGGTTTGAACCCAGTCAGTGTCTTGTAGTAACCACATGGCCAGTCATTTCTGAGTGACCACAAGCCGGTCAGTGACGAGTGTGGGTGGTGGGGCTAGACGGTTCGAACCCTCGAGGCGCACCGGGTGTGATATGAAAATTGTAATAGGTAAAAAGGTAAATATGGCGTGTATATGAGCTGTAGTGGGTCGTAGTGGCTTATAAAACTATCATCATATAGATTACACCTCTTCAAATGAAAACCTTAAAAAAGTAAAGATGGCCTGTAGTAACGGTTGTAAGGGGGCGTGGCTTCGTGGTATTCGTTGTTAAGGGGTTGGTGAGTGATGATGTACCTATATAACAGCTTCCGAACAATTTAAAGGGATGGGCGAGTGGCGAAGTGGCTAAGTAAATGCGTCGGTTCCTTGCTAAGAGACAGAGGAGTTGCTAGATAAAGGCTCCAGGTTGTTGTCAGGGGGTTGGTGAGTGTACAAATAGCTAAATAACTGCTTCTGATCCTTGTTAAGAGGTGGGCGAGGGGCGGATTGGTTGGATAATTACGCCCGTTCCTTGGTAAGAGCCAGGGTGATCGAGTGGAGAAGTGGGTAAATATAGGCATGGAGGTATACCACCGACACATTCAACGCATAATTTCGGCGTCGGTCGTCAGAAGACCAAGGATATTTTCATTATATGTCTATTGTAAAGGGGTCGACTGTTTGTTATAACGGGGTTACTATTATCTATAGTGACTGGGACTTAAATTCTATCAGAATACCGGTTACAGCTCTTCAAATGAAAACTTTGAAAGTGTAAAGATGGTCGATGGTTTTAGTGGGTATGACTTTGTGATATTCGTTGTTAATGGGTGGGGTGAGTGGCTGAGTAACTAGATAAACGCTTCTGAACACTATCATCGGGTTCGAATCCCAGTGGGGCGGTCTAGTGGTAGAAGAAATATTGATATTATCTGGTTCCTTAGTTGTGATGTCGAGCTCTTGTGCTATTAACCCGGTTATGTTTAGAATAGGAGAGGTGGTGTGCTGGTTGCGGAGTATGTTTAGGGGGTACCCCAGACACCGTGGAAGTGACAGGTTCGAATCTCAGAACTTTGTCGTGGGTAAGATTTCCAGTCATCAAGGTGTGGGTGTCGTCGCGGCCACAAGTCCCACCGCTGATGAAAAACACAGGCAGCAGATTTCACCATTGTACCTACGAGTCACAAAATATAAGCTAACTTAACATTCAGAATATGACCTCAACAGGTGTTGCCAAAAATCAATACTTATTCTTATAACGGCTAATCCAGGGGATTATCGTCATCGTAATGACCAAGTCAGGTTAATAA
The DNA here is from genome assembly GCA_963921405.1 of Cepaea hortensis. NCBI lineage: Eukaryota > Metazoa > Mollusca > Gastropoda > Stylommatophora > Helicidae > Cepaea > Cepaea hortensis. The sequence goes on along the minus strand of OY992885.1, from coordinate 101,006,618 downwards.
TATTTCTTATATCTCCGCCATTGCAAATAGTTCACGATATTAATAAATGTTCATATAAAGGTTGGAAGGGGATTAAAAGATTAACACCTATTGTCGGGACATCCAATAAAAATCAATAACACGACCCTCGATTTTTCTCATAATTGCCGATTGGAGATTATGGGCTAGGTGTATGTGTCCTTATTTAGTTAAAACAGGTGGTATGAGTAGGAGATATCACAAACAGTATCAGCATGTGCCACTCTGATCTTAAATATCAGTAGTTCGTTATTCTTGTGACATTGAAAACGCTTGTGGCTTGAAGACAGATGGTGTACTATGTTATTATGTGGTGTATATAGATTGACCAGTATGTGAAGTTTATAAGGCCACCCCTGCCAGCGCATCGTAGCTGTGTTGTGACTTGTCGCCTAGTACATCCGGGTGTAAAAATAACCAAAAATATTTCACATCAACTCAGACATGCCTCTATATAGCTGCACTGCGAACATGGCTAGAGTCTACTTTAGGAAAGTATCGTGTATCTGTGTATACGGGTTTACCACTGCTTATAGATGTGTGCAGTATTATTAGAAAGCGGCCGTTATGTCTACATTATCAAAGTATGTTGCCTTACAGAGCTGGTATAGTATCTATGTGTCTGCTACGTTGTATGTTTTGTCATGTTGCCTTGTAGTATTTGGAGGGAGTTTCATGCGGGTGTCTAGTGAACTTTTTAAAAACTATGTCTCAGAATCCACAACGCCACTGGCATTAGAGGCTTTTCAACTTGTCTGCTCATTGACCACGCTTCACAGTCATACTAAAGTACGGGTTCTATGTAGTACTTAAACACTCCTTTTATTTCTCATTACAGTTGTCAACTTTATATTAGTCAGTATGTTTTCCAATTTGCAAAAGACAACCTTCATCACAGCGATTCTTGTTCCAACGCTTTAAAGCCACCTCCTATCAGACATTTTTTTCTTTCCTTTTATGCTCACGGCTACCGTTTCCCCATTTCAAGCTCCATGTCTCTACTCGTATGCATTAGTGTGGTAGAAGTAAACCGATAACTCACAAGATAGACGTATATTATCACACTGTATATGAACATGTGGGAAACGGCTACATCCGGGCAAAGAGGGCGTTGTATCTGTCACATGCGTATGGATACAGCCGAGACACGTGGTTAAGAGGGATACTACAGAAAAAAACGGTATTATGTTGGCGATCGAACCAGGGGACCTAATTCGTGATGACCACTATGTACGGGAGTGATTCTGCCCCCTCGTCAACAGGGCGTCGGAGGTTTAAAAGGGTGTTCATTCTCTCGCTTTTCTATTTCCGAGTTGTCATAGGGTCACCAAGTAACAGTAAATAACACGAAACTACTACTACCAAGGCCTTTATACACCACAATGCAGTTTCGAATATAATATACACAACTATAATCAAGTCATCACAGTATTCAACTAACCCGTTCTCATAGACATAGAGGAGAGATGTGAGCACCGAGGCCAGTTGGGGGAGGTGTACCTTTTACTTAACATTTATCGGGTCATACACCGACGAGTGTTTAGCTATATTTATCATATAATATTACCCGTGAACACAACAAGCTTCCCCGGATCAGTCTTAGGCTTCTCATATAACATGACATATCACGTACCCGCTGTCCTGACCAGCAAAGTTATCGCTTCTCAGAGCAGACATTTACACTTTCATTAATTCTTCTGCCTGGCCAAAGGGGGTCTTTGCATCTTTCCGCAGAAACCTAGTTCCAATGCTAATATATGTTTTTCAATGTGTCGGCTCATTACCACATTTCACATCCTGGCAAAAGTACAGGTTCTATGTTCCACTCCAACAGTCAAATAAGAAAAAATGTTAGCCAAATTATTAAAATGTTGGCCAAAAATAGAAATATATCGACCAGACGTATAAAATGTAGGAAAAATTGTTAGCTAAACTTATAAAACTCGTGGTCAAAATAAGAAATATCTCAACCAAGCGTATAAGAAATAGGAAAAAGGCTAGTCAAACTAATGAAAATGTTGGCCAAATACAGAAATATCTCGACCAACTTATAAAATGTAGGAAAAATTGTTAGCCAAACTGACAAAACTGTTAGCCAAAATAAGAAACGTCTCGGCCAACTTATAAAATGTAGGAAAAATTGTTAGCCAAACTGACAAAACAGTTGGTCAAAATAAGAAACGTCTCGACTAACATTATAAAAAGTAGAAAAAATTGTAACCAAATTAATTTAAAAAGGTGACCAAAATAGGAAATATCTCGACCAAAATTATGAAAAGTAGGAAAATTGTTCGTCAAATGTGACAAATATTGGGCAAGTAGGAAATCATGTTAGCCAAATAGGAAAAATATCGATCAAACTTATAGATGTCTCGGCCAAATTTATAAAATGTATGAACATTTGTTAGCCAAAGGTGAAAAAACATTGACCAAGTAATGAAATATCTCATCCGAATTTATAACAAGTAAGAAAATATGCTAGTAAAATCAAGAAATATGTCGACTGAAGTTATACAATAGGCGAAACGATGGACAAACTTATAAAGATGTCGACCGTTATAAGAAAATGTATTACCCAAATTAGGAAAAAATATTGGCCAAGTGGAGAAATATCTCGACCAAACTTACAAAAAAATAGGAAAATATGTCGACTAAAGTAGGAACATTTGTTAGCCAAAGATGAAAAATATTGGCCAAGTAAAGAAATATTGCATCCAAACTTTTAAAATGTAGGAAACTTTATTAACCAAATGTGAAAAATATTGTCCAAGTAAAGACATGTTACAACTAATCTTATAAATATCTCAACCATACTTATGAAAAGGAGGAAAATGTGTTAACCTAAGGGGGAAAATATTGGCCAAGTGAAGAATTATCTCATCCATTCTTATAAAACTTAGGAAAATGTGTTAACCTAATGAGAAAAATATCGCCCAATTGAAGAAAAAAGTTACACAAAACTTATAAAACTTAGGAAAATGTGTTAACCTAATGAGAAAAATATCGACCAATTGAAGAAAAAAGTTACACAAAACTTATAAAACTTAGGGAAATGTGTTAACCTAATGAGAAAATATCGCCCAAGTGAAGAAAAAAAATTACACAAAACTTATAAAACTTAGGAAAAGGTGTTAACCTAATGAGAAAAATATCGCCCAATTGAAGAAAAAAGTTACACAAAACTTATAAAACTTAGGAAAATGTGTTAACCTAATGAGAAAAATATTGACCAAGTAAAGAAAAACATACACCAAACTTCTGAAAAGTAAGAAAATTTGTTAACCAAATGGGAAAAATATTGGCCAAGTGGAGAAATATCTCAACCATACTTATGAAAAGGAGGAAAATGTGTTAACCTAATGAGAAAATATCACCCAAGTGAAGAAAAAAGTTACACAAAACTTATAAAACTTAGGAAAATGTGTTAACCTAATGAGAAAAAGATCGCCCAAGTGAAGAAAAAAGTTACACAAAACTTATAAAACTTAGGAAAATGTGTTAACCTAATGAGAAAAATATTGACCAAGTAAAGAAAAACGTACACCAAACTTCTGAAAAGTAAGAAAATTTATTAACCAAAAGGGAAAAATATATGGGCTAAACTATGAAATATGTTGACCGAACTAAGAAAGTGTGTTAACCAAAGGGGGAAAAATGGTGGTCAAAACATGAAACATCTCGACCAAGCTTATAAATAGCTCGTGTAAACTTATTTAAAAAAAAAAAAAGTAGGAACAAATATTGCTTCTGTAGTTATGTCAAACGTGTCTTGAACTTTTATCTGAACAGACATTTCACAAGACATAATCATCAACGTCAACACTTTCCCTCTTTTACATTACCGAAAGTTTCAACTTATCAGTCCAGAGTATCCACTAAAGAAGCACTTATGCATACTAATCACCCAGCTCTTCACACTCTTGGTTTTTTTTTTTTCTTTTCTAACGCAAAGTGTCTCTGTCTTTCATAGATAGCTTCACAACTTTTCTATGTAGCACCACTAACAACGCCAAACCTTCGTTTCACATGAGCTCTAATGAAACAGCCATAACAACATTTAGGGCAATCTGTGGCTCCACCTGGGATAGTTTCAATATCATCTGAGTATTCGTCAGCAAAGATCCACTTCCCATGGCTGATATCTTCAACTTTCTATACCACAATGTCTGCTACACTAACCTTCCATTGGTCCATCTTTCAACAATACAAAGAGTGTTCTCGAAGTCTAGCTAACATAACATTGCTTACTTTGTCCACCTCTATCACACTTTGTCATTTCACAGCTGCAATAGCGGCAAGTCTGCAACCAACCAACAGTGTCTGTTATGAAGTCGACCTTTCTTAAAGCCACGTCTGCCTTACTGAACCCTTGAATACCCTCTACCACATCGTCTAACCGACTTTCAACATTTCATACCAATTAACATTAACATTCTCTTTGATTACAGAACAACTGATTTTCTGCTGACTAGGCAGATTTTCCAACCTCGTGGAGATAAATCATATGCTCCCTAACCTACTAGGCGCTATTCTAGACAACGAATATGGTCATCGACCAGCACCCCCTAGGCAGAACTTGAAAAAACAACAGAGCTTGGGTTATTGAGACGAATGAGTTGCATTCCTTGGACTACCAGAAAGACATCAAACACAACAAACTCTTTCTTACTAACCCTAACACTAAGTATACATCAACTAACCCTAACCCTAAACCTAAGTATACATCAACTAACCCTAACCCTAAACCTAAGTATACAACAACTAACCCTAACCCTAACCCTAACTATACAACAAACTCTTTCTTAAGAGACATAGATACAAACCAGTGTTAGAAATGAAAAAGTAAAATTTATGTGATTACATTTTAATTAAAATTTAAAACTAATAAATCGCACTTTTATTGCGCGCTTCACTTAATATACAGATATAGGGTAAGTATAGGTATAAGTTAGGTATAGGACATATATCAAGCTTACATCTTGCGCAATAAAAGTGCGATTTATTAGTTTTAAATTTTAATTAAAATGTAATCACATAAATTTTACGTTGAAAAGCCTCTAATGCCAGTGGCGTTGTGGATTCTGAGACATAGTTTTTAAAAAGTTCACTAGACACCCGCATGAAACTCCCTCCAAATACTACAAGGCAACATGACAAAACATACAACGTAGCAGACACATAGATACTATACCAGCTCTGTAAGGCAACATACTTTGATAATGTAGACATAACGGCCGCTTTCTAATAATACTGCACACATCTATAAGCAGTGGTAAACCCGTATACACAGATACACGATACTTTCCTAAAGTAGACTCTAGCCATGTTCGCAGTGCAGCTATATAGAGGCATGTCTGAGTTGATGTGAAATATTTTTGGTTATTTTTACACCCGGATGTACTAGGCGACAAGTCACAACACAGCTACGATGCGCTGGCAGGGGTGGCCTTATCAACTTCACATACTGGTCAATCTATATACACCACCTAATAACATAGTACACCATCTGTCTTCAAGCCACAAGCGTTTTCAATGTCACAAGAATAACGAACTACTGATATTTAAGATCAGAGTGGCACATGCTGATACTGTTTGTGATATCTCCTACTCATACCACCTGTTTTAACTAAATAAGGACACATACACCTAGCCCATAATCTCCAATCGGCAATTATGAGAAAAATCGAGGGTCGTGTTATTGATTTTTATTGGATGTCCCGACAATAGGTGTTAATCTTTTAATCCCCTTCCAACCTTTATATGAACATTTATTAATATCGTGAACTATTTGCAATGGCGGAGATATAAGAAATATTATTAACCTGACTTGGTCATTACGATGACGATAATCCCCTGGATTAGCCGTTATAAGAATAAGTATTGATTTTTGGCAACACCTGTTGAGGTCATATTCTGAATGTTAAGTTAGCTTATATTTTGTGACTCGTAGGTACAATGGTGAAATCTGCTGCCTGTGTTTTTCATCAGCGGTGGGACTTGTGGCCGCGACGACACCCACACCTTGATGACTGGAAATCTTACCCACGACAAAGTTCTGAGATTCGAACCTGTCACTTCCACGGTGTCTGGGGTACCCCCTAAACATACTCCGCAACCAGCACACCACCTCTCCTATTCTAAACATAACCGGGTTAATAGCACAAGAGCTCGACATCACAACTAAGGAACCAGATAATATCAATATTTCTTCTACCACTAGACCGCCCCACTTAGATTCGAACCCGATGATAGTGTTCAGAAGCGTTTATCTAGTTACTCAGCCACTCACCCCACCCCTTAACAACGAATATCACAAAGTCATACCCACTAAAACCATCGACCATCTTTACACTTTCAAAGTTTTCATTTGAAGAGCTGTAACCGGTATTCTGATAAAATTTAAGTCCCAGTCACTATAGATAATAGTAACCCCGTTATAACAAACAGTCGACCCCTTTACAATAGACATATAATGAAAATATCCTTGGTCTTCTGACGACCGACGCCGAAATTATGCGTTGAATGTGTCGGTGGTATACCTCCATGCCTATATTTACCCACTTCTCCACTCGATCACCCTGGCTCTTACCAAGGAACGGGCGTAATTATCCAACCAATCCGCCCCTCGCCCACCTCTTAACAAGGATCAGAAGCAGTTATTTAGCTATTTGTACACTCACCAACCCCTTGACAACAACCTGGAGCCTTTATCTAGCAACTCCTCTGTCTCTTAGCAAGGAACCGACGCATTTACTTAGCCACTTCGCCACTCGCCCATCCCTTTAAATTGTTCGGAAGCTGTTATATAGGTACATCATCACTCACCAACCCCTTAACAACGAATACCACGAAGCCACGCCCCCTTACAACCGTTACTACAGGCCAT
>OY992885.1:100977214-100994714 GCA_963921405.1 Cepaea hortensis | reverse complement strand
TTATTGTGCTAATTCAACGCATATCAACGGCTAAAATACTGACAACGTATGTCACATGTTAAAATACTTTCAACGTATATAAAGAGTTAAAATACTGACAACGCAAGTAAGAGATTAAATCACTGACAACGTATGTAAAAGGTTAAAATATTGACAACGCATGTCAAAGGTGTAGATACTGACAACGTGTCAAAGATAAAAATACTAACTACGTGTGTCAAAGGTTAAAATACTGACAACCTGTGTCAAAGGTTACAATACTGACAACGTGTGTCAAAGGTTAAAATACTTAAAATACTGACAACTTGTTTCAAAGGTTAAAATACTGACACTACACAAGAATTAAACATCAAACAGTATCAGGTTTATTTGTAAACTAAAGTTCAATAGCCGCATCAAATGTCCATGGTTTAGAAAGAATTGTAATGAACAACATGGTTTCTGGAAAACCAGGTCACGTCTGACCAACACCACGGAGCAGGCAGGATATGATACATTCACCGAGCATGAGAATGCATCATGCAGAGTAACTGGCAATCGGTGCTTTCTTGAGGACACTGATGAAACAGACAATTGTCTGCGACAATTGAAGATTATATATTTTTTTAAAATATAGTCAAACCTCGGTTTTCGTCAATTTCGGTTTTCGTAGATTTTTTCCTAGAAAAATTGGTCTCGTCTTTCGTCGGTTGCCTCGGATGTTGTAGGCGTGCTCACGTGATCTCGTTGCTAATTTTGCGAAAACAAAGGGACCTATGCGTTCTTCTGCTAAGTTTCCCGTTGTTTTTCGTTGTGTGAGCATCATTTGTTACTAATAAAATACGAAAACGCTATTAATATTGCTTAATTTGGCCGCATGTACAGGAAGTCGCCATCCACGATAAGTTCCTTTGCGGCGACAAAGTAAATATTAAAGGAGGCTAATGTAGCAAAAGGTAGGGATGTGCTAACGAAACAGAGATCACAAACAATTGAAAATGTCGAACAGTTATTATTAATTCGGATAAATCAAAACCAGTTAGATGACGATTCTGTTTCAGAGGCAATCATATGTATAAAGGCCAGGCTGTTGTATTCCGATCTCATTAAGAAAATGCTTGGGAGAGTGCTAGTGTACTTATTGATTTTAAGTCCAGCAGAGGATTGTTTGAAAAATTCAAGTGGCACACTGGCATACACAGCGTTACAAGGCACGGCGAAGGAGCGAGTTCGGATATGTTTGGGACCAAAACAACAATATTAAACACTATATTTATTCTCTATAAAATGTTCTTTTTGGTATGTATTTTGGAGTGTCGAGAACGAATTAATTGGATTTACATTGATTCATTTGAGAATAATTGTCTCGGTTTACGTTGGTTTTGGATTTCGCTGAATTTTTTCGGACATACTATCGACGACAACCGAGGCTTGACTTTATATATATATATATATATATATATATATATATATATATATATATATATATATATATATATATATATATATATATATATATATCCATATTCTATTTTAGGAAATGTGCTTCCATTTATTATTACAGAAAGCAGGGAAGTTAAATTCACAATTGACGTCCTTTAAGTAATTTGCTATAATGATTTTATGAAGACTGTCTCCACACCATTATGATACAAACATGAGCGACTTCAGCACTCTAATATGTTTGTAAACGTCTACAAGAAACACCGCCAGCCGCACACTTTCTGTAAACAGCAAAAATAGGATCAAATTGTCCACACAAAGTAGCCTCATTTGTCGGCCTGGTTTGGCCAGATCAAACATGGCAAGCTGGCATAACTCGGATTGATTAGTAACCTACATACGCAATGTCAAGGTTGTTTGCAATAGTGGGTCCCAAACTATTCATTTTCCGGGACACTTTTGCCACATTTCGTTTTGAATTAATTTTTCTTATTGATTTATATTTAAACTGAGACGCTACTAACTATATGTTGCGTAATTTAATGCCTGGCAAATGTCGCTGCATCTCATCAGCTGCTTACTGCAGAGTTATATATTATATGAAGTAAATAAATAAATAAATAATACTCAAGCTGAAACAATTATAACACATAGTTACATTTATTCGAATGTGGAACATCTGCTATTTCTTTTTACTTCTTCTTGTTTAATCGTTGTTTTGTATTTTTTTATAATTTTAGTTGCTTTTGTTATAATTATTTGCTAAATTTACTTCAATATTGTATTGGATTACATTATTTAATTATTACCGTCGTGTTACAAACTTCTTCTTCTTCTTCTGCGTTCATCCGGAGATTTTTTCTTCCGGAGGTGATTGCGTTGTGCCTGTTTACAGCAGAGCTGCGTTCTTGCGACGTTAGGCCGACACATCCGACTTCTGCGGGCATTTGTTGACCGGGTTAACCTTCCCGGGGTGTTATATACTATTACTACACTAATTTACAAACATAAACACACACCCATATCACACATAAGTGCAACTTCCGTCTATATCAGATTTAGTTCCCATTCTATTTTTGTTAACAGTAGCAAGAGTTCCTCAAATACAGATCTGTAGAATAACACAGCAATGAATGATAATTTCATGAAACAAAAACATATTAGCTATAATCAAATGCAGCCGTCAAGGAACAATAGCAGGGGAAATGGGACAGAGGATGACGGGAGGACTGTAGAAATTAAGGAAGGCAGGAAAATAAACATTTTTTTAATATTTAATTTCTATGTTCTGTTATGGTATACGGTTTGATACTGAAGACTGCTGATCGATAAAATACTGTAAAATTGACTGTGGATTTAACTTATTGCTATGGAAACCAAGATAAACAGGTGCCACATTGGATATCTTAAGTATGATCTAAAACAGTTATTATTTTTTTATTGTACAGGCTCAATTTTTGGTATATATGTTCATAAATAGATCCTTTACATTGTGACAGACGCTTTTAATGACATCAGCCCTCTTCAAGAAACCCAACTGCTAATACTACCACCAACACCGATTACCATCTATGGGTCCAACCGACTCCAGGCCAAGATAATGAACACACAAGAAAGACATGCCCACAAGATTGTAGACTGTATCTGCATCAAACCTGTTACCATCTCGTGTTTAACCTGTGGAATATGAGTCCAGAGTGACGTCTGTCGAGCTTATATCCAACAAAGTCTGTGTCTGTCTTGTGTTTGTCGGACTTCTCTGTCAAATATGTGGCATCTGTTGAGCATAGTCCAACATCCAACATAGTCTGTGTCTGTCTTGCGTTTGTCGAATCTCTCTGTCAGATATGTGGCATCTGTTGAGAATAGTCCAACATCCAACACAGTCTGTGTCTGTCTTGTGTTTGTCGAACTTCTCTGTCAGATATGTGGCATCTGTCGAGCTTAGTCCAACATCCAACACAGTCTGTGTCTGTCTTGTGTTTGTCGCACTTCTCTGTCAGATATGTGGCGTCTGTCGAGCTTGTATCCAACATAGTCTGTGTCTGTCGTCTTGTGTGTCGAACTGTGCTGTCACGTGTTACGTGTAATTTGTTTTTCTGTTCTAAATAAACCGTGACGATGCGGTTATGTATGCAATTCTTAATCCCGCATACCGCGTCGAAACACATCTGCGGGCGATTTGGAAGCAGATCATGCTGCGCTAAAACAAGTCGCTTAAAAGTCGACAGGGTCGACTTCATTGCACCGGGTTTTATCCAATACGGTTCAGTCCCTTTCCGCGGCGCAAAAAGCGCCGCACAAAGTTGATTTCCTATACACAGTTATGAGTGACGGTCGTACAGAAAACAATGGCAAACTACCGAGCGTCCTTTGTAAGGTATCTATACCATGTCCTTGTTTAGTATGTCTCACCATTTTGCAGGAGCTGCATACACCTAAATGTTTGTATTTCATACTGAACGTAAACTTGCCAAGAAATCACAAGCAGCCGAATAACGCTGTGGTGATTGCCACGCCCTGTAAAGTACAAGCAACTAACTAATTTTCCAGTGCGGCGTGTCACAGATTTAGAACCGCTAACTAACAACTATCCGCGTAATTATTGTGGCGTGTATTTAACTATTTATTTATGTGTTTTCTTGTCTCTGGTAGTTTTGCTTTGCTACTGTATAAACTTCCGTGGCGAAGATGTTACGGACGCAACTTCGCAATCCCGCATACCGCATTCGAAACACAGCTGCGGGTGATTGGTAGCAGACCAACTTGCGTTGGTTTTTATTGAAATGGTATGTGTGCCGGTCGTTCAGAAAGCAACGGCAAACTACTGAACGTAAACTTGCCAAGAAATCACAAACAGCCAAATAATGCTGGAGTTGACTGCGACGTCATGTAAAGGATATGCAATAATTTATCAACTTAGAGAGCTATGATTGTACAAATTCCATCACACACACCTGTCAGCCCAGTACTCATGAGTTCAATTACCTAATGCGGCGGGGATTTTTTTTGTTTTTTTTTAATGTTACATTAATTCCCAGGTCAAACCATCCTTACAGAGGTACCATAAAATGTTTTGGGAAGTAGAGGTGAGCCGCGTCATATTCATCCCATCAAATTTCGAGTCTATAAAAAATATAGAACTGGCACCAAGTACGTATCAAGGCGAGTAAAAAAAAAAGTCCGTTGTTTTGTACATTTTGCTTCCTATATACACTCAATCAACCAAGCAGAGGCAGAGGCAGACCAAGAGAAATGATGCTGGGTTGATTGAGACGGTGGCATCAGCAGACCTGATCCAGAACACAAAAGACCGAGATCTGTGGAGAGCCCAGAATGCCTACGGCAGCCGGCATGGCACTAGATGATGATAATATAAACTCAGGCGGAAACAGTGGTGCACATGATCTTCTACGGACAACAATCCCTTTCAAATTAATTTCCGAAATGTGGTGTCACAGGATTATTAATCTGAATTGAAATGGGCAATAATTATAACTTCCCTTATGAGATTGAATGGGGTAGGGGTAATTGGGGGAGGGGATACAGAGTGGCGGAGTGGCTAGTACTCTCGACTGCAGATCTTATGATCATCTACCCGAATCGCCCTTAAGGAATTTTTTTGAAAGTTGACCTGGCCTCCCAGGTCGACCCAGTCTAAACTGGGTGCAAGGAAATGTACTGGGAAGTATTGGCGGTCTCTGTGATAGAGACCACGCCCCTCAGTGCTGATTGGTCTATAGAAATATGGGGTTACCACTCTATACCCAATACGTTTTAGGACGTGAAAAAAAAGTTCATTGAGTTTTCTTACTGGCTAAATAGTGCTGAGTAGATTAAACGAAACATTAACTTTTTTTATAATGAACAGACAAGCTGAAACACATGTAATGGCAGTGGAAATGTGGTTTCTGATGAAATTGCAAATAATGCTGTGGACAGACAGAAAATTTGTAAACAATTCATTCATTCATTCAATAGCATGTCCTTTTCAGAACCTCGCTCCCATAACAACTTTCCGGAAAACTTCTCGATCATAAGCAAGATGTCCCGCGTCCGATACACCCATCTGGAGATCATCCACCACATCAAGCACCCATCTTCTCTTTGACCTTCCTCTTCCTCTCTTCCCAGGCATACACCCCTCCATTTTTGTTCTCTCTAAACTTTCGTGACGTTTCAAATGACCAAAATATTTCAATTTTCTTTGTTTTATCATCTGTAATAGCCAGCCTTCTTCAATATTCAACTCTTGAAGTATGGATGCATTTGTTCTTTTCTTTACTTGAGATATTCTTAGAACTCGTCTATAACATTTATATTCAAAGGTATTTATGCGCTGTTCAGCTTGTTTAGTAAGTGTCCAGGTCTCACAGGCGTATGTTGCAATGGGAAAGATGCATACAATTGCATGCAATTTTTTGGGCACGTTATGAGAAGAAATAAATCTGAGAAAGTGGTGACAACTGTCAAAATTGAGCTGGAAATGAACAATAGGAAACGCGGAAAAGTAGATATCTAGATGGCTTGCCCGCGTGGCATAATTGAGATAGAAACACTTAGCTGATCCACGACTGGTGATTGTGTGAGATGGCAAAACATGATCGCCAACGCTTATCGTCGTGGCACATGATGATGATAACGCTTTTCATTCGTGTGTCATTTGCAGTAGATAAAACATCGCTCTAAATTTGCCTAATTCCACTTAGAGTGGCTACAGTAGTTGAGACTCTACGATTTCAGGTGGCTATTATTCCACTCTAGTATTTCTGCAGTTAACTTCTGATAATCTGTGTATTGCCGGTCTTCCTGGCCTAGAGGTTAACGTCTTTCTCTGTAATCCCGTATATTCTCGTGAATAACGTAACCTGCGAGAGAATCGGTAGTGGTTCTCGCCGCGTTGGTAACTTACGTGGTATGTGAGCCGGTCGTTCAAAAAGCAATGGCAAACTACTGAGCGTAATCTTGCCTAGTACACCAACAACAGCTAAAAAATGCTGGTGTTGACTGCAACGTCCTGTAAGGGATTTGCAAAAATAAAAAATAAATCTGTGTATTAACATGTGGTGGTAGTTTCAGTTATAAGTCTATCTGGAGCACTGAACTTTTATTTACTTTGAACAATCTTGAACCGAGATTTATCTGCAAAACTGAGCTGGTTGGTAGGGAGGTTGGTTAGTTGATTGGTTGGCTGCGTTTTTAGTTGCTCTATTGATATGGCAGATTGGTTGATTTGCAGGTTGGTTAGTTGACTGGATAGTTCGTTAATAGAGTGGCTCTATGGTTGATTGGTTGGTTGATTGGTTGACTGGTTGGTTGGTTGTGTGGTTGGTTGGTTGATTAGTTGGTTAATGTGTTGGTTGATTGGTTGACTGGTTGATTGTGTGGTTTGTTGATTGATTTCTCTGGCCGGCTTTTTGGCGGTTGGTTTGTATAATTTAAGACTTCGCAAAGGAGATGCTTGTCCGTGCGTCGTCGAGCGCTAACAAGACAAGTCACCTGAACAAGTCAAGAAGCCTGATACGGGGGGAAATGGCACGTTGCAAGAACACCAAAAGACACGCGGTATCCAAGATGTGCAGCGTGGGAGCCGACAAAGCCGTAAAGAAGACGGGCGGAGAGAACTTTCATGAGAGCTGCAACAAAGAACCTGAAACTACAGTTACTACTAAAGCCACCACGAGGAAGATCGACGACAACTCACCACAGACAAGAGCCAACACAGCTGAGAAGGAGGAGACAGACATCAGAGTCGGAAACACCGAACCAAAAACAGTCAGATGGGTTTTCAAGCGTATTCAAGTGAACAAATCACGAAGCAGCTACAAGAAGAGAATCTCAACATCCGAATCTTGAAGGTGGAGCGGATCTTGACGTACTCGAAGATCCCTACCACGCTGGCGGTGGTGACAACTGAGGGCAGCGAGATACCACACCAGGTATCGATAGACGAGAAAATACAACAATCTGAAGGATTCATACCAAGGATTACTCAATGTTCCAGATGCCAGAGGGCCGGCCACAGCAGAGCAGCATGTCGCAGTAAGATGGAAATCTGCCGGTACTGCGCCGATCACCACGCCTTCAAGGAGTGTCCGCTAGCCAAGCTGGACACGGACTTCCGAGAACCCAACAACAAACGAAAGTGCGCCAACTGCCTGGGCAAGCATGGAGCAAGATACTTGGGCTGTTTTTACCTCCAAAGACACAGAGACGCCTTAAAGATCGCAATTACCACAAAGACACCATTCACGGAAGCAATGCGGAGGAGCGAGACAGCCACGGGTATATCACAAGTTGAAAGAGATCAACGGCAAAACCAGATAGAGGAGTTGAAGAAGCAAGTCAAGGCACTACTGACGACGACTCCGACCAGCGACAACGAGAAACTACTGGCGGAAATAAAGGAGATCTGGCAAAACATCAAGCAAGAAGTGGAACATATGGCCGAGTAGAAGCAGCAAACGAAGAAATGCTACGCACCATAAAAGCGGAGAGAGAGAGCGGCTAAAAGTTGAAAAGAAATCAATTCAAAACAAACCAACAGAAGCCATGCAAGAGACCACAGAGAAGCCGCAAGAAATCCAATAAAAAACCGAACCGTAACCGCAATATAAAACCAGCAGCCGAACCACGACGCCCGAGGCTCCCAAGGGGGAACCAGCAACCAACCAGACAGCCGAAGAAAGACAAAATGAGGACCCTGACGACGACTTTGAGTGGCCTACCGAGGGGCCTACCTTGGAGGAGTGCATAGAATCAGAAAAGAAACGGGCAAGGCAAGAGGGACTCAGGCACGAGGAATACATATGGAGACAGGAACAAAAAGGAAAGAAGATGCCCAAGAAACTCAGGGGGAAACCGATAGATTACCCGGAGATACTCTATGACTATAAGGCCGAACTAGAGTACTATATAGATGACGGAGAGGTCCTCCCATGGCTGACCACAGAGGAAGCAATCGAAAGACAGCAAAAACTCAAACGCGAAAGTGAAAAAGGCGCAAGGAGGACTATCGCAAAATAAAAAAAAAAAAAACACGGCTCCCAATAATAACCACCGCTGAGGAAGCAGGTTAGATGAGACCGAATTTGGAATTTTTTCTTTTGGAAAATTGGAACTTGAATTGGTGCTTGTCTGCTGCAATCTCAAGATACATCTTGGTCTGTAGTGCCATGTACCTGTCATATATCGATGGTAGGATCAGTACATGTTGAATATATATATATATATATATATATATATATATATATATATATATATATATATATATATATATATATATATATATATATATATATATATATATATATATATATCCAGACAGAGGACCACAACGACACTCTCTCAGTTGTGCGAGGGGGTCGGGACAGACGAAGAATGGACAATAACAGCTGAGATATTGCGTGCGATGCTCAAGAAATCACCTAACACCGCCCCAGGCCCAGACGGCATCCGATATGGTGACCTACTGGTGATATCAGATGATGACATGGAAGAACTGGCCAGAGAATTCAACACCAGTATCCAGAGGGGTCAGGTCAAAGAAGAATGGCTACACAGCTACTTGCTGCCGCTGCCAAAACCGAACAAAGACCATTCCAAGATAAGCGGCTACAGAATCATTACGATGCAGAATACTGTTGGCAAGCTACTGGAGAAAATTGTAGCACACAGACTTGCTTGGGACTTGGAACAGCTCGGCTGCTTCCCGCCCACACTTGGAGGATACAGACGCAACAAAGAGTCATGGCTGAATGCGGCGGTCTTTGCTCAAGATGTTTACGAAGGATTTCAGGTCAGAGAAGAGACATGTGCGGCCGCCATAGACTTAGAGGTCGCATATAACAGAGTATCTTTCGAGCACTTGATGCAAACCCTCCTCAGACTGAAAGTGCACCCTCACCTTGTACGATGGATAGCTGCAGTTCTGCTCCAAAGGAAGGTGGTGCTAAGATGCGGGAGTTGGTCTTCTGAGCCGATAACGATATGTCCTGGATTGCCGCAGGGTTCACCACTGTCACCAGTACTATTCAACGTGTATACGGTGCCGATCACTGAACAACAGTTGGACGGGAGGGGCAGGACTCTGTCATTCGTTGACGACATCCTCGTGTATCGACAGAGTCGAGATAGACAGGCGGTTGCCAATGATATGCAGGGCGAACTAGATCGAATTTCCTCAAGGTGTGCTGATGCCGGTGCCCTTGTCAACCCTGCAAAGGCAAAGGTTACATGGTTCTCACTAAACAACCATATTGTGAAAACAGACCTGCCGGCAGTAAGAATGGATGGGAGCATTTTGAGTAGAACCCAGTCAATGACATATCTTGGCGTGAGACTTGATCGTAGCCTGTCCTTCAGAGATCATGTCGATTATGTCATAACGAAGGCTCGAAAAGGTTTGTCAGCAATGAGAGTCATGGCGACTGCCAATATCGAGCAAAGACTGCTAATACTTCTGTTCCAAGGACTTGTGCTTTCATGCATCGAGTATGCCCTGGCCATCCTCACTGTCAGCCCGACACAGATTGGAAGACTTGAAAAGGTACAAAACGAAGCCATGCGCATCATTTTGGGCTGCACGAGAGACACCGGCTGTGTAGCAATGAGATACCTCCTTGACTTCCCGACAATGGAACACATGATCAAGATCTGGAGAGCTCGTGCATACTTAAAAATAAGTGCAGATGAGCAGCACCCTCTGCATGACACTATATTCAGAGAAAAGGGTGACAGGCTAAAGAGGGGCAAATCATGGATGGGTCGGACGGAAGATGTCGTCAGACAGGTCTGCAGTCTTATCAGTATCAACCCCGGCAAGGAATGGGTGCCGGTGCCTCCAGCTTTTAAGTGCACTTTCTGCTGCATCATCACACTCGACAAACGGTGCAGAGAGCAGAACCCTGCCGCTGTCAATGCAGAGGTTAACGCGCTCATCTATGAACACTCAGATAGCCCCGAAGTGCTCATCTATACAGATGAATCTGTTGTAAAGCAGCAGAGAAGTGCGTGGGCATTTACAGCCCGTTCAGCGGGCCGAATCGTTGAAGAATCCAGTGGTGCCCACTCTATGACCACGAGCAGCATGACGATGGAGGTGATGGCAGTTACACAGGCCTTCATATGGTTGGAATCACAGCATTATACCAACGTGTGTGTACTAAGTGATTCAATGAGCATGATTCAGAAGGTCGAAGCTGGATCTGTACGTAGACAGTGGACTGAATCGCTGCGGAAGTCTGTTGTCCGTAAAGTCACCTTCATCTTCGTCCCGGGACATGCGGGAGTCGAGGGAAATGAACGAGCTGGCAAACTGGCTGGCTCTGCACCCCCTGTAGATGGCCAGCCCATGGATCGTGCCAATGTTATTAACGTCCTTAAAGATATGGCGATAACAGAGGACTTTGACGTCAGTGATTCCACATCGCTGTCCAGGATGAAAGACCTGGGAGTAAGAATCGGCACAGCCAGACGCGAGGGGTACATCGGGAAAAACAAAGCGCCTCGTCAACCAACACAGAACTGGCACTATTAGCCACCGGACGCTGATGCATATACTGGGGGGAGGATCTGAGCACCTATGGACATGTCCGGAGTGCAATGAAGATACCCCAACTGATAACTGATAACTGATATATATATATATATATATATATATATATATATATATATATATATATATATATATATATATATATATACACACAAATATGTGTATCTCTTTTACTGTCTAGGAATGGCCTCATTGTGTATACGTTCGGATGCTGGAGACGTATGAACGCCAATGTTTACTTCATATCCGCCGTTGCTATCACTTTCTTGGCATGCAGTCCTCTCTTCGGCCTGCCCTCTACCTGCGTGAACAGTGATCAAAATGTGCAATGATGATTGTTGTAACATGTGACAATCTTTCCAATGTGTAGAATCCAAAACTGGACTATAACTTTAAGTCAATATTTGCATTTAAAACAGAGAAGAGTTGAAGTTTTCGGCTCTGTATCAAAAGTATCTTTGGCACCTCGTTCAGTTTGATCATGTTTGTCTTGTCTGGTCAGATCTTTAATTTTCTGATCTGGTCGTGTCTGATTTGTCGTGTCTGGTCTTGGTTGTCTTGTCTGGTCTGGTTTTTGTCTGATTTGGTCGTGTCTGATTTGGTCTTTTTTAATCTTGGCTATCTTGTCTGGCTTGGTCTTGTCTGATTTGGTCTTTCTTAATCTTGGCTATCTTGTCTGGCTTGGTCTTGTCTGATTTGGTCTTTTTTAGTCTTGGCTATCTTGTCTTGCATGGTCTTGTCTGATTTGGTCGTGTCTGGTCTAGACGTGACTTATGACGTCTTGAATATGTAAAGCGATAACACTTGTCACCCCAACTATAGTAGCTGCTACAGGACTAAAATAACCTTAACCTTTTCTTCCCATTTCTTCTTCTTCTTCATCTTCTTCTTCTTCTTCTTCTTCTTCTTCTTCTTCTTCTTCTTCTTCTTCTTCTTCTTCTTCTTCTTCTTCTTCTTCTTCTTCTTCTTCTTCTTCTTCTTCTTCTTCTTCTTCTTCTTCTTCTTCTTCTTCTTCTTCTTCTTCTTCTTCTTCTTTTCATTTTGACTTTCTCTAATGGGTACTGTTGTATTGAACATGTTGCATTCACATGCAAACATTCGCAACCTTATCGTTTATTAACTTGTCAAGATTAAAGCATCCTCAAAAAGCAGCCATTTCTACAAAGACATTATCTTTGGAATTTCTCTGAAAGGTAAACATCATTTGCACGTTCAGATTAAGACATTCTTTCAAATTAAGCTCATCTATGTGCATGTAACTTATTCCCAGGGCTCGTCATTGTTGTTGTTGTTGTTGTTGTTGTTGTTGGTGTTGTTGTTGTTGTTGTTGTTGTTGTTGTTGTTGTTGTTGTTGTTGTTGTTGTTGTTGTTGTTGTTGTTGTTGTTGTTGTTGTTGTTGTTGTTGTTGTTGGTGTTGTTGTTGTTGTTGTTGTTGTTGCATGTTTGATATTAACTGAACATTATTCCAGGTCTTGTTATATTTGCCGGCTCTGTGACGAAAGGGTAACGAACGTAATTCGTAATTCGGCTTACCACGTTCGAAACACATTAGTTAGCGATTTGGAAGCAGACCGCCTTGCGTTCTTTTTCATACAATGGTATGTGTGCCGGTCGTTCAGACAGCTATGGTAAACTACCGAACATAAACTTGCCAAAAAATTACAAACAGCCACGCAATGCTGGGGTTGACTGCGACGCCCTGTAAAGGATATACAATTAACTATATTTCGGAAGTATAAACTATACCAACTGACCATAACGCAATTAGATAACCACATGCATGCGGTGTCCGTGCTAAATGTATTTTGCGGTTAAGGTATGAGGTCCATAATTATAAACCAATCGCCACTCAGTAGATGATGTGATTCCCCCCACCCCCTTCCTTCCCGTTCTCTCGTTTTGAACTCAAGCGTAGTCCATACACGTAATATTACTTCTAGTTAACTGGACTAATGTTTGTGTGCGGATTAGCTTTCCCTATTACCAGTGAAACAAGTGAATCGGTACAATTATCTCGGAACAGTCATAACATCTGATGGGAGATGGCTTGAAGAGATTAGAACAAGAATCGCCATTGCGAAGATAGCCTTTTTCGAGATGAAAAACATACTGACCAATAAAAAGATGCTACGATTGGTAGCATTGTGGTGGCTTCAGTACTAACTGTAGTTTCAGGTTCTTTGTTGCAGCTCTCATGAAAGTTCTTTCCGCCCGTCTTCTTTACGGCTTTGTCGGCTCCCACACTGCACATCTTGAATACCGCGTGTCTTTTGGTGTTCTTGCAACATGCCATTTTCCCTCGTGTCAGGCTTCTTGACGACGCCCGGACAATCAATTGCTACGAGAAAAAGAGTGTTGAGGTGCTACATAAAGCTTGTCTTTTGTATGGATGTGAAGCATGGACAATCAGCAGTCCAGCTGAAAGACATCTGATGGCTGTGGAAATGTGGTTTCTGAGAAGAATGCAAAGAACATCATGGATAGACACAACAACCAACGACCAAGTCCTACAAGAAACAAATGAAAATCCTAAATTGATTAGAGAATATAGACGTAGACAGTCAAAATGTTTTGGACATGTTATGACAGAAATAAATTAGAGAACTTGGTGACAACTGGCAATATCGATTGGAAGAGAACAAGGGCAAGACAGAGAAGTAAATACCTGGATGGCTTCACCACGTGGAATGCTCGAGACAAGAACACTGAGCTGATCTACGACTCTGGTGATCTAATGAAACGGCGAATCATGCTCACCGGCATGGCACATGATGGATGGATTACCAGTGTCCTTCGCCATCAGTCGAACCCACTCCGACCTTTGAGGCACTTGTATTTTACGTTCCCAAGTCAAGGACGAGAAATCAACATCTTAGTGCAACTGACCGGTTGTGGGATGTGGATTTTAATTCCTGAGAATAATTCGTTAAAATGTCTAGGGGGTATTATTGATTCTCTGGTCACTGGTCAGAATGCAGGGTGATCAGGGATATTTACCACAAATCCCAGGAGAAAAGAGTTCAATCCTTGAAACAATGGCATCTGTGTGTAGGTTTCCCTTCCCACTTCATCACCCTTTAAATTAACTATAGATGCTAGAAGGATATTGATTGCTCACAACATATAAACAACCACTTATTGGACACCACATTTACTTGATGTACACAACACTTTTGGACAAACAGTTCAGGTATTAACTCAAGATCTGCAATTACATATATAGATGTGTAATAAACACTATGCATTTTCAGACAGGCATGAGAATGATGTGCAGTATTACAACATAGTACCCAGTGACCCCAGAAAAAACCCAGGTTATTACAAACAACACAACAACCACAAATTGGGTCTACTTTCATTTTCCCTCATAATTAAGGCAAATCATGATCCAAGTACCTAGAACCCAATATATAAACATTGGTTTCTGACACCTTTTACAATTTACTCATTGTTAAGAATAATGAGTTGGTGCCAAAATATTATACATATATACCATTGGAAAAAACTACTGACCTGTTACCTTCAGAAAAAAAAAACATCAACACATAAACAGCATTTTGTATTACTAATTAAACTAATTAATAGTCATTTATCTCCTGGTGTGCGGTTAAGAGTTCATCTTTGCTGTCGATTAGATCCTTTTCCCATTATCTGGGTACCGAATTAATGCACTCAGTTATGTTCTTACTATTTAGTCACTGGTAATTGGCTGGTGCAAATCATAATTTATAATAGAAATTACACACAATCACAAATCCCTCCGCGGGCTAGAATATTCGAGTACTCTGTTGCAGTAGGCTCGGTGTCTTTTTTTGAAATTTGGGGCCTCAGGTTGGTCTAACTTTCCGGAATTTCCACTTAAGCTCTGCAGAAGGTACTTTACCATCTCATCATACATGGTGCCAAGTAGACGTCCATTCAGCTGCTCTGCTTTTAATATCAGAATCCCAAGTAGTTCAACAAAGATTTTACACCCACCAAGTCGCGAGTCTATAATCCATGGCATTTAGGTTGACATTGGACCAGCAAAGAGTTAGTCGTTATCTAGTCCAGTGTAGAACTTTATTTGACTGAGAGGCATCTCATGGTAGTATCTGTGACTAGGGCCACACTTGATCTATACCTACATATATCCACAGATGAATAAATCCAGCACAGTAACAGGTTTGCAAACAATTGGATGGTTCCTCTTGTTGCAGATATAGAGACATTTAGCTGCTTTCATATGGTCTTTTATCTGATGGTGTTCAGGGTTTGGAACCTTGAGGTAATCTGGTTTCGTAGTTATGTTTCAGATGATATTAAGTTTGTACCTTGGTTGTATTGGCTTATGTGGTTCAGTGTCACCTCCCCATTTGGTTGAGCCAGAACTTAGTGTTGAATAGCTGAATTCCATGTTTGACTGTTGCAGCTGTGAGACATTCTTTCGAAGACTTATCCATTGTTGGATATTAACTTGGTAACCCAACCAACAGTTGAAGGGCTTTCACTGTTGCTAGTTTTAGTAACTTGTAGGATTGTCCCATAGTTTCACTGATTTTGCTGAGTGATAAGGCTTATAGGTGATACTTCTCAGACGTAAAGCAGACGATACACTGTTGTCAGTTACTCTGTTGATCTTCATCTTTGTAGATTATTAGATCTTGAAGTCCATCCTGGATATTCCTACTAAAATAGGACTTAATCACTCACCCAGTCAGTTGTCTTCTAATTTATCTGTTGCTCGCTATGGAGCTATTGAGCGCAGCAGTCCATGGGTATTTCTAGATGCAGACTATGGTTAGGACATTCACTTTCTGGCTGTTGACCCAGGATCCAGATATAGTGATATAGTCCCACCACATTCAACCACCACCTGCTTCTCTTCTATAGAAAAGGGATGACAAAGAATACAACACAAGCATTAACATACTGTGATGTGTTAACTTTCACAAGACAATTACAAACAAAAATACAAAACAACAAGGGGAGAAGGGGAAAGGAGTGGGTGTCCACGTTCCACTGTCCCTCATTGCTGAGTAGAGCCATTCTGACTCTTAATAGTGAGTAAGGTATTTTCTCACTTTATTTTATGTTCTGTTGTTACTGGGACAATTAGAGGAGTGAAGTCATTCTGTCCATCCAACATGTTGATATTGTCTCTCTCATTACTTGAAGAGAATAGCCTATACAGAATCTCTGTGGTTTCTAATGCCGCGTCTTCCTTTCGGCCTATAATCATCCTTAGGTCAAGACTATTCATCATTGGCTTAAGTACTGACATACACATGGATTCTTACATCAACATCCTCTAATCCCAAGGTGCAACATTAACATGTATATTCCCACAGGAAAAAGTAACAATCAGAACAGAGAAAATTCTCATACCAGAAAAAAAAACATACATGTACATTTCTCTGATATGAAGTACATGATAATCATACATAATAATCATAATGATGATGCAGGGAGCCTAGGTTTTTGAATTTTCTTCATAAACTAAAACATCCATTATTTTCCCCCACTGCGTACAGCACATGAGGATAGTAATAGCTGTGATATGTTTTGCCAATGACTATTATTCGGAGTGTATTTATTAGAATAACTTATGCCGCACGGTCCAGTATTCTGAATATTGCAAGCAATTTATTCACATCAATCTTCGCTTCTGTTTCTACTACGGTGAGGCGATGGGGATTGAATCCTATCCGAACATGCATTTTCATCACGCGTTTACTTTAATTGTTCATGAATTTATATTCAAACATGGCATGTCCCTAACACTATTTTATGAAATGATTATATGTTCACCCTCATATGGAGTGGTTACTAATCTGTTAAAAGGATGGTACTAAAATTTAACACTATAGTTCCAAGTTACAGATTATGATGTGGCGAAGTATTTTATCCCCTGACTAAGAGTCAGGAATACGCGTAATCATTTGTATGTCCCCGCATGGATAAAACACCTTTCTATAGTACATAGATTATTTGCAGATTTCTAAGCATAAATAGTGAGATATTGTTCATAGTGCCTAGAAGTTTTAACATAGGAATATGAAATTGACAGACACAAGTTCTCTACTGAAGTATGTAAACAAGAGTCTGTTTCCACTTTGAGAAAATGCCTAGAATGTGGTTTTTACCTGAGTTTGATACTCTACGGTACACATAATATTTCTAGGTTATAAGCACTACTAGTGAGATATAAGTTCATAATGCCTATACAAGATTTTAACATAAGAATTTGAAATGGTAAGACCTAGGAAAATTTACAGCGTGGCGCCCACCTGTGTTTCATTGGTAAAAATCATCCAGCCTGGTTTAAGAGAATTGTAACTAATTCTTAATTAAACATACTGGTCTATGTAATACATAAATATATCTTGTCTGCATTTTCTATCTAACTGGATGCAAACTGAAAAGGATGTGCAGAAGTCTGTTGGCACTTGCACCCACTCCTCGCCAGGTTCTAAGTCCTCAAGTGAACACACCTGTTGAAGAATGTCTTCGGCTTGACCCATCCACGACCGTCCTCTTTTT
>OY992885.1:100865738-100977014 GCA_963921405.1 Cepaea hortensis | reverse complement strand
TTTTCCTCCTCCTCCTCCTTCTCCTCATTTTTCTTCTTTTACCGTCAGACGTCAGTACGAATTAATGCAAAGAAAGCCTGTTGACATCTCTTAGAGTTTGTAATCAAATTGATCGAGTGTTGGACACTCTCACATCAAATATATAGCTTTCATGTCACCAGTTCCACTGCAACATTAACAAGTATCTCCTTTCTGTAGATTATTAAACATGTGATATTTCTTCCTGTTGTAACCTGCCCAAGTCTGAAATTGGAACATGAGTATGTGCTTACAGTTGATAATATCATCATCATTCTGTGACCTAGATTTTCTGATTTCCAATGGGTTCTGATACTCGCTTCTGATAAATTTCTTTGCCTCATCGTATCTGTTATCTATAGGGGGTATCATCTTTGCACTCCGGACAAGTCCATAGATGCTCAGACCCTCCCCCAACATATAGGTGAGCGTGCGGTGGCTAATAAGGCAAGTTCTGTGTTGGTTGACGAGCCCCCATGTTCTCTCGGATGTTCCCCTCGTGTTTGGGCCTGCCTTTTTTTTTTTTTTTGCGTTTGCTAGCTTAGAACATGGCAAACTACTGAGCGTAATCTTGCCAAGAAATCTACAATCAGCTGAAAGATGCTGATGTTGACAGCGATGTCCTGTAAAGGATATGCGAACATTTTATTATTAGCTTTGAACTTAAGCGCAGTCCATAACACTACTTCTAGTAGTGCTGGACTGAATTTTGCGTGTGAACTAGCTTTCTTTATTAACAGTGTCCGAACCCACTCCGACTTCAGAGCTATGAATGTCGATAGATCCTCTGGTCACTCCCTGCAGCACCATTTTCTCCAAGCCGTGATGATCTACCTGATCTTCTGCACTATACACACGATTCAGAAAGGCCCCGGCCACATCTGCCTTATTATTTGTATTATATTGTTATTTAAATAGATTGTTTCCGCGTTTATTACTTTGGTATTTCCATTTTTGTCCCCACATTATTTATATAAATTATTTTTACTACTTTGCGCGTTTTTAAAACATCAGATTTGACACAAACCTACGCACAGACAAGTAAAATAGATGTCAGCAGCAATTTAGAAAACAAAAATGTGCATACAATCTCTGTTTTTATTTTCTGACATTTACCTGTCATGCGAACGACGTAACAAATATGCACATGTTTTGAATAACGTAAATTGATGCTAAATGGACAATAATGTATTTTTAAAAAGCACACACACACACACACGCGCGCGCGCGCGCGCGCGCGCACACACACTGAAGCAATAAAGTAATTGTTCACCAAATTATTATTTGCCGACAAAGGACAATTAATAAGCGTCTTCGGCGATAACTGATAAAATTATGCGCTTTTCCGCTGCCATTTATTGTAAAGCTCTGTATTTTTTATTTTACAATAAAGTTAATTGCACTTTCTTTACAGGAAGTCGCAGTCAATACCGATCCTATTGGTTTTATGAGATTTCTAGACAATTTTGTGTTCAGCAGTTTGCCATTGCTTCCTAAACGACCTACGTTCAAATCATTGTGAAAATGAATGCAAAGCGATCTTCCACCACATCGCCTGCTGTTGTCTGCGAACCTGGTATATTGGGAGTGTGAAACTGCGTTCTCTATCCCCAATCATGGGCCGCCTAAAGTCCAGCGAGCAATAATCAAATTGATTTATTTGGTTGTATTTGGACTTTAGGCGGCCTGGTGTGCCTTGCCAGTGAGAAGACCTGATCGTTTGGGTCCACATCGATTGACGGACGTCAGTCGCGGCGAGCGGGCAAATCTTGAGCTACGGCCTACGATGGGTGACGTTGTAATGTTCTGTTGTAATAATTTGGCCATGTCCAGTGTGTGCCGCGTGGTCTAGTGGTTACACACCCGCTTCACACGCCTGTGGTCCTAGTTTGTTTCCGGGTCCGGTCAGGGATGTGCGCTGCTGGCGAGCTCGGGCGGAAGCGGGGCTCGAGTCTGGTGCTTCCACATTGACGTGGATAGACCTTGGGGTCATGCCGGAGTGCGGTCGGCGTTGCCAGTAGTGGGTTGTTGAGATTGTGTTTGGTCTAGTTAGTGGAGATTGTGTTTGGTCTTGATTGTCTCTGATTTAAAAGAAACCACGTAGGGGGACAATGTCTCATTTCATCTCATCTTATCTCATCTCATCTCATCTCATCAGCTTGTATCTTGCGGTGTCGAGGTGAAGTATAAACAGCGTTCATAACACCTTAGCCACGGAGTTGGCTTCCTACAGGACTGCTCAAAATATGCATAGAGAGAGAGAGAGAGAGAGAGAGAGAGAGAGAGAGAGAGAGAGAGAGAGAGAGAGAGAGAGAGAGAGAGAGAGAGAGAATTTATATCTGGCCGACTGGAGCGGCCCAACAAGACATTCTAGGACAGAGCAATAAAGTACGTGCGGGACATTGACAGAACGGATTTAAAACAGCGCAGAGAACAAACCCAACGAATTCGACAAAAAGGAAAGATTGGGAAAAGGAAGAGGTTTGATTGAAAGTTTGGCCGGTGGCTGGTTAATTGTCAGGCAGGTATGACTTGACTGCACGGCACCTTCCACTTCATCGCGAGTCATCCTGGCTGAATATAAAAAGACAAATAATTTAGGGCGCCCGCCAATCGCTGGAAGCAGTAGTCAACAGTATAGAGAAATGTTAGAAATTAACGTTCAGAAACGAGGCCAACAACACAAAGTATCTGTCTGTCTGTCTGTCTGTCTGTCTGTGTGTCTGTCTGTCTGTCTGTCTGTCAGTCGGTCTGTCTGTCTGTCTGTCTGTCTGTCTGTCTGCCTGCCTGCCTGTCTGTCTGTCTGTCTGTCTGTCTGTCTGTCTGTCTGTCTGTCTGTCTGCCTGCCTGTATATCTGTATAAGTTAAAGTTAGTTTCTTGTCCTAAAAATGATTTTGCAATCAACCCCAGCATTTATTTTATATTTGAGATTTACTAGGGAATGTTAGTTCGGTAGTTTGCCATTTCTTTCTGGACCGCTGATACCTCATACCATCAAAATCAACGAACAGCGGTCTGCTTCCAAATTTCCCGCATCATAGTTAGAACCCCCGACCTTGACTGACGGGGAATTATGAAACTACGCATCTCACAATCCGCTAACTCACAAAGCCGGTTGTCCGTATAAGTAAAGTATGGTATTGATTATGTGGTTGTTTCGGGATTTGAAATTTAAATATTGAGCACAACCCACTACTGGCAACGCCGATCGCATTCTGGTATGAACCTAAGGCCTATCCACGTCAATATGGAAGCACTATACTCGAGTTTCGCCCTCGTTTGAGATCGTCAGTAGTGCATATCCCTGACCGGATCCGGAAACAGTCCCGGATCACGCGTGTGAAGCGGGTGTGTAACCACGCGGCACACACTGGACACACCAAATTATCACAACAGAATATCATAACGCCACCCATCGTAGGCTATGCTTAAGCTATGCTTGATTATTGCTCACTGGATTTAGGAGGCCTGGTGTTCCTTGCCAGTGAGAAGTCCTGATCGTTCGGGTCCCATCGATTGACGGACGTCGGTCGCGGCGATTGGGCAATCTTGAGCATAGCCTACGATGGGTGGCGTTGTGATATTCTGTTGTGATAATTTGATGTGTCCAGTGTGTGCCGCGTGGTTACACACCCGCTTCACACGCGTGATCCGGGACTGTTTCCGGATCCGGTCAGGGATATGCACTACTGACGAGCTCAAACGAGGGCGAAACTCGAGTATAGTGCTTCCATATTGACGTGGATAGGCCTTAGGTTCATACCAGAATTCGATCGGCGTTGCCAGTAGTGGGTTGTGCTCAATATTTCAATTTCAAATCCCGAAACAACCACATAATCAATTGATTATTGCTCACTGGATTTAAGAGGCCTGGTGTTCCTTGCCAGTGAGAAGTCCTGATTGTTCGGGTCCCATCGATTGACGGACGTCGGTCGCGGCGATTGGGCAATCTTGAGCATAGCCTACGATGGGTGGCGTTGTGATATTCTGTTGTGATAATTTGGTGTGTCCAGTGTGTGCCGCGTGGTTACACACCCGCTTCACACGCGTGATCCGGGACTGTTTCCGGATCCGGTCAGGGATATGCACTACTGACGATCTCAACCGAGGGCGAAACTCGAGTATAGTGCTTCCATATTGACGTGGATAGGCCTTAGGTTCATACCAGAATGCGATCGGCGTTGCCAGTAGTGGGTTGTGCTCAATATTTAAAGTATGGTATATTAACCCCTAATCCATGGGTAATGGATCGGACATTACCCTTCTCTTACAAAAGCGAAACAACTCTGAGGACTGATGTGAATGCTGATCTTCTTTGAAACACACCTTGGCAATTAGAATTCGAATGGAGTAGGTCTATTAAGCCGTTTCCCGTGACATCTTTCAAAATTATATCACCACAAAAAAGAATAATTACGAGGGTAAGTTAATAAGTAAGTCACAAATGGCTGTAGAAAAATAACTAAATATGATAACAACTTGAAATCAGTGTATTTGTGTTTCTCAACATAATTTCCACCAACATTGATGCATCTATCCCATCGTTTTATCAGTCCTCCCGATCCAGCTGCATAGAACTGCGTGCTCTGTTTTCTCAACCAACTTCGGCGTCACTCGCGAAATGTCTCCCACCAAGGTGGGTTTTCAGTGGACTTAGCCCCTAGCGATTTCCCGTAAAGCGGTGCATAGCTGGGTAGAAAAAGTTACTAGGGCGAGTCAATAAGTAAGACACACAGGTGTGTGGGATGGCAGGTAAATGAAAACAAAGCCATACAATTTCGCAAAAAAAGCGAAGCAAGGCGGTCTGCTGCTAAATCGCGTGTAGCTGTGTTTCGAACGCTGGTATGCAGGAATACGAACTGCGTACATATTTACTTCGCCACAGAGCTGACAAAGGACATGCTAAACATTGAAATGGAAAACATTGAAAAAGGACAACATAAACATTGAAATCTATAGTTACCGACCGGGATTCGAAACTGTCACCTCCAAATGACGACAGCGCCTCCCTGCGGGAACAAGTGTACTTCGACGCATGACCAACTAGACACCCCAGACGCCTGACGGTGACTGACTAGCGTCCTCGCACACTAAATGTGCTGCGTCATCCTGCTGGTATTCACTATGACAGAAGTCCGATATATTGCCAAACTTGGGTCATCGTTTTATTTGTTTTGTTCCGTGGTATCTTTCGCAATTTCAATGCTCAGTGAACGGAAATTTACATTATACACGGGACTTCAAATGAAAACCTTAAAAATTAGTCTGGTATCATCATCATCAAGTGCTGTGCTGGCTGGCGTAGGCGTTCATGGCTCTCCACAGATCTCGGTCTTTGGTGTTCTGGATCAACTCTGCTGATGATATTCCTCCATGCCACCGTCTCAATCCGTCCAGCATCATTTCTCTTGGTCTGCCTCTGCCTCTCTTCCCCTCGATGTTTCCAGTTGTCACGATGTTCTCCAATGTCTCTCTTCTCATCACATGACCAAAGAAAGCTGTTTGTCTTTTTCTTATTGTTGTATATAGTGTTCTAGTTTCATTAGCCTCTTTCAGGCAATCGTTGTTAGTTACTCTGGCAGTCCAAGGAATTCGCAACATTCGTCTTAAAAACCACATCTCTGTGGCTTCTAAGTCTGGTATGATTGATCTAAATTAGTTAGTATCACAGACGGGGATTCTGAGATAAGTAGCACATTTTGTTCATTTTTAAAAATTACATTTTCTCTTCATTATTTCACCTTTCCATTATTCTCATCCCGAACCTATGCCTTAATGTAATCACTGGGGAAGGGGGGGGGGGGTCTTTTCTTCTCAGTGATTATATATTGTGTTTTGTGTGTGTTGTGCCGT
This sequence comes from Cepaea hortensis, assembly GCA_963921405.1. Lineage (NCBI taxonomy): Eukaryota > Metazoa > Mollusca > Gastropoda > Stylommatophora > Helicidae > Cepaea > Cepaea hortensis. Next base: position 100,971,142 of record OY992885.1, on the reverse strand, counting down.
CTCCGTGGACAAAGGCTTGCGAACGCGGTTGAGCCGGGTACCAGACGTTCGAAGCTCAGCTGCGATCGATTTGTGCAGCAGACCGTGTCGCGTTGTGTTATAACGTGCTAGTATGGAATCTGGTCGTTCAGAAAGCAATGGCAAACTAATGAACGTAAAATTTGCCTAATACATCAACAGCAGCTGAAAAATGCTGGTGTTGACTGCAACGTCCCGTAAGGGATGCGCAACAGAATTTATTTTGTGTGTGTGTGTGTGTGTTAATTTGTTTGCTGATGAAGGCTAGTCGCACCAAAATCCGCCCACCAACCTTCGCCACAAACCCTCAGACACTTATTTTTAAAACTCCTTAACACTGAGCTATCCATGTAATCGGAACAATGTTTGGACAGCGCTAAATAGCTATCATACCCTCAGTTTGAAAACCCCTGGATTTAATTCTCTCTTTATATCGAGTGCAATTGCCCTGAGAAAACTCACTTAGCACTCTCATTATCACACTGACAGTGGATTATGAAAGTCATCATAGAAACAGTAGTTTCGTTATCGCCGTCTGTAATTTATAACAAGGTTTGAAACTAAGTTATCAGAGTGGGATATGAGGCTTGTGGCTGTTTCGGGAAAATACGTTCATGGTAATATAGGTTAATCCCATGGTTGATTTTTAGAACGTAAATTTTTCTCGACTTAAAGGGGTTGTAAAGGCGAGATGGTCTGTTTATTGCACAGTGTTTTATCCCTATGGCTCGGTCTCTTTCCGCAGCGTCGCGCAAAGCGAGTGCAGTATACGGTGTATTTTTAATGACTGTGCAGTATTTGAACATATTGCCGGTCCAAGTTTTGTATTTACTCTCTGTAAAGTTCATACCACATAATAGGTAAATACAAAACTTGGACCGGTAATATTTTCAAACATTGCATAGTCATTAAAAATACGCGCTATACTACGTAGCTACAGCGACGACACCCAGGAGTCTCCGAGAAGATTTCATTCTTGAACCGAATGACAGATTTCGGAAATTAATCCACGTACTTCGGAGCTTGAGGCACGTGACTTAACCACTTCGTCACGGAGATTATCTTATGTGAAGAACACATGACCAATGTTGGTATAATCTCAACCTGTCCGTCATGTGCTGTGCTGAATGATATCCTGGTTTACTTGCGTAAATGGCTGTCCCCAGATTTGAAGTCCCAGAACGGGTTTTGCACACCCCGATCTTTTCTTAGCTTGCCAAAAGAAAGAATATTGACAGTGTGTGTGATACTTTGTTTTACCTATGTTGTGTATGGGATACTATGGTGAGAACGTGTGTGATACTTTGTTTTACCTATTGTCACACGTTTTCTTGATGATAATATCAAGGTTCTTGATGATATTTGCTTGATATTATCGTGTGATGGTCGTTGTCTAGGTAACGATACTCAGGGGGTTCAATGGAGATATTTAACTGTCTTGCAATATAACTCACCCCTGCAGTGCATGTTCACCAGTCATTAAACAAGATTCCGTTGGCGCACATAATCCTTTATTACAGAAATAAGACGGACAAACGGAACATGTTTATACATCCAGAAACAATATAATCCATAGAATATAAATATCCTCCTCACAATTTAACCAGCACACATCAATGCCTTCTCACGGCCTGCTTCTTATCAACTCCACAAGACAGGTAATCCAGCTACTATCCACGGCTGGATCTCCCACAATACAACCCACACATTGGGTTGGAGCCACTGCTCAACTATGCAACCCACTCTGGGTTTAGGCCTACACTCGCTACAGAACCCACTCTGGGTTCAGGCCTGTCTTCACAACTAGCAGAACACCACAACACGGAGATCTCTCTTAAACGACCTGACCCGCAGTCGGTCTCTTCTCTCACTCAGACTACCGATCAGTTCGGCATCTACACATCAACTGTCCTGAAGTCCCTTGACTTCACACACAAATACACTATCTCTCCCCCCATCCGCCCTAGGGTTTTTTTCTCTACCCTCACTATTTTATTTCTCAGGACTGGCTGTTTTCTCATAGCCAGGTCAGTCACTTTACTGTCTCCCACTCTCATCTCCATTCTTCCTCATGCCCGGTCACTCACCTCAATGTCCATGACCCAGGCTTATGTCACCTATGTTGTGTATGGGATACCATGGTGAGAACGTGTGTGATACTTTGTTTTACATATGTTGTGTATGGGATACCATGGTGAGAACGTGTGAGATACTTTATTTTACGTATGTTGTGTATGGGATACCATGGTGAGAACGTGTGTGATACTGTGTTTTACATATGTTGTGTATGGGATACCATGGTGAGAACGTGTGTGATACTGTGTTTTACATATGTTGTGTATGGGATACTATTGTGAGAACGTGTGTGATACTTTGTTTTACGTATGTTGTGTATGGGATATTATGGTGAAAACGTGTGTGATACTTTGTTTTACATATGTTATATATGGGGTACTATGGCAGTAATGGAGATGATCGAGTGCAATAAAGGTGATCTTTAATCATAAACATTGTGCCGTGGCGAAAGAGGTTAAGAACGCAATTGGCAATCTCACATCCGTGTTCGAAACACAGCTGAGGGTGATTTAGAAGCAGATCGATTGCGCTGATTTTCAAACAATGGTATGGGTGCCGGTGGTATCATTTGTTCCTCTTTGGCATTGGGTTGGAGTCGGTTCACAATGAAATATTCACATCTGTGTTCACAATGAAATATCCAACATCTGTGTTCACAGTGACATATCTAACATCTGTGTTCACGATGACATATCCAACATCTGTGTTCACAATGAAATATCCAACATCTGTGGACCAAACATTACCAACAAAGGTTGTATGTCCTTTGCAGGACGCTGAAATCAACCCCAGTTGATTTTCTATCCAATGTTAGGTCTAATAGTTTGCCATTGCTTTATGAACGAGAAGTCGGCGTTTAAGTGCAACTTAATTACGGTGTACTGAATCAGCTACTCTAACTCGCCACCAGTGCACCGGAAATTTAAGAGCAAGCGATCCTATCCTTTCAGCCACCTGGACTGCCCAAATTTCTTAGGCCTAATCTTATTCATTCGGTGTGAAATGCATTGAGTCATGAACTAGTTATGTAGCAACACGCCTCTCCACAGTTGAGAAGCTCCGGAACCGATGTTGCACTCTGCGATGGTTCCTAATCGTGTAGAGGGGAAGTGCAGCTCTATAGAATAGCACTTGTGGAGATGACACCTCTTTTTAGATGCGTCGGAAGGAAGGTCTCTTCACCAGCATCCCCAACCACACTTCTATAGATGCATGGCTATCCCAGGGTTTAGATGATATGATTGTCAATACATTGGACACAAGTGTTAACAATTGTTGTCTTCAAAGGGATTCGCAACCAGCCAAACAGTTGTTACAACCGTATTTCAGCTATATGTGTGTGATGAAACTAATGAAAGAACTGCAGGATCTGCTTAGCAGGAACCGCTAAGTGATGATATTCATTTTGAAGTATCGTAGACAAACCACCTCAAATTCCCACCGACACCTTCAACAGTGACCATGTCTCCTACCATGGCGCGATAAAGTTCTTAAATCAGTACCCTCTGTCACTGGCGAGGATTCAAGTGTACATATTCCCATATCTACCCATTATATGTGTGTCGAAGTGGTTATGGACGCAGTTCGTAATCCCACATGTCGTATTCGAAACGATTGCGATTTGGCAGCAGACAACCTTGAGTTGGTTTCTATAAAATGGTATGAGTGCCAGTCGTTCAGAAAGCAATGACAAGTTACTGAACGTAAACTTGCAAAGAAATCAGGAACAGCCAAAAGATGTTGGAGTTGACTGTGATGTCCCGTAAATGATGTGCAACTAAAAAAAATTTTTTTAAACCTATTATATCATTTTGGTCTGTATTTATATCATTTTTACTGTATTTATATTATTTTGTTCTGTATTTATTCATTGTCTGATCATGGCGCTAAACTATGGGTATGTTTTCTCATTTTCTTGCCAAGATTCGGAGGCCTATATAGCCCGCTCTTTAGATTTTCAAATTTCCGAAGATATTAAAGTGGATACGATCCACACCAATTATTGTCATTGTCCCAGAAGGATGGGTAATGAATAAACTTCCGCTGTCTCAAGTGGACGCACATCAATCCCGAGTTCCTTATTTTATGAAAACAAACATCAGTGACATCTAGATGCGGGTCCAACAATTTACTCCTGGGGGCAGGCACTAGACATCTCTGTAACTCCGCAGACTCGTTTATGTTGTCCACTTGTACATCTTGAGGTATTGAGACATCTGAGGGTATTGTTTTCTGGCTGAATGCCCTTACCTTCTGTCTGTCTGTCTGTCTGTTTCACTGTGTGTGTCTCCCTCCGCCCATATGTGTGTCTCTGTTTATCTCTATCTGTGTGTCTTTTGTCTTGCTCTCTGTCTCTTCACCCTCTCTCTCTCTCTCTCTCTCTCTCTCTCTCTCTCTCTCTCTCTCCTCTGTGTGTGTGTGTGTGTGTGTGTGTGTGTGTGTCTGGTACTCATTGTTGTCTGTCTCTCTTTTTCTCTCTCTCTATATGTCGCTCTCTCTGACTCTGTCTCTCTGTCTCCCTCTGTCTCCCTCTCTCTCTGTCTGTCTGTCTGTCTCTCTCTCTCTCTCTCTCTCTCTCTCTCTCTCTCTCTGAGTCTATCTATATCGCCTTGTCTTTAATTGTTTATCTCTCCATCACTCTCTGTCTCTGATACTCTTTGTCTCTCCGTTTCTCTGTCTTTCTCTCTCGTCTCTACCACTCTCACTGTCTCTCTTTCTCTCACCCCGAAAGTGATAACATGTAATATACCAGGAAATATTCACGGAACAAGACAGCATTATTAAAACCTGACCTATCTGTTTCTATTTGTTTTCTTTCGCACACAGTATCTTCAAGTGACCACTGGTCATCAAGACATCCTACATGAGTTCATCGCGAAGAACCGCCAGCGGAAGTGTGGCCAGACACTTGAAGGAGTGACTGGACCAACTAATCAAATTCGGGTAAATATTACGGCTATTTGCAGATCAGAAATGAGATTCTTCTGGAGATTCTTCAACGGATGACCACTATGTCCGTCTGTTTATTGCCCACTTTGACGGTTCAGGACTGTTAGACGCCTGCGTGACACATATTTTTGGCCGCCCATAACAATGTGAATTGAGTACAATGACATATTCTACTAGATTTGTAATCTAAGCAATGGCATGTTGGTGCGATATTCTTTTCACTACTTTATACAGTTGATGGATGTGAGTCTGGACAATTAGTACACAGGCGAAAAAATCCCTGGAAGCCTTGGAGACATGGTTGTATAGAAGAATGCTGAAAATTAGTTGGACAGCCAAAAAGAACAACCAGGATGTTTCAGGGAAGCTGAGTCGCAATGACAACTTATCACAAACATCAGAAAGAGGCAGACCTCTTCATTTTGGCCCCGTTATGAGAAGACAAAAACTGGAACATATTGTGACAACCGGACAGATCTGAGGAAAGAGAGATAGAAGAAGACAGGGTGAACAAATTGACAATCTTGTGTCATGGCACGGAAAGGAGTCAACACACGAATTGATCCATGACCTAGGAGATAGTGATTTGTGAAGAAGCATGATCGCCTACCTCAGCCGGCAAGACACCTGATGATGTATTTGATTGTTTCTATTTCCATTAAATACAACATATTCTTCTGTATATCCACATCTCAAAGATATCTATTCGACTTTCTAGTTGTTTGGTCAATGTCCAGGCTTCCATCCCATACAACAGTATTGAATATACGTCAGATTTGACAATTCTCATTTTTAATGCGTTGTTAATCTCTCTAGATTAATACAGATTTCATGCTTTTGAAAGCATTTTTGACCATTCATATTCTCTTTCTTATTTATGTTTCACTTCTGCCATCATCAGTTATTGCATGTCCAAGATAGGAGAAACTTGTTACTTGTTGTAGTATCTCCCCGTTTACTGTGATATTCATAGATGACCTTTCCTTTCCATTGCGAATTATAAAAGTCAAAAAAGATGAGATAAAAGACAATTTTAATCCATTCATTATTAGTTAAAATCCAATTCCAGAACTGAGATATGCTAATGGCACAGCAAGCCTCTCAAACAGATTTAAGGGATTACAAGATCTGATCTGTCTGTCAAAAGAGATGCCGTGTCTAATGGACCTATTCAAGTAACATCAAAGGACATCACACAACACTCTGATAAACCTATTGCAAACGCCTTTACCAGACTTGATTGTTCGTCTTTGTTAAAAGCCCTTTGTGTTCATTACTTTATAATCAGCAAACATTTTGACAACGAATGATGACGTGTCGGCTCCGCGAACATAGTTGCATACAGTTGCCAAAAAGAACTGACGGTACAGAGTGAAAGCGTTGATCATTTACTGCCATTATTTTGGTCTTTTCTGTTAGGGAAATCTATAACATTTATGATACAGCAAAGCGCCATCTTCGCAACGAAGGTAGAAAAGACTTTTGGATTATTAGACCACGTCCAAGGAAAGTACAATAACGTGACGGACTGGGTCATAAAACTCTTATTCGGACAGTTCGAAAAGACTGAGAAATGAGCGCCGCTTAATTATCGAAATAGGATTTTATAAAACAGAAACACACACAAACACAAGTTTCCAACAAACAATGAAATATTCCGGACTTCCCACCCATGTCAAGCCCAGTGGACGAAATTCTGCAGGAAAGGTGACTTTTTTTTTTTTACATATCTGCAAATGTGCTTTATTAAAATACTGTCTCGTCGTAACACTGTTAAAGGGCATTACTATGCATATACAGTTGCCAATCTACAAGGGTAAGTTAATAAGTAAGTCACAAATGGCTGTAGAAAAATAACTAATTATGATAACAACTTGAAACCAGTTTATTTTTATACATACATTGTACTTTTATTTCTCAACATAATTTCCACTAACATTCATGCAATTATCCCATCGTTTCATCAGTCCCCCCAAACCTGCTGCGTAGAACTGCGTGCTCTGTTTTCTAAACCACGGTTTCTCTTCACATTCAACTTCGGCGTCACTCACGAAATGTCTCCCACCATGGTGGGTTTTCAGTGGACTTAGCCCCTAGCGAATTCCCGTAAAGTGGTGCATAGCTGGGTAGAAAATTTACGAGGGCGTGTAAATAAGTAAGTCACACAGTTATGTGGGATGGCAGGTAAATTAAAACAAAGCACGCAGTTCTACGCAGCCGGTTTGGGAGGACTGATACAACGAGGGGATAAATGCATCAATGTTGGTGGAAATTATGTTGAGAAATAAAGGGACAATGTATTATTTAAAACAAAAACTGGTTTCAAGTTGTTATCATAGGTAGTTATTTTTCTACAGCCGTTTGTGACATACTTTTTAACTTACCCTCGTAAACCAGATCTGTGACGTGAGAACGAGATATAGCACGTTCTCAAAATCTTCCTTTGCATCAAGAAAACGCGCCTTTTTACAAATCACGACTTATGCAGCTAGTAACTAAGGGTGTGAATAATTAGTTCCTTCCCCTCACACCATATTCTCCAAGTGTGCCTCCGCCAGACTGTTTACTTTTATCATATCTCAAAACAAACACAGCTCAAAGGCAATCATTTTTACAATGACGGAGAAGACATGCTGGACTGTGATAATTGGTATATCTTGAAAATTATTGACTTTTGTGCTCAAGGTCTTTTCAAGATCAAGCAGAAATGCTTTGTGTCTCAGTTCAAGTCGTAACTATTATTACACAAATTGGCAGGTCTCTACGTCATTGCTGTTATGTTCAGGGTTAGGCCATTATAGGCCTGGGTTATCCATTAATAACCACGCAAAATACAATAGGCAAGCTGTTGGAGAGGTTAATTGCCAGGAAAATATCAAGCCAGCTTCAGTGGCAAGGTTGTTTCCCACCTACCCTTGGAGGGTACCGTCCAAACAGTGAAACTTGGACCAACGCAGCAGTTTTTGCCCATGATGTCTATGGTTTCCAATCAGGCATTGAAACATGTGCTGCGGCGATTGATCTTTGGGATGCGTTCAACAGAGTACCATTGGATTTCTTATTGTTTCAGCTTCTTTACCTCAAGATAAGTCCATTCTTCCTGAGTTAGATCGCCGCAGCTCTCTTCCCATGGAAAGTAGCTTTTAGATGTAGTGATGTGATGTTGTTTGTCCATCAAGAATGATGATGACCATTCATTTCATCCAGTGGGGTTGAAGGTGTGATGTCGTGGGTTCTAAGATGGCTGATAAGGCCTATTTTGGCTCGAAATATTCTTTGACAATGTGGGCAAAGAATGCTTGACGTCTCTGGAGGAAAGTTTCCTGCAGTGGTTTTTTGTCCTGCCTTTTCTTCACAGCTCTTGCAGTCCTTGTTGCCTCACATATGACTGCACCTTTGCGTAATGATGCACGCCACGAATTTCGGTCTCTGGCTGCAGCCTCCCAGGTGTCATGATGAATTCCAAAAGCATTCAGTGAAATTTTCAGTGTCTTTAAAACGTTTCCTCTGGCCACCTTGGGAGCGTTTGCCACAACGCAGTTCGCTGTAAAAAAATTCGTTTAGGGAGCCTGTGATCTGGCATGCGAGTCAAGTGACCAGCCCAACGAATCTGATTCTTCATCAGTATAGTGTGGATACTGGGCATGGATGCCCTTTCTAGGACTTCAGTGTCTGGAATCTTGTCTTGCCATTTAATCTTCAGTAGCTTCCTTAGGCAGACTGTGTGGAAGTGGTTTAATTTTCTAGCGTGTCGCTGATAAACAGTCCAGGTTTCACAAGCATATAGCAGTGTGGATAATACAACTGCTATGTAGACCTTTAGCTTTGTTTGCAGGCTTATTCCAGTTCTGTCCCATACATTCTTGTACAGTCTGCCAAAAGCCGCGCTGGCCTTGGAGATTCTTGCATTCACTTCGTCATCAATTGTGGCAGCTTGTGACACGGTGCTGCCAAGATAAGTGAATTTGTCCACAACACTTAGTCTATTATCATTCACTTTGATGTTCGGCACAGTGTGATTACTTCCTGGAGCTGGCTGGTACATACCTACAGTCTTCTCCAAGTTGATATTGAGCCCAAAGTTGGCACAGGCATGTGAGAAAGCTGAAACATTATGTTGCATGTCCGCCTCTGAGTTGGCGTATAGAGCGCAATCATCAGCAAACAGGAGCTCTCTGACGGTGTCGCTGTTAATTTTGGTTTTAGCTTTCAGCCTTCTGAGATTGAATAACTTTCCATCCATACTTTCCATAGATGTAGTATTGAACCTCTGAACCAACAACAATATATCCGGGCCTGCCACAGGGATCGCCATTATATTCGGTGCTGTTCAACGCCTACATTGTGAGAATTACCGGCGAGCACATAAAAGGACCGGGGATGACATTGTCACATGCTGACGATGTGTTAGTGTATCGGCAGGGTAGGGATAGAGATCGAGTGGCTGTGGATCTACAAACATAATTAAATGGCATAACCACTTGGTGTGTGGAATCTGGGGCAATGGTCAACCCAACGAAGGCAGCAGTGACATGGTTCTCTTTGAACAACCATATTGTCAACACTCCAACACGAACTTTAAATCTGGGTTCAGAAACGGTGGAAAGAACGCAGGCAATGAACTACCTGGGGATACGTTTTGATCGAAGTATCATGAGCACATAGACCGGGTGATAACAAAGGCCAAGCGAGGTTTGGCTGCGATGCGGGTGATGACGGCGGCAAACTGTGAGCAGCGCCATTCATTTTTCCTGTACGAGGGTCTGGTCCTTTCTGTTTTGGAGTATGCCATGGCGATCCTGACTATCAACCGTAAGTGATGGAAAGGATGGAAAAGATACAGAACGAAGCTATGCGTATTATTCTTGGAATATAAAGAAAAAGCAGCGGCTGCAGCAGGATATAACAATTCTTGGATGTACAAGAGATATGGCATGCAGTGCGATGCGCTAACTTCTTGATTTTCCAACCATTGGGGACAGAATTCAAATTTGCAGAGCACATGCCTAACTCAGAGTCAACGCAAACACACAACATCTACTACACAGTGAAATTAGGAAGGGAAAGGGCAGCAGGTTAAAATGAGGAAAGTCGTGGATGGGTCAAGCCGAAGACATTCTTCAGCAGGTGTGTTCACTTGAGGACTTAGAACCTGGCGAGGAGTGGGTACGAATGCCAACAGATTTCTGTATATCCTTTTCAGTTTGCATCCAACTAGACAGAAAATGCAGACACGAAAATCCGGCTGCTGTGAAGGCATAAGTACAGACTTTGATCTTCGAGAATTCTTTGGAGGGTGGTGCTGTTATTTATACAGAGGGTCGGTCGTTCGACGAGGGAGAAGTTCATGGGCTTTTACAGCCCAGGCCAGAGGGAGCAGTGTGAAGGAAGATTCTGGTGCTTTTGCTTTGACCACAAGCAGCCTGACTATGGAAGTCATGGCAGTAAGTAAAGCAATAACAAGGCTTAAGACGCAGACATTCACAAGGGCATGTTTCCTTAGTGACTCAATGAGCATGCTCAGGAGGATAGAGATGGAGTGGGTCCGAAGAGAGTGGTGGCTGTCTCTGGAGAGGTCTCGGCTGGCAAATATTAGTTTCGTTTTCGTGTCAGGACATGCGGGTATACGAGGAAATTAGCAGGCTGACAAGAATGCTCGTAAGGCTATTGTGCACGGCGGACGAGCCATGGACCAGGATGACATTCTGAATGCTCCATGAGAAGTAAGACTTTTGCGAGAACCAAGTGATGACTGTGAATCTACAACCATGGTCAGACTGCAAGAACAGCAAATTAAAAGAGGTGTGGCCAAAGAAGAACACAATGCGGGAAGCCAAAGAAGAATAATAAACACAGAACTGGTGTTATCAGTTGTTTCACGCTGCTGGATTTACTGAGAAGGGGATCCGAGCACTTAAGGACTGAATGGTTCGATGTGCAATGAGGATGATCTGTCGACTAACTAACTAACTAACTAACTAACTAACTAACTATATAACTAACGAACGAACTAACTAACTAACTAACTAACTAACTAACTAACTATATAACTAACTAACTAACTAACTAACTAACTAACTATATAACTAACGAACTAACTAACTAACTAACTAACTAACTAACTATATAACTAACGAACTAACTAACTAACTAACTAACTAACTAACTATATAACTAACTAACTAACTAACTAACTATATAACTAACGAACTAACTAACTAACTAACTAACTATATAACTAACTAACTAACTAACTAACTATATAACTAACTAACTAACTATATAACTAACTAACTAACTAAATAACTATATAACTAACTAACTAACTAACTATATAACTAACTAACTAACTAACTATATAACTAACTAACTAACTAACTATATAACTAACTAACTAACTAACTATATAACTAACTAACTAACTATATAACTAACTAACTAACTATATAACTAACTAACTAACTAACTAACTATATAAGTAACTAACTAACTAACTATATAACTAACTAACTAACTAACTAACTATATAACTAACTAACTAACTATATAACTAACTAACTAACTATATAAATAACTAACTAACTATATAACTAACTAACTAACTAACTATATAACTAACTAACTAACTATATAACTAACTAACTAACTATATAACTAACTAACTAACTATATAACTAACTAACTATATAACTAACTAACTAACTAACTATATAACTAACTAACTAACTATATAACTAACTAACTAACTATATAACTAACTAACTATATAACTAACTAACTAACTAACTATATAACTAACTAACTAACTATATAACTAACTAACTAACTATATAACTAACTAACTAACTATATAACTAACTAACTAACTATATAACTAACTAACTAACTATATAACTAACTAACTAACTATATAACTAACTAAGTAACTAACTAACTATATAACTAACTAACTAACTATATAACTAACTAACTAACTAACTATATAACTAACTAACTAACTATATAACTAACTAACTAACTAACTAACTATATAACTAACTAACTAACTAACTAACTATATAACTAACTAACTATATAACAAACTAACTAACTATATAACTAACTAACTAACTATATAACTAACTAACTAACTATATAACTTACGAGCTAACTAACTAACTAACTATATAACTAATTAACTAACTATATAACTAACTAACTAACTAACTATATAACTAACTAACTAACTATATAACTAACGAGCTAACTAACTAACTAACTATATAACTAACTATCTATATAACTAACTAACTAACTATATAACTAACTAACTATATAACTAACTAACTAACTAACTAACTATATAACTAACGAGCTAACTAGCTAACTAGGCCAGGGTTAGGCCAGTCTAGGCCAGGTAAAGGCCAGTCTAGGCCAGGTAAAGGCCAGTCTAGGCCAGGGTTAGGTCAGTCTAGGCCAGGTAAAGGCCAGTCTAGGCCAGGTAAAGGCCAGTCTAGGCCAGGTAAAGGCCAGTCTAGGCCAGGTAAAGGCCAGTCTAGGCCAGAGTTAGGCCAGTCTAGGCCAGGTAAAGGCCAGTCTAGGCCAGGTAAAGGCCAGTCTAGGCCAGGTAAAGGCCAGTCTAGGCCAGGTAAAGGCCAGTCTAGGCCAGAGTAAGGCCAGTCTAGGCCAGGTAAAGGCCAGTCTAGGCCAGGTAAAGGCCAGTCTAGGCCAGGGTTAGGCTAGTCTAGGCCAGGTAAAGGCCAGTCTAGGCCAGGGTTAGGCCAGTCTAGGCCAGGTAAAGGCCAGTCTAGGCCAGAGTTAGGCCAGTCTAGGCCAAGTAAAGGCCAGTCTAGGCCAGGGTTAGGCCAGTCTAGGCCAGGTAAAGGCCAGTCTAGGCCAGGTAAAGGCCAGTCTAGGCCAGGGTTAGGCCAGTCTAGGCCAGGTAAAGGCCAGTCTAGGCCAGGTAAAGGCCAGTCTAGGCCAGGGTTAGGCCAGTCTAGGCCAGGTAAAGGCTTGTCTAGGCCAGGTAAAGGCCAGTCTAGGCCAGGTAAAGGCCAGTCTAGGCCAGGTAAAGGCCAGTCTAGGCCAGGTAAAGGCCAGTCTAGGCCAGGTAAAGGCCAGTCTAGGCCAGGTAAAGGCCAGTCTAGGCCAGGTAAAGGCCAGTCTAGGCCAGGTAAAGGCCAGTCTAGGCCAGAGTTAGGCCAGTCTAGGCCAGGTAAAGGCCAGTCTAGGCCAGGTAAAGGCCAGTCTAGGCCAGGTAAAGGCCAGTCTAGGCCAGGTAAAGGCCAGTCTAGGCCAGGTAAAGGCCAGTCTAGGCCAGGTAAAGGCCAGTCTAGGCCAGGTAAAGGCCAGTCTAGGCCAGGTAAAGGCCAGTCTAGGCCAGGTAAAGGCCAGTCTAGGCCAGGTAAAGGTCAGTCTAGGCCAGAGTTAGGCCAGTCTAGGCCAGGTAAAGGCCAGTCTAGGCCAGGTAAAGGCCAGTCTAGGCCAGGTAAAGGCCAGTCTAGGCCAGGTAAAGGCCAGTCTAGGCCAGGTAAAGGCCAGTCTAGGCCAGGTAAAGGCCAGTCTAGGCCAGGTAAAGGCCAGTCTAGGCCAGGTAAAGGCCAGTCTAGGCCAGGTAAAGGCCAGTCTAGGCCAGTTAAAGGCCAGTCTAGGCCAGAGTTAGGCCAGTCTAGGCCAGGTAAAGGCCAGTCTAGGCCAGGTAAAGGCCAGTTTAGGCCAGGTAAAGGCCAGTCTAGGCCAGAGTTAGGCCAGTCTAGGCCAGGGTTAAACTTGTATTTAAAAAAAAAGAAAGTGAAAGTAAAGAATCCTCTTACGCGCCTTAAAGGGAATTTAAGTATGTGGTGCTGAACCCACATTTAAGCATGTCGTGCTGAACCCAAATTTAAGCACGTGGTGCTGAACCCACATTTAAGCATGTGGTTCTGAACCCACATTTCAGGATACCAACAGGCACTCGTGACGTGGCCAGTATCATGGCGGCAATATTTACTCCCTAAAGCTGTATATTCTACTCACTTTAGTCTGGGTCGACCATGGAGCCTAGGTCGATCAAAAAAAATTCCATGATCACCCCTCCCCCACCCCCCGATCCCCTTACATTTAACCCTCCCCGATGAGGATCCAAATCATGACCACCGTACCTGCAACCACGAAATCCTCAATTAAATAATAGTTTTGTTTGTAGTTTTGCGTTCCCTGCAATTTGTCTTATATAAGACATCCCAAGATATTGTCTGACATTATTAAGCCAAAATGCAGTGCTATGTATCTTGTGATGTAATGTCTTTTTTCGTGTATACAGACCTAGATGCCATCATGTCCTTTATTATAAATTGAGACGTGTCTTATTATTTAACTGATTTATTGCCAAACAAGAAGTATTTTTGGACAAAACATGATGCATAATCAAATGAACAAGAATTATAATGTAATTTCCTTTCATTGATCATTGAAATTGAGGAAGATACACGAAACAACATAAATAAATTGATAACTCTTGTATGGCGATATTTCGTCCTCCTGTCAAAATGAGGGTGATATAAGGTGATATATTATCCTTCGACATTGGATAAGTTAGAAGCACGTCATGTTATATTCTTTATATGCTGTGTATTTATTTTAATTGCCACATTTCTTATTCACAGATTTCTTGGTCAATGGCTAATTTTAAGCAACATGTATCCAGCGCTGTTGTGATTGGAAACAGCAACCCCATACATGGACGATAACACATGTGATTACAATTACAGTCGGAAAACACATGAAAATCACACCCTACTGAAACAATGTTTTCGTTGCTGAGAGAATCACAGTCTGAGATGAACACCGATGTGAGGGCATACCCGCTCCTGTGCTGGCGTCGAAATCACATGAAATTGATCACGTCGCTGCACAACATGAGACGAGTATTGCGCCGGAGACAACGAAACTTGGTGATCACGAATCGGTTGAATTGTACGTTAATCAAGTAGTCAGTTCTGTTTCACCTACATCCAGAATGAATTTCACGGAAGTAATTCACGACAGCCGAAATGTCTTTCAGCAAAGCAGCTCATGGATATCGCCGTCAAACGATACAAATAGTCACAATTTTGCCCCAATAACTACCGATAATTATTTAAATTCATTAGTAAATATAAATACTGAAGATAATATAAGTTTTGAAAATTATAATACAGAAGAAGAGGAACAAGAACGGCAAGAGTTAAGAGTCGGGGCATTACTTTCAAGAAACTTATTACTAGAGGATGTGTTTTATGATAACGCTAATGACATGACAACAACAGGATGCCTCCAGCCGAACAGCCTTAACTACAGCAGAAACTTAGTCTGTAACAATAGCGGGACGCTGTTTAACATGATGAATATCTCAGACGATTACGGTGTCGACGACTACAACTACGACTATGACAGTGCTGAGACAGTACTACCACTTGGTGAAGTCGTGGCCGTTTCCTTGTTCTATAGTTTCACTTTGACAGTCGGAGTGGTTGGTAACTTGCTAGTGATCGCGGCTGTGGCTAGAGACAGGAGACTGAGGTCGATTACCAATCTGTTTTTGACCAGCCTTGCTTCTGCCGACCTGGCACTGCTGTGCTTCTGTGTACCCGTGAAGGTAAGTGTTGACGCAATGTCTGTAAAGTGTTTATCGCGCTAACGGGGTAGTGGGTTATTTCCATAGTTGGAGTTCACAGTTGAATTCTCGTTCAGAAACCAATGTCACAATAATGAAAATAAGATTGTCTAGAAAATAAACCTGAGGTTGATCGCAGCGTCCTGTTTTTTAATGTTTTTTTTTTTTTAACATCCAAAAACAGAAATCTTACTTGCAATTGTCTGAAATTGAAAGGCTATAAGAAGAAAACTGACACCAAACTTCAAGACACAGTGGCTGTTGTTGTTGCTGCTGCTGTTGTTGCTGCTGTTGCTGTTCTTGCTGTTACTTTTGTTGCTGTTGCTGCCGCTGCTGTTGTTTATGAATGTCATCTAATACTGTGACTGCTAAGTTCAGATTATTATCTTGTTGGTCGGACAAGTTTGTGTCTACCAAAGTAAGTTAGGTGTTAAGCTGTTAGTCCTGATCAGCTACCATAGTATCATCTCCACTAGTTGTGTGTTTTGGAACACATCTTCATCTCTCGCCAAGCTATGAAAGCAGCGGGGAATGCAACAGCAAGAAGAGGGAAAAGAAGAATAAGATGATGATGATGATGATGATGATGATGATGATGATGATGATGACGATGACGATGATGTTGATGATGATGATGATGATGATGATGATGATGATGATGATGATGATGATGATGATGATGATGATGATGATGATGATGATGATGATGATGTGGAAGAAGAAGAATGAGGAGAAGGAGGAAGAGGAAAAGAAGAAGAAATAGAAGGAGGAGGTGGAGGAGGAGGAGGAGATGGAGAAAGAAATGAGTAGAAGAACCGATAATTTGACAGTGGCTAGATATATTCTTTGAATCCAATCAATCAATCAGTTCCATTGTCGCGTAGTTCAAATTTGTAATTTCTCAAACAGTTAATGTATCAAGTGTCATTTCGGCAGCCAAGATCGGCTGCAGTAAGTCTCCACCACTTCCTGTCCTGCGATTTCATGGTTTTCTCATTCTAAGCTCTTTCATTGCATCTCTTGATGTTGTCCATCAATATCTAAGATTGTGTGTTCTTGTCCGCTTTTCCTCCACCTTTCCCTCTAGCACATACATTAACACAGGGCTGTGTCTCTTCTATAGGCTAGACTGTTGAGTTATTAAGGCCACTTGAGTGCTTTTGCTTCTGGCTACACTTTGCATACGTATTTCCATCATTCTGGACTGGTAGTACATTATTATTTCGCTCAGCTACTGGGTTAAACTCGTGGAGCGACAATGTGAGCTGCGAGTTTCATGTAGAATGTTTTTACACCCTCCGCTTTGGCCTGTATTGTGAACTGCATGTTCAGAAAAATGGCGAAAGCCGGCTGCTACACTAGCTGGTTGTGCCTTCTGCAGTAATGTGTGTGCAACTGCTGGTTTTCTAGTGGCTGACGCTTCCATCGACAATAAACTGTAGTTTTAGTGGCGGACTGTTGTGTTAGGATTCCGGCAGCGGCCTTACGCGTGTGTGCCTTTTGCGAGGGAAATCCTTGCGCAAAAATCAGCCCAGTGCACTAGAAGTAGTGGCACGTAAATGGACTATGCTTGAGTTTATTGTGAGTAAAAGCACACACCAAAATTACAGGTGACAAATTCGAATTCAAACATGTGTAATTTTCAAACTGAATATTGTCTTATTTCTATTTCATTCATCTTCACACTATGAGTGATAATCAATACTCACGGATGTATTTCTCACAATATTTTGCATTCTGTATCGTATTTTTCTTTACAACTTCCTTTCCTCGATAGGAATTGGAAAACATGAACTCAGGGTCTGCAGGTATACATGTTAGACACTGCACTACCCCGCGTACAATTTCCTAATGATTTGTCTCTTAAAGACAATAAATGGCAATAAAATAAATATAGGATTCTAAAGGCAAGAACGGCATGGCGCACGGGAAGTATAGAAGACAATCTAATTTACATGTTGTTGACTAGAAATAATAGGTTGTGAGCGTCACCGTTTGTCTCCTGCAGATGCGAGAGTGGTCGTGCCCTGACGCGATGCACTTTAGTGTCAACGTCTTGGCCTGTCAGTGAAGGCATAGTCAGTGAAAGGTTGCAAGGTGCAGTCTTAATAATGCATGAGCTGCCAGAATTGGCTGGCAACGCGTCTGATTGTTTTTCAGCTGTGGAATTCCCCGGGAAGTTAGAAATGTGCTGGTGGAATCTTTTCGAACAAGAAAATGAACGTTAAAAAAAATAAATAAACATGTACTGGAAAAATACATTTGTCTAGCGGACATGTAATGTGCATTAATGTATGTTCGTTGGTCTTCCTTCTCTTCAGGTCCTTGAAGTGTGTGTGTGTGTGTGTGTGTGTGTGTGTGTGTGTGTGTGTGTGTGTGTGTGTGTGCGCGCGCGCGCGCGCGCGCGTGCTTGCTTGCTTTCGCCCGCTTTGAACTTAATTGTAGTCCATACACTTGCTACTACTTCTACTAGCACTGGACGGATGTTTGCGTGTGGATTAGCTTTGCCTATTACCAGTGCCTCTTGCCATCAGGTCAACCCACTCCAACCTCAGAGGCGGTTGTAATTTGCGTCCCTGGGTCAAGGACGAGAAGTCAAAATTTTAGTTCAGCTGATCAATGTAAGGGTTAAACCCGCTACCTCGACATCAGCGTTCTTATCCATTCGGAAATACTGACTTCCCGTATCTTATGCTTCTTCTTATAGTCCTTGTCGCGTGGAGTTGGAGATCATTGTGTCCACGGGCTTATGTCTCTTGTGCTGCCAATCATTTCTGACATCGACGTTCCTCCATGGCATGAAGTCAAACTACTCAACATTTTCTCTCTTGGTCTCTTCCTGTATCCTTGTCAATACAAACTTTTCCTTTGTGACGACATATTCCAGCTTTCCCCTTATCATGACACGCCCAAAGGAATAGGGACTGTTGTTGTCATCTGCTGCAAGGAACCAGCTCTCTTTGTGTGTTAACTTCATTCAAGATAACTTCATTGTTCTTGCTATCCGTCCACGGTGTTCTCATAATTCTTCTACAAAATCACATTTCTGCAGCTCCCACATAATTCCTCACTAGTCTGCTAATTGTCCATGATTCCTTTCCTTACATCAGGTGATCTTGATAAAACCGAATAAACACTCTTGTCGGAGTGGGATGTACTGAGCCATAGACTTGACTAATAGTGCAAAGTAACATGTTAGATGACAAACTCTATGAAATGTCAAAAAGCTCAAGATGACTGCTTCTTTCTTGGGATTGATTCATACTGATATATGAATGTGTGCGAAGAAGAAGAGAAGCAGACATTGGCGATCATGACTCTCCAAATAATTTCAGTGATGTGCTATTGTTGGTGCTACTTACATTATTATTTGATGCGCAGCTGTTTCAGCTTTCCACGTAATCTTTCACTGTTTTTCTCTGGAATGAGGTAGTCATTTATTTATGAATTGACGAAATGTGATTTGCAACTAGAAAACGAGTGTTGAAGTGCTACGTAGAACCTATACTTTTGTATGGGTGTGAAACGTGGACAATGAGCAGACAAGATGAAAAACATATAATGGCAGTGGAAATGTGGTTTATGGGGATAAATGCAAAGACTACCATGGACAGAAAGAAAAACAAATGATAAAGTTCTACAAGAAACAAATGAAAACCGTAAACTGATTAGAGATATGAAATATCGACAGTCAAGATATATTGGGCACTTTATGAAAAGAAATAAACTGGGGAAATTGGTGACAGTTGGCAAAACTGAGGGGAAAAGAACAATTTAAAAAAAAATAACACATGAAATTACCGCAAGGATAACAAATGATCGACATTCGAACAATACTTGCAGTTTTAGTGTTTCAGCACAAGTGCCTCCGAAGTCGGAGAGTATCTGCCTGCACGGCGAGGAACCACCAGTCTGCACACCAATAAGCCAGATATGGGACAACGGATACTCAAGCAAAACCCAGTCCGATATGACATCACACTGATGTTGGACAACAGGATGTCTTCATCCGACATACAGGACTTCACGCTGGAGTTCACAGCCAGCGAACGCAAGCAAGCATTCACATCAATCAATCAATCAATCATGTGCCATGCCGGAAAGCATGGACGGTCATGACTCGCCATTTCACTCGATCACCAGAGTCGTGGATCAGCTCAGTGTTCACGTCTCGACCATGCTATGTGGCCAAGCCATCCAGGTATTTACTTCTCGGTCTTCCCCTTGGTCTGTTCCCCTCGATCTTGCCAGTTGTCACTAAGTTCTCCATTCCATTTCTTCTCATAAAACATCATATGGTATAAAACTGCAGTATGCACAGAGAAGCAAAGAAATATGCCAGACAGTAAATCATGCAGCATATCGTTTGTGGCTGTCACTATCAACTGTCATTTACTGCCTATAAAGTACCTTGCGGTGTATGGCACAGGAGAAGAGGTGATGGTGGGGGTATTGAGCCTGAGGAATTAAGCGCGCCTGGTTAGTGCAGCCGCCGCGAATTGTGCAAGTTAGGGTTTTATGTTTTCCCCCGACAGAAAATAATCCACACCTCACCGAGGATTAGAACCCGGGTTTCCCATAGGAGAATCCGGCATTCTAGCCACTCGGCCAGTCGCTTCTGTTTTTAAACGAGAAGAAAGTCAACTCTGAGGTAACGACAGCTACACGCTTTACAAGATCGATACTCAAAACTATCAGGACACAAGACATCAAATTTATGGGAAAATATCAACAGAAGGGGTAGAATAATGATTAGCCTACATGGAGAACATTATGGCCATGGGTTTAAACAAAACAGGATCTCAAAGGCAAAAGGAACGATTTAATTGCCCCGGGTTTTTCCCTTAAGACTCGGTCTCTTTCCTCAGGGCGCCCTGCAGAAAGCGTTGTACAAAGCATGAACTCCATAGCTCCATTGACGACCCCCAGGAGTCTTCGAGAAAATTACACCCTTAAACCTAGCGACGTTGACTACAACCTTCCAAACTCGAGACAGGCGGGGTCACTTAGCCAAGGCGACTCTCAGAGAAATAATAATAATAATAATAATAATAATAATAATAATAATAATAATAATAATAATAATAATAATAATAATAATATAAAGAAGAAGAAGAAGAAGAAGAAGAAGAAGAAGAAGAAGAAGAAGAAGAAGAAGATGGAGGAGGAGGAGGAGGAGGAGGAGGAGGAGGAGGAGGAGAAGGAGGAGGAGGATGAAAGAGAGGAGGGGAGGATGAGAAGAAAAATAGGAAGAAGAAAAGATGATGATGATGATGATGATGATGATGATGATGATGATGATGATGATGATGATGATGATGATGATGAAGAGGAGGAGCAGGAGGAGGAGAAGGAGGAGGAGGAGGAGTTTGCTAGGACTAGACAAAAGTCTAGATACTATAAATGCATGTCTTGTTTGGCTCGGCAGTGCGTGGCCTTCTTCACGTTCTCCTGGACATTTGGCTTCCTGCTGTGCAAGTCTGTCCACTACTTCCAGAACTTGGCCATGGTCTGTTCCGTCATGACCTTGACCGTGATGAGCATTGAAAGGTAGGTCATCGTTGTCCGCTGTCATATTGTATTTATCTAGGGTAGGCCGAGCCCTTGACCATAGATGGAATCCTGTCTAGACGTAGCACAGCTGACAACAATGCATGCTGAAGTCGGACATGTCGACCTTTGAGGTGTATAATAGGTGTGTGGCGTGTCCCTTGAAAAAAAGCACAGAGTAAACGAAGAAGAAGGATAAGGAGGATGTGGGGGGGGGGGGGGTGGAAGAGAAGAAGGGGGAGAAAAAGCAAGAATAACAACAACAATAGAAACAACAACAAGAAAACGAAGAAGAAGAATATTGTCTTTCATGTTGAGATGATCGAAAGACAAGGGGAAACGTATCACTTGTTGTTGTGAGGGGAACTCTTGAAGCCATTATACCAACATGATAAATAAATTCACGGGTATTCATTAGCACTTACATATGTAGAAGAAAGAGGTAGACATTAGAGGACATCTTTATCATGCAGCAGATTCTTTATAGAACGTCGCTCTCATCTACAAGCCTCTCGATCTCTGGCAATTTCTCCAGTCTCGTTCACCCCCATGCCCAATCTGTGTGCAATGTCCAGTGTCCTTCTCCGTGCTAGTAGACCCCAGCCTCTTCTACCAGGAATCACGCCTTCCATTGCTGTTCTTGCCAAGCCACTGCAGAGGACATCTTAGACAATATAAACATTATAAGCTACACCGAGATTTGAACCTGCAGCCTCCAAATTACGACAACGCCTCGATGAAGGAACACTTGTATGTCGATGTACGGCCAGCTGTGCGCCAATGTGAACGGTGTCTTCTTTAGCCATGTTTATCATCCACTTTAAGTTAAAATTATTTGCATATCCTTTACAGGAAGTAGCAGTCACCTCCATCATTATTTTTTTGGGGTTGGTGGGGGGGGGGGAAGGTTGTTATTCCTGGGAAAGTTTGCCTTCAGTAGTTTGACATTGCTTTCAGAACGACCGGTACTCATACAATTTTACAGACACCAGCGCAAGGCGTCCGGAGTACAACTAAAGGAGACGAAACCTTGTTACAAACTTTCGAGAACAAAGATTTAAGACGCATCTTTGGGCCCATTATGGATACACAAAGTGGAGAGTGGAAAAGAAGAAGCAACAAAGACATTTATGATCTGTTTAAGTCTCCGCTAATCACTGGTATCATGAGGGCTAACAAACTACAATGGCTGGGGCATATATAAAGAATGGAAGATAATAGGGAAACAAAACTCGCTTACACTCAGGAAATAAATGACCGTAGACCCCGAGGTAGACCAAGAAGACGGTGGAGAGATAATATACATACAGACCTACAAGCACTTGGAATCAACGACTGCCAAGAGAAGGTCAACCAGAGAGACGAATGGAGTCGGCTTGTATCTGCAGCAGAGAACCTCAATGGCTCGGAACGCTGAAGAAGAAGAAGAAGAACGCAAGGCGGTCTGCTTCCAAATCGCCCGCAGCTGTGTTTCGAACGCGTTATGCGGGATTACAAATTGCATTCTTAGATTGTTCGATCGAAATTGTGTCCATATTTCACAGTTGTGGGTTCGTATGAATTATTATCATCACAATGTGCCATGCCGATAGACGTGGAGGGTCAGGGTTGACATTTCACCCGATCACCGGTCTTGAACCAAGCCTGTGTTCCTGTATCCATGATGCCATGTGGCTAAGCTATCCAGGTGTTTATCTCTCTGTCTTCCTCTTGCTCCTTTCGCATCAATCCTGTCAGGTAGATAAAAGATAGTCCTAAAACAAAAGACAACATTTTAGTCTCATCTAGTTGGCAATGCGTCGAAATACACTTGGTCCTGTCAACCGGAGTGCGTCGCAGTAGCATAGTGGTTAGCAAACTTGCCTGGCGGTCTAGTAGCGTATGTTCCAATCTTCCTTCGGGAGTGGAGTTTTTTTCTCTCCCCCCCCCTCCCCTCCCTCACCAAGATGAAATAAATGGGTACCAAGAAATCATCTGGCAACAAAAGGCTGGCTACGAGATACTGATCAGCGTACCCGTCGAGTCTGATTGGTCAAAACATATAGCCATAGCACCATATACCCAAAAAAGTATCATGGTTTTTGAGACAACAGGTGGATACTGGAAACATCCGGCGTCGAGAGATGTACGAGGGCGAGTCAATAAGTAAGTCACACAGTTCCGTAGCATGGCAGGTAAATGTAGTTGGTGTTTTCTAAAGGTGTCATAAGGTGACAGCGACATCGAACTTTCTATTCCCGTTCTTCAGGTGGCGCTAGGTGTCTCATGCGCATGTGCAGCGCATAAACAAAATGGAGACTGTACTTTCGGAGTGTACAACCAAAGAGCAACGTGCTGTTTTGCTTTTTTTTGTGGGCAAAACGACTGCCTGCAAAGGCCATTCATAAGGAAATGCATTCTGTTTATGCTGACAAATGTTTGTTCCGTAAAGCGATGCATAGCTGGATAGAAACAATTTTCTCAAGGACGCTCTAAAATTGTTGATGAAATCCGATTTGCTCGTCCTGTTGAGATTGCAACATAAGCATCGGTGCAGCGGGTGCAAGAGATGATTAGAGGTGACAGGCGAGTCAGGATAAACTCTGTAGCATCTGCAATAGGGTGCTCACATGGTTCAGCAAACAGCATAATGCATGATCGATTGAAATTTAAGAAAGTGTGCTCAAGGTGGGTACCCAGACAACTGAAGGTGAAACACAGAATGAACCGATTTGGCCTGTCCTTGCATCATCTCTGTCGATACGAAGATGAAGGGGAAGACATGTTGAACATAATTTTTACTGGGGACGAATCATGCGTGCATCACTGCCAGCCCGAATCAAAGCGTGCTTCAAAGCTATGGAAACGTCTTTTTTCGCCTTGTGTCCAAAAATTTAAAGTTACGCTAATAGCAGGGAAGGTTATGCTGGCAGTGTTCTGGGATTGTCAATCAGTGCTTTTAAACAATTTCAAGAAGAAAGGTGACAATGTGAATTCTGAATCGTACTGTGAAATTCTATCGATGCTTCATGATGCAATTCGAAGAAAACGTCCAGGACTGCTGACTAGAGGAGTGTTGCTTCTTCATGACAATGCCAGACCACACGCGGCTCGATAAACTAAGCAGAAATTTAACCAACCATGGTGGGAAGTGCTGGAATATCTATCTTACAGCCCCGACTTAGCCCCTAGCGATTTCCACTTTTTTGGTCCACTGAAAACCAACCTTGGCGGGACACATTTCGCGAATGACGCCGAAGTTGAATGTAAGTGAAAACGTGGCTTAGAAAACAGACCACGCAGTTCTATACAGCCGGTTTGGGAGGACTGATACAACGATGGGATAAGTGCACCAATGTTGGTGGAAATTATGTTGAGAAATAAAGGTAAAATATATATATGTATATATAAATAAACTGGTTTCAAGTTGTTATCATATTTAGTTATTTTTCTACAGCCATGTGTGACTTACTTATTGACTTCCCCTCGTATCTTCAAGAACACATCAGGCATTGAGAGATGTATTGCCAAGAAAACGTCCGGCATCGAGAGATGCATCTTCAAGAAAAAAATAAGGAATCGAGGGATGTATCGTCAAGAAAATATCAGGCATCAAGCGATGTATCGTCAAGAAAACATCAGGCATGGAGAAATGTATCGTCAAGAAAACATCAAGCATCGAGAAATGTATTGTTAAGAAAACATCAGGCATCGAGAGATACATCGTCAAGAAAACATCTGGCATCGAGAGATATATCGTTAAGAAAACATCCTGCAGCAAGGGATGTATCGTCAAGAAAACATCAGACATCGAGAGATGTATCATCAAGAAAACATCAGACATCGAGAGATGTATCATCAAGAAAACATCAGACATCGAGAGATGTATCATCAAGAAAACATCAGACATCGAGAGATGTATCGGCAAGAAAACATCGGTCTCGAGCCATATTTCCAAAAGGCCACGTTGGCATGGGAATATAAATCCTTTTTACGTTTATTATTAATCTATTGCTTTATGCATTCCAGCTAAATAGCCGTCTGTTGTAAAGAAAATGAAATGCGCAAAATATTTCAGCTTGATAGAAAGCAAATTATAAAAAGTAATGAACATGCCGGCCAGGGCTTTATCAAAGAGAAATGACGACCAAGAAAGTCAAACAGTTATAATAACATTCGAAGAGAAGAAAATTGAAAATGTCAGAGATTATGGGTTAAAAAATAAAAAGAAAGAAAAGAAAACAGTGAGCAGAAATTAATGTTGAAAGTAAAATCAGAAAAAAAAACTATAATACACAACCCAATAAGAAGTAAATAAGTAAAGGTACATTGAAGTCGATAGGGAACAACGCTGGAAATGTCATGGACACGGCCGGGACAGGTTGCGACACCTGAGCTGGTCGCTTGCCATAATGAGGAACAGATTGGCCAGCTATTCCTTCTTGCTGTGAGGTCTACAAAATTTGACGGCGTTATTACATCATACACGTATAGCCAGAAACTACCATGGGACAATTTATATTATATTATTAAAGACCCCATTTATGCGCCTGTTGGCATTTTGAGAATATGATGCTAGATCCACATGTGTAGATCCCTATCACGTTCGGTGGGTGATGTGATCAGTACCACACCGGTCGATTTTACTTTCCAAGACATTTCTTGTTATCCATTGTAAGCTGGGTCGACGTCGTAGCCCATATAATTGTTTAATTCGAATGCGTCCAAAGTAAGCCTAGTCAGCCTAGAGGCGAAATCCATTAAACTTGTCGAAGACCCCAAAGGTGTAACCGAATGGTCTGACAAATAACCCGAATAAGATCTAGAGAAGGCAGCCAATACAATGACTGCAGTGTTCATTGTTCAGGCGCGGAGAAACTGCAAACAAGGAAATAAAGCAACTAAACATGGGGTGAGTCTTTCGAAGGATTGCACCCATTCAAAACGGACGAGCTCAGAACCTTCACTGACAAACGGAAAAGCAAGAAGAAACAGACACAAAGGAGAACTCAATGGCCAAACCCCCAGCATACGTCACAAGCATATACTCTGCTACATGGAAAAGTCAGCTAAGACTGACATAGGAAAAGAGAAACTAAAGCCACATATTGAACCACCACAATTATATCCAGGGCTGGAAATAAAAAACCTGGTTGAACGAGGTGGAAAGTGGTTTTTGTTGTTGTTTTTTTTTTTCTTCTACATATCTTATCGGATTGGATGCGTCCACATGCAGGTAGAATCCATGTCGGCAGTGGAGTGGCTAGCTACTAAGCTACCGCCTCCGCCACGCGAATGTTGGGCAAACAGAAAAAGTTGGTGTTCAATTTGATATTACCGTGGTGATAACACAATGCTTCACATTCCAACAATACCTGGGGTTATGTGTTTTAAGTGTTTCAGCCAAAGTAGTATTCATTTATTCATTTCATATGATACATACATTTGCAGTGTACACCAGACGGGGGGCAGCGAAATATGCCAGGCATTAAATCGTGCAATATATTATTTGTGGCGTTTATTTTTAAACTCACTAAAGGAATACATTATTTTCTAAGAATGAATCGTTAGAAGAAATCAATCAAGTTCAGGTCAAAAGGAAAGCAATAAAATCAGAGTGAACAGCTCAATGAGACCGTTGCAAAATAACCTGATGATTAGATCAGGTTTAAAGGGGGTTTAAAGTTGAGAGAGTTGCACCGGGCTTTATCCCATTTGACACGGTCTCTTTAGGTGGAGCGGTCTGCTGAAAGTGTCGCAGAAAGTGCGAACTTCGTTGCTCCACCAACGATCCCCAAGATGTCTCCGATAAAATTGCACTTGTTAACGGAACGGCGGAAACAGGAATGGAACCGACAATAGTTTGAGTGCGAGGTAGGCGGCTTAAGAAATTCGCCACGCAGACCCCAGGTAGCTAACTGCACATGCACAGTTGCTAGAGTCTCGACTGCCAGTCCCGCTGTCGTGTGTTCAAATTCGCTTAGATATGGACATTTAAACTGTCGAGGGCGTCCAGGTCTATCCAGCCTAAAAGTGGTACACTTGGGAAGTAATGGCGGCCGGTGGGAAACTGACCACATGAGCCTCGAGTGCGGGTTGGTCTATACACATATAGGGTTAGCATCGTATGCTCAATGCACCTTGAAGCAAGTAAAAACTGTTCGATACATTACTTTAAACTAAAGTAAGATGTGCACATCATCATCTGAGTGTGCTCTGTCAGCTGGCGTAGCGTTCATGTCTCTCTGGACATCTCAGTCCTTGGTGTTTGTTATCAACTCAAGATGATATTCCTCCCTTCCACCGTCTCAATCCATCTCTCGGTATGTCCCTGCTTCTGTTACAAGTCTTTCCAGTCTTAATGATGTTTTTCAATGCATCACATCTGGGGATCACATTTGACAGGAGCCTATCCTTCAAGGACCATGTGGAGACGGTTGTGACAAAATCTCAAATGGGACTCAGTGCAATTAAAACTATGGCTGCAATGGACACAGAGCAGAGAATGCTTTTCACACTATACCAGCACTTGATCCTCTCAGTAATTGATTAAGGATTAGGACTGCTCACTGTCTCAGAGAGTCAGCTGGTGAAGTTAGAGCGCATACAGAACGAAGCTATGCGGGTCATTCTGTGATGCACCAGAGACACCCCAGTGTTGTGTATGCGTTACATCCTTGGTCTGCCTACTGTTGCTGGTAGGCTCAAGGTGATGCTGGCAAAGGCATACGTCAGAGTAACTGCAGACACAGACCACCCACTGCATGAGGCGCTGGACGCAGTTAAGGGTCAGCGACTGATAAGAGGAAAATCATGGATGGCTCAGGCGAAGGATACGATCAGACAGGTGTGCCCCTTGGAGAACATTAGGCGAGGAGAGGAGTGGGTCAGAGTGCCAGCGGAGCAGTCAGACTTGTGCAGAATTATAATCACATTAAGCCGGGAGTGCAGGGAGTGGCCAGCAGGGGCCACGGAAGTGGAAATCCAGCAACTAATTCTGGACAATGCTCACTCGGGTGATGTGATTATCTACACAGATGGTTCGGTGTCAAGAGGTGAGAGAAGTGGCTGGAGGTTCATAGCCAAAGCTAATGGTCGACGTTTGGTGCAGGAGAGCCTGGAATATGATACCACAACATCCAGCTTAAGAATGGAGGTGGAGGCATTCACTGCGGCTCTCCGCTGGATGGAGAATACGACACACACACACACATCGTGATTGTAACTGACTCAGAAAGCATGTTGACGAGGGTGAGGACGGGCAGGCTTCGTACCTGAGTGGCTTGCTTCGCTTCGGAGGTCACGGGTGACAAGCATCGCCTGTATCTTGTCTCCGGGGCATGCCGGTGTGCTGGGAAATGAACAGGCGGACAGATTGGCTGGCTCTGCAGAACTTGGTGGAGTATTGATACATGACAAGGCAGACGTGGTTGCGGCCTTGTGGGAGCACGTGTACACCTCGGAGGAGCAAATGGATTACCATGGTCTAGCAAGAATGAGACAGCGAGGAGTGACGAGGGGATGTGGCCGACGCTCAGCGCTCAGAGGAAAGGCGAGACGGACATATAATCAGATTGCTACTGGTACTATTGGTGTTGGAACTCTTCGCTGGCTGCTGAGGATGGGAACGGAGCACTTATGGGAATGCCCCGAATGCTGTGATGTCGATTCCTAAATCAATCAATCAATCAATTCAATGCATCTGTTCTCATGTCACCACCAAAGCCGTTTGTTTGTCTTTTTTCTTGTGGTTGTATATAATGTTCTACTTCCACGCAATCGCTGTTAGTTACTCTGCAGTCCAAAGTGTTGTCAACATTTGTGTCAGGAACTATATCACCATTGCTTTCAATATCTTCCTAATTTGTTCATACGCATACAAAATGAAAATACGGAAAAGCAATTAAGAATGTCACAGACTTGTATCGCCAGCAGCAAAATGAGATGAGAAGAACAAAAAACTGGAGTATGTATACGGATCATACAAGAATATGACAAGGCGCATGGGATGAAACAGAATACAATTTGGTGGAAATGTGGTAAAGCTGTGAAAACGTAAATAATATAAAATAACAATTACTTTGTGTTATTTTATATTTGGATGATACAGGCATAGGGGAGAAAGCCTAGATAAGAAGTTATTATTTTTGTTGCGAGTTGTCACGTTCTACCCGTCTTGTAAAGTATAATGGCCGAGATGGTCGTGATGATAATTGTGACGTGTCTGTCGCGACCAGTATCTGTATCTAAGGGTTTATAACAAACATGTAGCCCCAATAATCCAAAAAGAAGCGATCTCCATCTGAGACTGTCTAACAATAATGTTCATCACAACAATCACAGGACAATCCTTCGGCAAGGCTTCAAAATAAGACGTTTATTGAGCATATGACGAGCCTTCAGATGAGTGATGAAGTCTGAATCTGTTATTCAAATATCATCATCATCATATGCCATGCAGGTAAGAGTGGGCGGTCATGTTTTGCCATCTCACTCGATCACCAGAGTCGTGGACCAGCTTAGTGTTTTTGTCTCGACAACGATAGTTTGGTACATTGCGCCTCAAAAGAGGCACACCAACTACAACCCAAGGCGGTAGCGAATGTGACCGATCGGGCTAATTCATGCCGCAAATGTTCGTCCACAACGTGAACAAATGGTCACATTCACCATCACGCTGATAAGGAATTATAACCCGTAATTGCTACCGCTCGCCTTGATTCCGAGACCGGTTGTGACCAGGGATGGAGTTATATATCTCCATAGCACAAAGCACCTGTTGCCCATGCAGCATGCTCACTCTCTCGGCCTGCCTAGTTTACTCCAGAGGAAACGTAACACCAATACATCTGGAACAAGAACAGCTGCAGAAGCTGCCGGATCAGCAAAGCAATGCTCTAACTGTCCGCCTGTCGGAGCTTCGATCCTAGACCAGCCGCCAACTAAAACTTAGGGCCTGGTCTACCCTGCGCGAAATTTAGTCTATAGCTTGCATTTCTTCGCACCAGGATAAGGCTTATAGCCTCCCATTTGAGCTACTCCGCCCGAAACCGCTGACAGAACGTGGGGTGTCGGGTTTGGTAAGTGTCTCCCAACATTGGGCGATAACAGAAAGTAGATAGTGCCGACTACTGTCATATGGTAGCTCAGCCATATCTGACTAGGACCTGACACATTGATTTTCATATACATTGTTTTATATTGCAGAAATATCGCGATCCTGTTCCCACTAAGATCGAAAATGATCTGCACACGGAGCCGTGCTCGAATTCTGGTCGTGATGATATGGGCTGGGTCTTCAGTGCTGGCACTGCCTATAATAGCAGTACAGGTGAGTTGAGTGGGTGGAGAATAGGAGGGTAGGGGAGAGACAGAAAGAGACAGAGGAAAATGTTAAAGAGAGAGAGAGAGAGAGAGAGAGAGAGGGAGAGAGAGAGAGAGAGAGAGAGAGAGAGAGAGAGAGAGAGAGAGAGAGAGGCAAAGAGTGAAAGAGAACGAACGAGGGAACTTTATTTTCAAAGAGTCACATATTGGGCATACCGGCCAGTCGTATATTTGACCCTTCTGACCACTGACCTTTCGCGCATCAATTACCTGTTGTGCATGCTACATACAGAGAGAGATAGAGAGAAAGAGAGAGAGGGAATAAGGGAGAGCAAAAAGAGAGAGGGCGAAAGAGAAAGTAAGAGTGAGAGAGAAAGAGAGAGAGAGATAGTGACAGAGTGTAAAAGAGAGAGAAAAAAAACAGAGGGAGAAGAGAAAATGATAGAGAGACAGGGAGAGTGGAACCCTTTCCTTCAGAGAGAAAGAGACAGAGAACGAGAAACAGAGATAAAGACAGAAAGAACGCGAAAGAGAAAGAGAGAAGCGGGAAGAGTGAGAGGGGCGAAAAAGATCGAGAGACACAGACCGAGGACTCCTGGTCATTCCATGAGGTGTATTGGGCATGTGGTTTTAGTCCCATATGTTTAGACCCAATAGTACTTGACGGGTGATGAAGTCGATATCAAGCCAGTTGCCTTTATTTCCCACAACATTTCCTGGTACACGTTTTAGACTGGGCCAGCTTGGGAACCCAGTTCAACGACACACAAATCCCCTTCTCGAAGATTTGAACACGTGACCATCATACCGGCAGACAAAAATGGGAACTATACAAATTGTCAGAATCTTCTTGGTATAGACTTGAAGGAAGAGCCACGAGGAAAGAGAATAGCCACCCCATCTCATATGTCGTGGCATTGAATATGTGAAGAACTGACACTTCACACCCCAACGACAGTGTTTGCTATGAGGGTATCCTTGTCTTCATCTTTGGAGTGAGTGAGGCGCTCGACACAGTTTATAACACCCCATTTGTTTCTCCCGAGTCAAGGGATGAGAATTCAGTATTTTAGTCCAACTGACCGGTGTCGGGGCTAAACCCGCTACCTCGGCATCAGTGCACGTTCAAGTATTAATTCAGCTATACCAGCCTTCGCTAGTAATAGTTAATATAAAGGCTTTAACATATCTCCCTTGTCGATCACGCGTGGTGTAATTACTTGCACTCTTGAAGCTACCATTATGTATGTCCATGTACGAGAGAAGTGTCTTCGTTGTCTGTAACTTTACACAAAACTGCCTGATAATCCGATAGAATGGTTGCTAATTTATAATTAGATAGTATGGTTGTTCTGAGGACTGACAAACCCTCTAGACGCCTCAGAACTGCAGTGATCGCTTTCACCTCCATCTTCATACGTGATGTTGTAGACGTTAACGAACCATTCTGCTCACTAGCGATTCGAAATTAAAATCTCTTAATTAACAACTTCAGTGCCAAACGGGGGCAAAAAGAAAACTCTAACCTGCACAGTTCGCAGTGACTGCAATAGCCACGCGGCCTTAATTCCTCAGACTCAAGACTCCCCCTGCCACACACCGCAAGGTACTATATATTGGCAGTAAATGACACTGACAGTGCCAAATAAAGAGTAAGTTTAGACCAAACCCAAATCCATGGCTAAAAATGGGAAGTAGAGGTGTCACAGTTATGACCTAAAAGTTGTTAATATGGTAGCAGGCATTATTAAATTAAAAGAGATTGCTTTGGGAGAACTACTATATTTATATTTCAATTGAGAGAACATTTCGTAATGACAATATTTCGGCGATATATAAGCCTATGGCAGATACTGGAAGTCACTTAAGACGATTAATTATCCCGTTGCAATTAATCAGTTAATTAAAAGTTGAAATATAAAGGAAAGGACAGATGACGTAGTAACTGAATTAATGATTGTTTTCCGCTGCATTAAAAGGGGTTTTTTAAGACAACAGGATCGACTTCATTGCACCGGGTGTTATCCCATATAGCTCGGTCTCTTTCCACAGAGCAGTTTGATAAAAGCGTCGCACAAATCATTATAGTGCGTTCACAAATGTTTGCATACGTATAGATATACAGAACTCAGTAAACAACTGAGGGAAAATTATGAATTTTAGAAATCAATCAATCAATCATGTGCTATGCCGGAAAGCGTGGACGATCATTACTCGCCATTTCATTCGATCACCAGAGTCGTGGATCAGCTCAGTGTTCCTGTTTCGTCCATGCCATATGGTCAAGCCATCCAGGTATTTTCCTCTCGGTCTTCCTCTTGGTCTGTTACCTTCGATCTTACCAGTTGTCACTAATTTCTCCAATTCATTTCTTCTCATAACATGTCCAAAAATGTTTGACTGTCTACATCTAATTTCTCTAATCAATTTACGATTTTCATTTGTCTCCTGTAGTACTTGGTCATTGATTTTTCTGTCTGTCCATTGTATTCTTTGCATTTTCCTCAGAAACCACATTTCTACAGCCATCAGATGTTTTTCAGCTTGACTGCTCACCGTCCAAGTTTCACATCAATACAAACGAACAGGCTCTATGTATCCCCTCTTTTTCTCGTTTCAATTGACATCTTTTTATTGGTCAGAATGTTTTTCATCTTGCTAAAGGCTACTTTCGCCATGGCGATTCTTGTTCTAATCTCTTCAAGGAATCTCCCATCAGATGTTATGACTGTTCCGAGATAATTGTGCCGATTCACTTGTTGAAGAATATTTCCATTTAGTTGTATATTACATTGTGGTATTTCGTTCTTCCTAGTGACTACCATAACCTGTGTCTGTGTGCAAATCATCTTATCATAATGTACACCCATCAATTTAAAAATAAATTGTTCTGGAGATTGTACAGCAGATCTCAATGTTTGTTTACATGCCGTATATAATTTACAGGATAGAGATCAAGCGCATATTATGAAATGTATTACACCTTTACACGATGAACACACAGTGTTCAATCATGAATATCCTCCGTGGTGCGCAGGAACTTCCTTATGAGAAGCACGTCACATAGTGGAAGTGTTCTGAGGTGTCTTGTGTCGTTACTCGATATAATACTATGCAACAAGTTTGTTAGCGTGAATTCGATATCTTTTCTCCAAAACAACAACGAAATTTATCTGCTTTCCACGATTTCAATTGCCATTGAAGCTAACACAGACATATTCCTTGGGTGGGAGTAAATATTAGACGACAGGAAAATTTCCATAACGAAGCAACAGGTACTTTTAAAAAAAAACTGTAACGCGAATGAGGGCAAACATTTTTCAAAGAACTATAACTCTGTAGTTCCAGCTATGACCACTAGGAGAAAATTGCGCTCGTGATCCGAACAACGAAGCCCGGAATCGAACTCAAGATCTTTGGAGTGCGAGACGGGGGTTGTAACAACTGCGCGACGGAGGCTCCCTCGCCGAAATATGTAAATGAATATCTAGTCAATTAATGATAGAATTAATGAAATGAATAGTCTAGTGAATCAATGATATAATTAATAAAATGAATAGTCTAGGAATCAATGATAGAATTAATGAAATGAATAGTCTAGGAATCAATGATAGAATTAATTAAATGAATACTCTAGTGAACCAACGATAAAATTAATGAAATGAAGAGTCTAGGAAACAATGCTAGAATTAATTAAATGAATAGTCTAGTGAATCAATGATAAAATTAATGAAATGAATAGTCTGGTGAATCATTGATATAATTAATAAATGAATAGCCTAGTGAATCAGTGATAGAATTAATGAAATGAATAGTCTATTGGATCAATGATATAATTAATGCAATTAATAGTCTAGTGAATCAATGACAAAATTAATGAAATAAATAGTCTAACAAATAAATGATAGAATTAATGAAATGAATAATCTAGCGAATGAATGATAGAATAAATGAAATGATCTAGCAAACGAACTAATAATTGTATGAATAGTGAATTAACCAACAACATAAAAGAGTTTTGCGTATCCTTTTACAGGACTTAGCTGTCAACAGCAGCATCTTTCAGCTGTCTGTTGATCTCTTGGCAAGATTACGCTCAGTAGTTTGCCATTGCTTTCTGAGCGGCCGGCTCAGTATCCGCAAGTCACGAGCGGGGGTCGAACCACCTCAGTTCTCGCTCCGCTGCGAGACTCTGCGTGATAAACGGGATTACAGAGAGAAAGTGTTGTAACCCCACAGCCAGAGAGACCGGCACCAACAACATAATAGACGAATATATAAATATATTCGTCTACTGCCGGAAATTCTCTTTCTACCTGAATTCATAAACCAATTTATTCCACATCAGTTATATTCGTTTCCCGATTTTCGTTTCACAATTAGCGCTTCATTGATTTGTCAAAGATAGCCTCTTCACGTCCGTAATAATATCTTTTTTGTTCATTCTGCAACCCCGGGTACATGATTATTAGTGTTTCTGCCCGCCAATATTATGACCCGGGGTCTATTCCTAGCAGTGGCAAGACTATTTTCTTTCCAGTATTTGTCCGGGGTCCATCCAGCCTAAAAACAACAAAATATGAGTACCGGATAAATCTCTGTTTTCTGGGATTTCTACGGAAAGGAATGTCAACGAGGAAGGGAACTGTCTGTCCGACCTCATAATGCTGTATATAACATTATACATAAGTCTGACAGGTTACATAATAAAGGCAAAAAGCAGTATTTGTCATTGAATTGGTGAGTGAAAGAATGAATTAGTAGAAGGGTGAATTTATGACTGAATAAGTGAACAAATAAACGAATGCGTTTGTATGCTTATGAATGAGTATATGAGTATTGGTAGACTACGTTTCTTATTGTATGTATGAATGAGTGAATGAATGACTGAATTAATAAATGAGTGAATGAATATATGAACATATGTGTGAATTGATACATTAATTAATTCATTCATTCATATTAGTTGACACTGTTCCTAAATGTACATATAGTTGCCTGAATAAGTTAATGAATGATTGAATAAATGAATGAACGAATTAATTAACTAATTAATTAATTAAATAATTAATATTGGTGGACTATGTTCATAATGGATGTATAATTGTGTGAATGAATTAATATTTGTGGAAAATTCTCCTAAATGTATGTCTGAATGCGTGAATGAATGAATGTATGTATTAATGAGTGAATGAGTAAATTAATGATTGAATGAATGAATGAATATTGGTGGACTATGTTCCTAAATGTATGTATGGACGAGTGATTGAATGCATGAATGAAGATATCCATCATCATCATCATCATCCTAAAATCGCCCTGTTTATAACACAATATGCGGGAAAGAAACAATAGCATATCGTAGACAAAGGAAGTATGAGAAATGACTGACAGTTTTATACGTTCAATCTTCAGGACCACAAGAAAAACCCTCTTGGTTTGTTATTATAATAATGACTTCCGTGTTTTGAAACATTGTGTCCCACAATCAGATGGCTTCCAGAGTTGCCGAGAGACGCCAGATACGTGACAAAATGGCCCTGAAGGATTTCAGCTTTCTTTACTCTTTCGGCTACTAACAAAGGGGCATTGTCTCGCGGTCAACCACAAAACTTAATGAAATTTTCTGGGGGAAAAAATAAGTGAAATAAATCGGAAATGCTTCCGGTGAATTAGGTATTTACTGATCAATGAATAGATATTGATTCACTTGGGGTGTAGATTGCTTAACTGATTCATTACCAAACAAAAAGTAGGTTTGGATCAGACATGATACACAATCAAATGAAAAAGTATCGTAATGTAAATTTTATTTCACTGAGCTTTGAAATTGCGGAAGAACCCACAAAACAAAACAAATAACACGAAGACCTTAATATGGCGATAATTCGTCCTTCTGTCTAAATGGGAGATCACAGATGGCGATATATTATCCGTTGACAGTTAATACTCAAACAATGTTGAGGTCAACTCTAATAGAGTATTCTCATTGTTCTTGATATGCTTAGTCTGAAATAGGCGTCGGCGATCATGATTCTGCTGTTTTCTCTGTGGTCTAATATTTTGATGAAGTCAGTGTTGATTAGTCGGCTTTGTGGCGAAGGGTAATGTACGTAATTCGCAATCCCGCAGACCGCGTTAGGATCACAGTTGCCGGTGATTTGGAAGCAGACCGAATTTGCTCTGGGTTTCATACAATGATATGACTGCCGGTCGTTTAGAAATCAGTGGCAAACTACTGAACGTAAACTTGCCAAGAAATCACGAGCAAGCATAAAATGCTGGGGTTGATTGCTATGTCCAGTGAAGGATATGCCAGTAACTTATTATAGTGATGTTTGTACTATTATTTGATGCCGAGCTGTTGGAGCATTCCGCATACATCTTCCGATTTCTTCCGCCTCTTCTTTCAAGTGTTTCCCCACATAAGACTAATTTCTCTGCTCCACGTCTTCTTTTTTCTTCCCCCTCTTCTTTCAAGTGTTTCCCCACATAAGACTATCCTCTACTTCACATCTTCTGTTTTCTCACGCCTCTTCTTTCAAGTGTATCCCCACATAAAACTAATTTCCCTACTACACATCTTCTGTTGATGCGCCCCATAAATTTCATTTGCCTCTCTCATAAAATAAAATCCTGTGTCACATGTTCCGCCAGTTGGCGCATGTGTAGTCTACATACTGAAAACCAATAAAGTTTACCTTTTAGAGAGCGGGCTAGTCCATTACCCCATCTGGACAACAATCACCTTCGGACTGATAGGACTGTGAGGGTAAAACCATTTTCAGCTGCTTTGGTGGCTGTCTAGTCACAGGACTATTATTGTGAGCCCGTGATGAACCCCACTATAACCTCTCCTTGAGGTTGAACGGGGTAGGGTAGTAGTGAAATCGAATACGAGCGGGGCAAGCGAATCTGACAGCAAACTACGCTGGTAATGAGTACAGTCCGGTGTTCGGCGCCCTAACTGGTCACTTGCCATAATGAGAGAAAGATTGACCACCCATTTCTCCGTGCATTCAGGCCTAAAATGTATGATTGAGCTATCGTATCACAGACTCATTGCAAAAAACTGTTTCAGGATTCAGAAGTAGAAAAGATATGGAGCTAAACATTAGTATTTATGAAACGTGGCTTTCTAGAAGGCTGTAGCGAGTTAATACAAAACTGAGGCTTAAATAATGTGGTTTTACATCATTATGAAGCCAGTTAACACAAAACTGAATTTGTTTGGAATATGGCTCTGTAGAAGACGAGAGAGTCAATACAAAATTGATGTTAAAGAAATGTGGCTTTACATAAGATTGAAGAGAGTTAACACAAAATTGGGGTTTAAGAAATGTGGCTTTACATAAGACAAGAGAGCTAACACAAAATTGAAGCGTAAGAAATGTGGCTTTACATAAGACTAAAGAGAGCTAACACAAAATTGAGGCGTAAGAAATGTGGCTTTACATAAGACTGAAGAGAGTTAACACAAAATTTGGGTTTAAGAAATGTGGCTTTACATAAGACTGAAGAGATTTAACACAAAACTGAGCTCCTGATTTGTGGCCCTGCTGAAGACTGTACCGAGTTCTTTGAATGGGAGAAATATGTTTACAAACAAGAATGTTCTAGAAAAAGGCAATACACAAAATGCACTGTTGACGGACATAAGAATACGAAAGAGAAGATACATTTGTCGCATCAAATCACTTAGCAGTCTACTGAAACCCGTAGTCTTCTACCTCTCATTCTGACCTTCTTCACCCATTGGAATATATTTAAACTAACTCACTCCAAGTCATACTTTATGTCGCTATCTCAATGCCCTCTCCAAATTATTAATTTATTTAATTATTTTTATCCGTGTGTTTATATGTCTCCTTATAGTTCTTTTACCCTGGGGGTTCCAGAAAAAGAGCTTTATAAATACACCGGGTGTTTGTAAAGTCTAACAACACTTTGTATGCAGAAAATATCTGAAAAATGAAGTACATGACGTCATCAAATAATGTGTTCCACATTCTATCGTAAAGCAATATGCAGCGAATGGCTGTAGTCTGCTGGAGTAATTTTTTGCACTCCAAACAGAATGGTGTTATCAACTGAAGAAAGAATTATTTTGGTTGAACAAGTGTTTCGAAATGGCGGTCGATACACACGGATGTATGTTTAAAGATTTATAGCATGATTTCCTGATCAGCAACATACCTCGTCGCATTACTGTTAGAAATTTGTTGA
The DNA here is from genome assembly GCA_963921405.1 of Cepaea hortensis. NCBI lineage: Eukaryota > Metazoa > Mollusca > Gastropoda > Stylommatophora > Helicidae > Cepaea > Cepaea hortensis. The sequence continues at coordinate 100,932,408 of OY992885.1, read as the reverse complement.
ATAAGTTTATAGCTACGGGAAATGCTATAATGTGTCCTATCCAACATCATATTTTCCTCATCTTTTGGTTCACGGTTTTCATTTTAGTTCTGTCCTGAAGCTCAAAAAGAGTGATTATGTCACATCATTTTGGTCCTTCTATTCTGTACAAGCCGGCACTGTGGGGCAGTGAACGCGTATCACAACTCCCTGTTAAACCGAGTCCAGGGTTCGAAATCAGTAGCAGAAGATTTGGTATCAAACCGCTTAGATGATTCAATAGTATGAACGTTCATGAAGCATTGGCAAACTAGTGAATGTAAAATTGTCAAGTAAATCGCAAACAGTCAAATAAATTTTGGGATTGATTGCGACGTCCAGTAAAGGAAATGCGATTAACTTTAACATTTTCCACAGGTATATGTTAAAGAATGTGTTTTATTAGTAATTGTTAGTAAGAATACCATAATGGAGAGGGAATCACGAATATAAATTTACAGACGACATGAAGATGTGTCCAGAATACAGTCTAGCAGAATGTACAACAAAGGATCATGATGGCATCTGATGAAGATAGAGTCTAGCAGAATGTACAACAAAGGATCATGATGGCATCTGATGGAGATAGAGTCTGGTAGAATGTACAAGTTGTACATCAAAGGATCATGATAGCATCTGATGGAGATAGAGTCTAGCAGAATGTACAACAAAGGATCATGATGGCATCTGATGGAGATAGAGTTTGGTAGAATGTACAAGTTGTACATCAAAGGATCATGATGGCATCTGATGGAGATAGAGTCTAGCAGAATGTACATCAAAGGATCAGAATGGAATCTGATGGATATAGAGTCTGGTAGAATGTACATCAAAGGATCATGCTGGCATCTGATGGAAAAAGAGTCTAGCATAATGTACAACAAAGGATCTTGATGGAATCTGATGGAGATGCTGTCTATCATAATGTACAACAAAGGATCAGAATGGAATCTGATGGAGATAGAGTCTGGTAGAATGTACATCAAAGGTTCATGATGGCATCTGATGGAGATAGAGTCTAACATAATGTACAACAAAGGATCTTGATGGAATCTGATGGAGAGGCTGTTTATCTTAGTGTACAATAAAGGATCAGAATGGAATCTGATGAAGATACAATCTAGCAGATTGTACAACAAAGGATCAGAATGGAACCTGATGGAGATGCTGTCTATCATAATGTACAACAAAGCATCAGAATGGAATCTGATGGAGAGACAATCTAGCAGAATGTACAACAAAGGATCAGAATGGACTCTGATGGACATACAGTCTAGCAGAATGTACAACAAATGTTCATGATGGAATCTGATGAATATTCATTATGGCCAACTTTTACTATTATTATTTTTCTTTCGCTCGCTCGTTCGCTTTGAACTCAAACGTAGTCCATACACGTGCTATTACTTCTAGTGCACTGCACATACTTTTGGGTGTGAATTAGCTTTGACTAACATCAGTGTCCCTTGCCATCACGCGAACCTACTTCAGCTTCAGAGGTACTTGTAAGTTATGTCCCCAAGTCAAGGACGAGAAGTCAACATTTTAGTCCAACTGACCGGTGTAGGAGTTGAGCCCGCTACCGAGGCATCAGCACAGCGGATGTTCAAGAACGGACCCAGAAGTTCATGCAGACTTCACTACTACTATTTTAAACTTATAAATCTATGTTGTTCCCATCCAATATTTAAAAAAGTTAAGCCAAACAGGGGGCTGCGTGGTCTCGAGGTATGGTGTCCGCCTCGAGTGCTGGAGGTCCCGGGTTCAGGCCCCGGTGAGGACCAGAATGTTTTCACGTGGACTTCTAGTAACAAAATTTCCCCTGATCTCTGGGTATAGAGATCGGACGCCCGTGTGTATTGTTGCGCACGTAAAAAATCCCTTCACAGTTGGAAATCGAAAAAGAGTAGCCTAACAGCGCTGCCCGGGCAAAATTTCGAGTTAAAAATCTACCCAAAATATTTCAGGAACCTCGCCGGTGCTACGGAGTTCGTGCACCGAGGTGAGTTTCTCCAGACTCAGGTTTTAGTTATGAGGAGAACGGAGCACTTATGGGTTGTACCCGTGTGCCGTGATGTTGATCCGTCGACTAAACTAACCTAAGTCAAACGAACATATTTATTCTTTGTCGTAAACTATTATATCATACATTTCTGTTGACTGCTGATCGGTTTTTAACTGTTATCATACTATATATCCATCATCAACATTTGGGTAATACAATTCTGCTTCACGTCATCTTCATCTCCCTTGATTTTGAAAGCATTCATTGGCAAAAAGTTCAAGATGCATCCAATCAAAGAGGTTGAATTAATTTTTTGCTTCTTAAATACATCGTATGATATTTCATGCTATCAACGCAAACAGATAAACCAGCTATTTCAATTTGCCATTTTTATCATTTCAGCATGGCTGCTGTAATAATAATAATGAATACGCGTGGAGATGAATTACACAGTTTAAAAGACATTAAAAAGAACATCCTCTTCTTACTTCTTCTTCATCTTCTTCTTCTCCTTCTCCTTTTCCTTCTCCACCTCCTTCTCTTCATTCTATTTCCTTCCATCACCCTTCCTCTTTTTCTCCTCCTCCTCCGTCTCTTTACTTCTTCTTCTTCTTCTTCTTCTTCTTCTTCTTCTTCTTCTTCTTCTTCTTCTTCTTCTTCTTCTTCTTCTTCTTCTTCTTCTTCTTCTTCTTCTTCTTCTTCTTCTCACTTTACTTCACTGAATTGTAGGGGGAGATGTAAATACCTTCTATGCGCCCTTTCTAATGTGCTTTGTAAGCGGGTATTCATTTCTCTATGAAGAAGAAGACGGAGGAGGAGGATGAGGAGGAAGAGGATGAGGTGTAGGATTAGGAGGAGGAGGAGGAGGAAGAAGGAGGAAGAAAGAAGAAGAAAGGCTCACGTTTATTGCCCACGGGTATGGCCAAAAGTGCTCCAGCTTCCTCTTACAGACACACAAGGATAATTTCAACACAAAGTACAATCACCGTATCACCGACAAGGATCCAAATATGTGTATAACATAAACATGTATAGTAAGGAAGCAACTAAACGAAACGTCCATTTAATACGCCTTAAGCGAATTGGGCATATGTCGCTAGATACATATTTCTATAGACCAATCGGCACTCAGTGGATTATACGATCGGTATCATGTGGGTCTCCTTTACTTCCCAAAGACATTTCTCGGAACCCTTGTTATGTTGTGTTTTACTAATAAATTTAACGTTAAATAGTTTGCCGTTGCTTTCTCAATGAGAAGTTTACATTAAATTACAACCGACCGGCATGTCGACCGAACTAACAACACCGCAATCTGAAGAGACAGGTTTGTTTTTGTTGTTGTTGCTCCCTCGCTTTGAATTCAAGCGTAGTGCATGCACACTATTTATCGTAGTGATGGACTGAATTTTTCGTGTGGATTAGCTTTCCTTATTAACAGTGTCCCTAGCCATCAGGCGAACCAACTCCGACTTAAGTGGTACTTGTCAAGGACGACAGGTCAACATTTTAGTCCTGCTGTCAGGTGTAGGGGATGAACCGCTTACCTCGGCATCAGCACAACGGATGTTTAAGAACACGCGTTCTTACCCATTCGGTCATGTTGACCTGCGAAGAGAAAGTTTAACAGCGTTAAACTTTTCAGCCTAGCCAACCCCCGATAAATATTAACTGAATTAAAATTTTCTCAGAGATGGAAACAACATACGCCAGTATGCAAATCTGGGTGTGCCATTAGACAATTTGATTTCCAATCTTGACATACAATATTAGCCGAAACTACATGATAGAATTCGATCAAATGAAATCTGAAGCCTTTTAAAAGACGTGAAATACAGGACAAGCTTGCCAAATCATAGACGGATTACTCCACTCACGGACAGCAAGCTCATCTGTCTGCGGCATCGATGTGTCTCTGTCTCATTTCCTTGGCTGTGAACGATCACAAAGTTGTCCAGCGAGGGCAGAGATTCCGCTCGAAAATGTTCGTTTCGGAATTATTCAGAATCCGCTGTCTAGTAGTCGTGATTTTTGAAATAAGTATATTGGATATTTGGCTTCACGCTGCCGATTTATGATTGATTTCCTCTTGTACAGCTATGTCTAGGAGGCCGGGTGGCGTGGTGGCTATCTACTTACCTATCGGTATGGTGGTCATGGGTTCGAATTCACATCGAGGTGTATTTTTAAAACCCACAGGGGTTCCTAATTTGACCTAGAATAAAATGTTTATCGGGAATTCCCTTGAGAAGTAACGAAGGTATGGGTGGTGCTGTCCAGATGTCCCACAAGGAGCTAACTGGAATAATAAATATGGGTTTTGCACAAACTTCCCAATAGGCCTACCGTTTAGACCTTTATTTTCCTTGCTTGTTTACTATATATGTTTATGTCAGACACATATTTGGATATTCCCCGCTATTACAGAAGTTGTGCACTGTACTAAGAAACTCCTAGCGTATATATGCGAGAATACTGGAGCACTTATAGGGACATCAGTATACAATGATCTTCATTAACACCATAACCATAATAAAGTTGATACATACAAAACAATTTTTTTTTTAATTTTAAAAGGGGAAAGGGGGTGGGGTTACAAGCAATGCGAGCTCTAGTGCATTGCACCTGGTTTTACCGCATGTGGTTCGGTCTCTTTCAGCAGAGCGGCTTGCAAAAGCGTCGCAGGGGACATAACTTCCGTAGCACCAGCTACGACCCCCCCCCCCCCCAGATTCAACTGGAAATTTGAAATCTTGAACCGAATGACGAGGTCTGACAACGAACCCAAACCCTTGTAGACCGCCGAGGCTTGGGATGAAATCTATTCGTTACATTGTTTTAACATATTTGATCGTTTGCATCCAATTATACAATTGTTTGTTGTATTGTATTCTGGAATTTATACTCGTGTTTGTTGTTGTATTATATTCACAAAGTTTCCTGGTTTCAGCATATTTGATCATTTTCATCCTATTAAACAAATGTATGTTGTTGTGTTGTCCTCACAAGTGTATGTTGTGTTATAATCACGAAGTTTCCTAGTCCCCCTTCCCCGCTTTCATAACATGAATTAAAACTCCATCACAGAATGAAACAACAACGTCAGTAAGCAAATCTCTGTTTATTTAAAAGATATTTGATCTTCTATTCCTACAGACAATTTTAGCTGAAACAAATTGATAGAAAATATTAAATACAAAGGGAAGCATTTTAAAGACACGAAAGACAGGACGAGCTTGCCAAATCTTAGACGGATGATTCCACTCACGGGCAGCAAGCTCATCTGTTTGCAGCATCGATGTGTCTCTGTCTCATTTCCTCGGCTGTGAACGATCACAAAGGAGTCCTGCGAGGGCAGAGATTCCGCTCGAAAATGTTCGTTTCGGAATTATTCAGAATCCCCTGTCTTGTAGTCGTGATTTTTGAAATAAGTATATACGATATTTGGCTTGAAATTGCCGGTTTATTATTTTCTCTTCCAAAGCTATGTCTGGAAGGCGGGATGGCAAAGTGGCTAGCTACTTGCCTATCGATTCTGTGGTTATGGGTTCAAATTCGCATCCAGTAAGATTTTTAAAATTTACTCGGGTTCCCCGGTTGACCCAGCTTAAAATAGACACATAGATTTGTTTTGGGAAGTAAAGGGGGAGGACATGATATTGACTACTTAACTCCTGATGTGCCCAATACAATTTTGTGATCAATACAAATGGGGGTCTAGAGATTCGTATGTCTTACAACATCTAAAGGGGTCTTTTATTTTATTTACTTATACCCAGTACGTCTTACAACATCTAAAGGGGTCTTTTATTTTATTTACTTATACCCAGTACGTCTTACAACATCTAAAGGGGTCTTTTATTTTATTTACTTATACCCAGTACGTCTTACAACATCTAAAGGGGTCTTTTCATTTTATTTACTTATACCCAGTACGTCTTAAAACATCTAAAGGGGTCATTTATTTTATTTACTTATACCAAGTACGTCTTAAAACATCTAAAGGTGTCATTTATTTTATTTACTTATACCCAGTACGTCTTAAAACATCTAAACGGGTCATTTATTTTATTTACTTATACCCAGTACGTCTTAAAACATCTAAAGGGGTAATTTATTTTATTTACTTATACCCAGTACGTCTTAAAAAATCTAAAGGCATCATTTATTTTATTTGCTTTTACCCAGTACGTCTTAAAACATCTAGAGGGGTCATTTATTTTATTTACTTATACCCAGTACGTCTTAAAACATCTAAAGGGATTATTCATTTTATTTACTTAGTGAATTCCATGTCTGTCCTGTTTAGTTATTTAATTCATCATCCTCAAGTGCCTTGCCAGTTGGTGTATGCGTTCTTGCCTCTTTACACATTTCAGTCTTTGGTGTTCTGGATCAACTCTGCTGATGATATTCCCCCATTCCAGTTTTAGCCCATCCATAATCGTTTATCTCGGTCGGCATCTGCCTCTCTTCCCCATGTTATTTCCAGTTATCTTACTGTTCTCCAATGACTCTCATTTCATCACATGACCAAGCATAGCTGTCTTTTTCTAAATTTAATTAAACTACTTTATTGTTGTACTTGCCTCTTTCTTTCTCAATCATTAACATATTATGGTACGCTTGTTTTTATCATTTCAACTGCCCCAGATATTTATCTTATTGCAATATCAAATAAAACAATTATTTTAAGATTCTCGTGTGAAAAAGCAAGAACGAACTCATTTCATCTCACAAGAGCATCAGGCCAAGTGAATAGAAATCAGTGTAATATTAATGAGGAAAATATACATAAAATATGCAAATAGTCTATAAAAGATTGAAGACAATTAAGAATATATTCACTAAATCGAGATACACACGTTTCGTTTACGACCCTACCTTTTTCGGAGATAACACAAATACTGTTACAGTCCATAAACAACGTCATAAGTATTGATTGATGCTCGTAGCCGTAGAAGAAAGAAGTATAGATTAGTGGAGATATTGGACAACTTAAACATTGAAAGAAAAAGTTACCATATACGGGATTCAAAGCTGCCCCTAAAAATGATGACAATACCTAGGTGCAGGAACAAAGTGTACTTCAACATACGCATCCCTAAAAAGGTGTCGCTACATCATAAATATATTTAACTCACAGAATGAACATTTGTTAAGATATGAAGAAGCAGCCGTGATACGTATCGCGGATCGCCTAATCATTGTCGTATAAAGAAAAAAAATACAGCTTTGTCAGTTAAAATGTATCGTGACAGACAGTTTAAATGTATCGTGACAGACAGTTTAAATGTATCGTGACAGACAGTTTAAATGACAGTGGGAATATGTGTTTTGAATGTTTCAGCTTGGAGGATTCATTATTTTGCATGGTTTTATGTGTAGTGACATCTGCAGTATGCACCTGCCGACATGCAGACAATAAACTGTGCAGCCTGTTGTTTGTTTCTTCATGTTTTTAGCTTCTCTTCAGTCTGAGCCGGTGTCCGTGGCGAAGGCGTTACGCACGCAGTTAGTAATCCCGCATACCGCGTTCGAAACACAGCTGTGGGCTATTTGGAAGCAGACCACCTTGCGCTGATTTTCATACAATGGTATGAGTGCCGGTCGTTCAGAAAGCAATGGCAAACTACTGCCAAGAAATCACAAAGAACCTAAAAATTATGGAGTCGACAGCGACGTCCTGTAAAGAATATGCAAATAACTTTATGTCTGAACCACTTCTCCATTACTTGCAGAAACACAAGACAGTAGGGGAAAGACACAAGGGTTACTGGTGCCTGAAGGAGTGGGACTCTCCCATGTATGGTGTCCTGTTCGAGTCCTACATGCTGGTGCTACTGTTTCTGGTGCCTGTTGGTGTCATGGTGGTATCTTACACAACCATTTGCATGGAGCTGTCCAGGGGTACCAAGTTCCGACGTCAGGCCACCAGCACATTGTGAGTTGTTGCTGTATTGTCATAGGGAAGTTGTCAATATATTTGATCATTTTCATCCAGTTATACAGGCGTGTATTTCTATATTGTCATCAGGAAGTTTTCAATATATTTGATAATTTTCATCCGGTTATACAGGTGTGTGTTGCTGTATTGCCATCATGAATTTTCCTAGTTTCAACAAATTTGATAATTTTTATTCAATTATAAAAGTGTATGTTGTTGTATTATAAACACAATTTCCTAGTTTCAACATATTTTATCATATTCACCATACTACCTTAGCCCTCCAATCAAAGTAGAGTGCCCGTTTAGCCCTCCAATCAAAGAGTGGGTGCCCATTTAACCCTCCAATCAAAGTGGGGTGCCCATTTAGCCCTCCAATGAGGATGGAGTACGCGCTTAACTTTCCAATCAAGGTAACGTCATACCATTGAGCAGAAGGCCAACTAAGCTTCAGAGCAACCGACAGGCAGTTAGTTGTCGGGTATGGACCCACGTTCACAATGGTTGGCAGAGGAGACACTGGCTACGGTGAACGACCAGTATGGTCACTGGCTAGAAGGAAAGCAAACACATAGACAACTAGATAACAGTAGGATCTGTGGTGAAGGGGTTACAGAGGCGTTTCGTAATCCCGCATCCCACGTTCGAAACACAGCTGCGAGCGATTTGGAAGCAGACCGACTCGCGTTGGTTTTCATTTAGTGATATGAGTCCCGGTCGTTCAGAAAATAACGGCAAACTACTGAACTTAAACTTGCCAAGAAATCACATCCAGCCAAGAATGGTGTTGAATGTGACGTACTGTAGAGGATATGCACCTAACTTGGACAACTATAGTAAGCAAATCCATCATGGAGAATGACTTTTGCGGGGGTAACGTTCAGCATAGAACACGCTACTAGAAGACACAATGGCAACTCGGTTTATGGTAGTATTTATCCAGAACACCAAGGACCGGGTTCTACGGTGAGACATGAGCGCCTACGCCAGTTGGCAATGTACATTATGATGATGACCGGTGTTATGAGACTGGGTCAGTCTTGGCGCACGTGATCGCTAGACAGCCGATTTCACCAAAAGGGAAATTTGATTCCAGGACCTTTGGGCAAACGATATTGTTTTTGGTAGGATCTTACGCCTGACGTTTCATCAATATGTCCTTGTCCTTGCACGATAGAAAAGAGTTCTTGCATGTTACTAGAACCAGTTTTAACACACGGCTGCGAGTCCTGGACAATTAGTAAACAGGCGAAAAATCCCTGCAAGCCTTGGAGATGTAGTTTTATAGAAAAATGCTTAAAATTAATTGGCCTGTCAAAATGAGCAATCTGGACATTTTGAGGGACGCTAGGTCGCAAAAACAACTCATCACAAACATCAGAAAGAAGAACAACTCATCACAAACATCAGAAAGAAGCAGACGTAACTGTTTATTCACATTATGAGAGGACAAAACATGAACATGTGACAACCGGAAAGAAGTGTGGAAAGAGGGATAGGGGTAGACGACGTGAGAAAATTCTTTGACAGTCTTGTGTCATGGCACGGAAGGGAGTCAAAACACGAACTGATCCATGCTGTCGGAGATCGCAATTTCTGGAGAGACATGATCGCCCACGCCATCAGGAAAGGCATATATTCCTGTCGTTTCTATCTTCTCTGTCCCTTTTGACTTGACTTTCAGGTTAAGACCTGTTTCTCCCCTCATGTCTGTCCTTCCTGTCGTGTCCATCTATACATACATGCATTTAACCGTGTTAAACAAGTCCTTCCTGTCGTGTCCATCTATACACACATGCATTTAACTGTGTTAAACAGGTCCTTCCTGTCGTGTCCATCTATACACACATGCATTTAACTGTGTTAAACAGGTCCTTCCTGTCGTGTCCATCTATACATAACTGCATCTATCCTTATTAAACAGGTCCTCGACAACATACAGAGGATACGCAAGCCACAGAGGAAGACACGGGAACTGTGGGACAGCGATCCAAACCACAGAAAGTTGCAGGGACAGCATGCTGCACAATAGACACAAGGAAAGAATGGACCAGGAAAAGATGAAGGTAAGTCAACAACTAAGAATCGGAGTAAAGATAATAATGTTACTTTTCTAAATTGCGGATAATGTCGCAAATTCTTATTGCGGCCTGCGTGAAAGGTAAAGTATACAGTCTCATCGTGTACTTTAAAATAGCAAATACGATGATTATAATAGTGTAAACAGGTCTTCTTTTCTTAATAGGTGAGGACCCTCTCACGTCATGACGTGTATTGGGTATATGGTGTTAGGCTAATATTCTGGAACTAATCGGCACGTGATGGGCAAGGTATGTTCACTAAATGTACCTGCGCAAAATAGAGGGAATAATATAGTATGACGATCGCCAATATGGAGATGATGAAAAGAACTTGACAAATACAAATGAACTAGAGAAAGCTAGACAAACACCAGTGAGCAATTAGATGAGAAAGGGTGCTGGCGCTGGAAAGGCCATGAATTTAGAACACCCGAGAATAGTATAATATGAAAAACCTTAGCTGGAACCGACGGTGCATAAGAAACAGAGGAAGACATAAAAACCATGTAGATGAGAAAAAGAAACAGAGGAAGACATAAAAGCCCATGTAGAAGAGAAGTAGAAACGGAAATGAACAATATGGACAATGAGGCCAATATGGGGAGGATATGGACAGGGCTGCTTGGCATAGCTAAAGATTGTAGAGTTTGGAATGAGCTGGTTTAGGACCTGTGCACCGATTGGGGATAGAGGGTAGATACGAGTATTCCAGGCAAAGGCCAGACGGACACATAATCATGTTGCAGCTGGTACCATTAATACTGGGACTTTTCGCTACCTGTTAAAGATGAGGACGCAGTAAGTATGGAAATGCCCCGATGCTGTGATGTCTCTTGGCATAACTCAACTCTTTGATGAAATATACAATGTTTCCATGAGTTTTTGGAATCCCGGTGGTCGGTCAATTTGTTTGTTTTGTCCGTCTCAGTTTCACTGACAAAACGTCACGCACGTTATTTCTGTTATTGTGAGTATTGTGGCGGTATTAGTGTTTTATTTGGAGTGGGCAGATAAATGACGGATCCGGGTATATAAAATTAACTCTTGCTGTGAAAGCGCATTCATCCAGCGTAAATATGAAAATCATGTAAAAGTGAGTGTTTGATTTGGAAAGTAGTTAAACCCATATCAAAATTATATTGTACGTGTCTTCAACACAGACAGCAACATACAGACCTGAGTTTGAGCGCTTGAAATCGGATTACAAAATAAAAACTGTAGTGAAGAGGTGCATAAAGTCATAGACTTAATGTTGATTATTTTCAGCTGTATGTATACTGATGTGAAAACATCATTTCATCACGACTGTAAATGTTTATAGTGCAATACATTTCCTCGTATTGGAGTGTTCTATACGCCATTATTGCATGCGGTCTAACACTAGACACCATATAACAACAAGAAGAGCTTGGATCAACTCATGACAGACAGCGATCTTTACTTTTCCCTTACAAATAATATCTGGTACCAATTTTATGAAGCTGGCCGATTCAGTCTGGTCGTTAAAACATTCGGTTGCCCCATGGATCAACCCCGTACCATCATGTTAGGTGAATCCCCAAACCGTTAAACTGCGACCAGTAACAAAGTATTTAGTGGGTTTTAAAGAATAGGCCTAGGTGTGTATAAAACAAGAGCCATTGGCCGTGACATAAAAATGTCCCATATTTCAAAAGTTGCCTGGTATTGTTTACGTTCCTGCTATGCCGAGGTTATCACAGACTTAAAACTAGTTTCTATAGTTGATGGTATTTATGTTTCGACAGATTCGCCACCCGATGTTATTGTTTAGTGGTAGTAATATTTAGTGGGAAGTTTAAGCAATTCTTTACGTTTTTTATTGATTTGATTGGGCGGGGTTGTCCCTTGTTATCACAAAATTGTCACAAGAATCACTTTTCTTATACTTAGATGATCTTCGTCATCATCATCATCATCTTCTTCGTCTTCTTCTTCTTCTTCTTCTTCTTCTTCTTCTTCTTCTTCTTCTTCTTCTTCTTCTTCTTCTCCTTCTTCTTCTCCTTCTTCTTCTTCTTCTTCTTCTTCTTCTTCTTCTTCTTCTTCTTCTTCTTCTTCTTCTTCTTCTTCTTCTTCTTCTTCTTCTTCTTCTTCTTCTTCTTTTTCTTCTTCTTCTTCTTCTTCTTCTTCTTCTTCTTCTTCTTCTTCTTCTTCTTCTTCTTCTTCTTCTTCTTCTTCTTCTTCTTCTTCTTCTTCTTTTTCTTCTTCTTCTTCTTCTTCTACTGCTACTACTACTGCTGCTGCTGCTGCTGCTGCTCCTGCTGCTGCTACTACTACTACTGCTACTACTACTGCTACTACTACTACTACTACTACTACTACTACTACTACTACTACTACTACTACTACTACTGTTGCTGCTGCTGCTGCTGCTACTACTACTACTACTACTACTGCTACTACTACTGCTACTACTACTACTACTACTACTACTACTACTACTACTACTACTACTACTACTACTGTTGCTGCTGCTGCTGCTGCTACTACTACTACTACTGCTACTACTACTGCTACTACTACTACTACTACTACTACTACTACTACTACTACTACTACTAATACTACTGTTGCTGCTGCTGCTGCTGCTACTACTACTACTACTACAGTGAAGGAGCGTTATGTGAAACGTGAGCAATAAGAAGACAAGCTGAAAAACATCTAATGGCAGTGGAACTGTGGTTTCTGAGGAAAATGCAAATTATATTATGGACAGGCAGAAAAACAACTAAGCAGGTCCTGCAAGAAGCATATTATAGCAGTAAACTGATTAGAAAACTTAGACGTATACAGTCAAATAATTTCCGTGCATGTTGTGAGAATAAATAATTTAGAGAACGTGGCGACAACTGGCAAGATTGAGAGATAAAGAGCAAGGGGAGGGCAGAGAGGTAAATATCTGGATGTCCGATCAACATGATATGTTCGAGATAAACACACAGAGTTGATCCACGACTAGTAGATCAGCACGTAGATAATCTACCCCACAACCAAGTGGTGCATTCCCTGCCAGCCTATCAGCTTGTACATTCCCCGCACTCAGGCATGACCAGGGCAAAATAACGATACAATTATCACAGTCTGTGACCTCTGAAGCGAGGATAGCCATTCCAGGCGAAACATTCCTTTCTCTACCTTAATAAGCATACTCACTGAGTCGATAATTAATGCAATGTTTGTTGCAGTGGTCTCCTCTTACCTACGGAATGCCGCTGTTACGTCTTCCACCTCCATTCTCATGCTGGAGGTCGTAGTCTCATATGCCAGACTACTTTTTCAAGCATCGCCCATTAGCCTTCGCGATGAAACCCCAACCACTTCGTCTGTTTCTCACCACTGACCCATCGATCTAGATCACTATGTCACCTTGATGTGTGTTACTCTGGATCGTTTGTTGCATCTTAACCTCTGTGCGGCCTGCTGCCCACTTTCTGCACTCACAACCTAGTGTTACTATCACATATATATTATTAATTCGCATATCCTTTACAGGACATCGCTGTCAACAGCAGCATCTGTCGGCTGTCTGTTGATTTCTGGGCAAGATTACGCTCAGTAGTTTGCCATTGCTTTCTGTTACTATCACATACAGCCCAATAATAGGTTCCTGCCTCCGAACATTTTTAATTACAAGGCCTTGGACATTAAGATGTCTTTCCTACCTCTAACCATGAGCAAATGGAATTGATTAAGCGTCTTTTAATAAAAGCTGCGTACAATTGCTGTCAAAAATGTAATCAACACATTTTAAGAGCGAGTGTTCTTGTTTTTGTTTTTCAAATGTTTGATCAATTCTGATTTCAAATTAACACTGCGTGAAAACACTTCCCAAGGGGCGTTAACTGCGTTACTTCTGTCACAGAGTGCACCCAGGGACTTAATTATAGTCTGTTGGATATACAAGTAATCTCTGTAATGACCCGTTGTCTATGGCAACCAATCTGTTATTAACATGTTGTTTCTTCTTCTTGAGTGTGGCAAAGACGCTGTAATTCTATCTAAAGGGCACAGGAGCTACAGAGATTGCACCAAATACTTTAGTGGGCATTTTTCATTGATAACGGTCGCGCTGGTTGAAATGGCAATCTGGTTAGTTATTTGCATATACTGTACAGGACGTCGCAGACGGCTATTTATGATTTCTTGGCAAGATTACGTTCAGTAGTTTGCCATTGCTTTCTGAACGATCGGCACTCATGCCACTTTATGAAAACAACGCAAGGATGTCTGCTGCCAAATCGCCCGCATCTGTGTTTACAACGCGGTATGCGGGATTATGAATTTCTTCAGCAGCCCCTTCGCCAGAGTGGCTTAATAATTAAAGAATATTTTTGAAGCCAGCGTATTTAAGTAATAGTAATACGAATGGTAGAAATATAACTGTGAATTGTAAAGTAAATACAGAGTGTATGTTTAAGGACTGTGCAGTGTTTGAAAATATTGCCGGTCCAAGTTTTGTATTTATCTATTATGTTGCATGAACTTTACAGAGGATGAATACAAAACTTGGACCGGCAATATTGTAAAAACAAAAAAACTGCAGTCATTAAAAATACACCCTTTATATTACAGAAATTTTCTATTTTTAGAAACACGATTCTCTAGCGTGTATTAACAGTGTACACAAATATTCTTATCGTCGTCCTCATGTGTCATATTAACTGGTGTCGAGGGTTTTTGTTTTTCGATGTCTGGGGGTCTCTGGAGGTCTAACCTCCGACCTGTTCCGAGTTCTCCAGGCTCATTCATATAATGTTGTCTATGGGTCTAAAGAACATCTCAATGATGTTTAGTTATAGCTCAAACATACAAGCTTTCTACTTCTTCCTCTTCATTATGAAGCCACAGACTTACAACACAATGAACTGCGAAATAATTGCACAGAACAATGAAACGTTTAACGGCTTATAATTGATCGTGCCAACCAGGAATGCGATTCACAATCATGGGCGCTCATTAAAATCAGTTCTAAATATTCTGATTTAACTAAAATTACAATAACTCTGACGGCAATGTGGCTCACCATCGAGAATTTCCGGTTTTTTGAGTTTTCACTCCAGGTATTTGAGCTCCAGGTGTCTCAGCTCTAGTTGCCTCAGCTCTAGGTGTCTCAGCTCCTGGTAACGCTTTTTGAGTCTTTTCAACTGTCCGCTTACCGGCTCTGTGGCGAGGGGATTATAGACGCATTTCCTAATCCTGCCTACCACGTTCGGAACACAGCTGCGGGCGATTTGGCATCTGACCGTATGCGTTGATATTCATGGTAATCGTAAGACAGATCGTTCAGAAAGCAATGACAAACTAATGAAAGTAAACTTGCTAAGAAATCACAAACAGACAAAAATGCTGGGGTTGAATGCAACGTCCCATAAATGATATGCGAACTAACTGTTTTTGTTCAACGCCTTCGTTAATTGTCACGTGAGACCCGTTTAACTTGTGCGCCGCGATTAACTCACAAGGGCACTACTTGGCTCCTGTGTGCTGGTGTTGGCGTCCATGTGTTTCCATAGATCTCGGTTGCTGGTATTCTTGATCAGTTCTATTTTTGATAGTCCTCCATGTCACTCTCTTAGCCCATACAACATCATTTCTCTCTTAGAGCAGAAAGATAAGAAAGGCAGAATGTCAGACGGGTCTGCGTGACCAATTCTTAACCCTATGAAAATAAAGTTCGTTCGTTCGATCTGTTTGTCCATGCGTCTCCTACTGCTGATCGTTCCAATCTTTCCGATGTTTTCCCGTGGCTCTCTTCCCATCACATGACAGAAGAACATTGTCTTTTTCTTAACGAGATTCGTATATAACGTCCTGCTTTTATTAACCTTTTCTGGGAACTCAGGTTTAGTTGCTCTTGCAGTTCA
Organism: Cepaea hortensis; assembly: GCA_963921405.1. Lineage (NCBI taxonomy): Eukaryota > Metazoa > Mollusca > Gastropoda > Stylommatophora > Helicidae > Cepaea > Cepaea hortensis. The sequence continues at coordinate 100,916,475 of OY992885.1, read as the reverse complement.
GGGTATTCGCAACGTTTGACTCAGAAATAACATCTCCGTTCCCTCCTAGTTCTTCTTAATTTGTTGGTATGAATAAAATTATTGGAACTGCGGTAAAGCTGTGGAAATGTAAACAATATGAAATAACACTAAGTAATACAGCTTTAGCCGGTCAACCTAGCCTAGAAGTTAAACGAATTTCTCCGTAATCCCTTTTATCCTCGTAGGGTAACGCAGAGCGCGAGAATTGGTAGCTGTTCTCGCCGCGTTGGTGACTTACGGGAGATATGAGCCTGCCGCTCAGAAAGCAATGGCAAACAACTGAGCGCAATCTTGCCCAGAAATCAACAACAGCGGTAAAATTCGTTTGTTGACAGCGATGTCCTGTAAAGGATATAAGGAAAAAATACAGCTTTACAGAACACAGCTACGGACAACACAGGATGTTGCGGCGACTAGCCTTCATCAGCAAACAATTACATACACCAAAACAATATACAGCCACGGGTAAGACACGGCAGTGACTAAATCAAGGCATAAGAACGGGATGAGAAAGATGGAAATATGAACAAATGAGAACAATAAAGATAAAATGGAAAACAATTTTGTTTTTAATGTGCTACTTATCTCTGACACCCAGTCTGTGATACTGATGAGTATCACAGCGGGGATTCTGTGATAAGTAGCACATTGCTTTGCACACTGTTACTTCTTCGTGGAGCTGTTGTAACTGGAAGGCAGACAGGCAGAAGTTGGGATCCAGGTGTGGCCACAATTGTTTTCTGTATTTATATTGTTGAGTGTGTAATTTAATCTCTGCTTCTTTCATCTACGTCTACATGTGCCTATCAATATTAGTGAATTAATTTCTCATGCAATGATAATACGGACCTGGGGCAAAGAAACCGAGAAAATAAAGTGAAACCAGAAAAGGAGCTTCTGAAATAGGCAGACGTGGATAGATGTGGCACGTTCCACGGGTGACTTTCTTGCTGCATAAAAATCAAGTAAACAACACGAGATGTAGACAGGAATTGAGAAAGAGAGATAATTACAACTTTAACAGCAAGCACGCGCTGGAAGCCAAAGTAAAACACACACAAAAAGCGTTGAAATAAATAGAATGAACAGAAAGGCGGTAGTTCTGCACAAAATGATTCTTGAATTATCCAACCAGAACCTGGCAAATGGAATGACAGCGAGGTGTGAATTAAAGTAGCGGAAACACGTGAAAATTAGATCGTAATACATTATTAGTGGCTATTGGGTTAATATGTGAATAGTGGGTAATGAGAAAACAACATTTCTAGTGTTTTCTGGGAATGGTTTGAGACAGACAGACAGACAGACAGACAGACAAACAGACCGACCGACAGACAGACAGACAGACCGACCGACCGACCGACCGACCGACCGACCGACAGACAGACAGACAGACAGACAGACAGACAGACAGACAGACAGACAGACAGACAGACAGACAGGGTCAGAGTCAAGGAGTACGTAAATACCCAGATATGTTGACTCGTTTCAGATTGGTTCCATTCACTTTGATGTTGCAATGTGGAAGACATGTTGTCTTTGCAATTACCATTCCTTCTCTTTCTCTGTTATTCAGAATGTCTTTTTTTTTAACTCTCAGTTACAATTATATCTATCTGTCAAATTTGGATAACTGCGTTTAATTTTCAGCGATCAAAACTATGTTATCTGCGTAACGCTGGTTGTTTACATTACGCCGGTCAACTGATATTAATGAACTGTATTGTGTGGATATCATTGTCTGACATGGATGATCTCATTGTCTGACATGGAGGATCTCATTGTCTGCCATGGAGGATCTCATTGTCTGACATGGAGGATCTCATTGTCTGACATGGAGATCCATGGAGGATCTCATTGTCTGACATGGAGGATCTCATTGTCTGACATGGGGGTCCATGGAGGATCTCATTGTCTGACATGGGGGTCCATGGAGGATCTCATTGTCTGACATGGAGGATCTCATTGTCTGACATGGGGGTCCATGGAGGATCTCATTGTCTGACATGGGGGTCCATGGAGGATCTCATTGTCTGACATGGAGGATCTCATTGTCTGACATGGAGGATCTCATTGTCTGACATGGAGGATCTCATTGTCTGATATGGAGGATCTCATTGTCTGCCATGGAGGATCTCATTGTCTGACATGGAGGATCTCATTGTCTGACATGGAGGATCTCATTGTCTGACATGGAGGATCTCATTGTCTGACATGGGGGTTCATGGAGGATCTCATTGTCTGACATGGAGGATCTCATTGTCTGACATGGAGGATCTCATTGTCTGACATGCAGGATCTCATTGTCTGACATGGAGGATTTCATTGTCTGACATGGGGGTTCATGGAGGATCTCATTGTCTGACATGGAGGATCTCATTGTCTGACATGGAGGATCTCATTGTCTGACATGGAGGATCTCATTGTCTGACATGGGGGTTCATGGAGGATCTCATTGTCTGACATGGAGGATCTCATTGTCTGACATGGAGGATCTCATTGTCTGACATGGAGGATCTCATTGTCTGACATGGGGGTTCATGGAGGATCTCATTGTCTGACATGGAGGATCTCATTGTCTGACATGGATGATCTCATTGTCTGACATGGAGGATCTCATTGTCTGACATGGATGATCTCATTGTCTGCCATGGAGGATCTCATTATCTGACATGGAGGATCTCATTGTCTGACATAGAGGATCTCATTGTATGCCATGAAGTATAGAAGCAAAATGAATATCAATATTGTGGGAAACCTGCGTATATAGTTCAAGGGGATACATAAGAACAATTCTACATTTTAAAATGTGTGTGTCCAAATGATTTTGCCTTGAAACATGGCTGATGGAGGTCTGAATTTCTAATGTATTTTATCCAAAACCCACAGATGTTTCGTGATGCTGTTGTCGATATATGGCTGGCTTGTTTTCCTCCAGTGTTAATCCGCTTTGGTTGATTTATTAATCTCTGGTTTTTCTTTAGTATGTTTATTTGAACCTCTAATTCCTCTGAAGCTTGTTGGGCCTGTCTTGGAATTATCTTTAACTGGTAACCTTTTTTCCCCGGGTCTTATATTAATTTTAGCTTAAAAAATGCACCTGGGCTTCTTTTCGAGGATGTCTTACGTGTGTGTGCGTGCGTGCGTGCGTGTGTGCGTGTGTGCGTGTGTGGGTGTGTGTGTGTGTTCAGATACAAACATCTACATTTATTCATGTAAAAACTTTTATACTGTTATTTCTGTCATTTACTGCCAATATAGTACCTTGCGTTGTATGGCAAGGGTGTCTTTGAGCCTGAGGAATTAAGGCCGCCTGGCTAGTGCAGTCGCCGAGAACTGTGCAGGTTAGGATTTTCTTTTTGCCTCCGACATTTAAAAAAAAAATTCCCGCACCTTACCGAGGATTCGAATCCGGGTCTCCCGATGGAGAATCCAGCGTTCAAGCCACACGGCCAGCCGCTCCTCACAAAATTTTATATTTCTTCAAATACAGCCATGGCATCTTCTTATTTCACACGAGTTACGTATTGAATTATGAACCACATCCGTTCATTATCAACTGCGCACCAATGGCATCTGTACTCCGACTGGCCATTCGGCAAGTCTCTCATTCTAGCTGGCGATCTTAGCTACTGCTTGTTTCATGGGCATGTCTTATATTAAAAGCATCCTGAAAAAATCGTGCTAGGGCGTATTATAGAGGTGGGTCTTATTTTCGGGGAAACGCGGTACAGAACTGGTGTACCTATTTGTTGAAAAGACATTTTAATGACCGTGCAGACAAAAATGACATAGCTATAATGGATGACGATGATAGATGAACATGAACATGGCATATCAAATATTGTTGCTGTTGTTGTTGTTGTCTTGCACTTATGCCATGGGGAGGGGTTATTGTAGTTCCAGTGTCTGTGATTAGCGCTTTTCCTCCAATTTCCTCTGTGATTCATTAGCAGCAGTTTTCTAGGATCAAGCAAATTCCCTACCGGTTTCCTAGACGTGTCATAGGTTACTGACCTACTTAACTCTACAGCAATTAATGAAAATGATAACCGCGAGAAGATCAATGCGAGAGAAGAAAAGGCGGACAGAGAGAAATGTTGATGGATGGACTAATATAGTAACATGGAGGAATATCATCAAGGTAGTTGATCCAGAACACCAAGTACAGTAATCTGTGGAGAATTATAAACTACTGTAGAACATTACAGTCTAGCGAGAACTAAGCCTCGGAGTGTTGACGTAATCGCTAGGAAGCTACGCAGATAATTTAATGAGCGGACCGGGGAAAGTTTCCAAAATTGTTCTCGCCGTTCCCTGTTGAGTTGAGCTAAGAACTGACATAACTACACTCAGGACATTCCCATACGAGCTCCGTCCAATCGTTTTACAGCCAGCGAAGAGTCAGTCAGTAGGACACATAATAATGATAGCTCAAGATGAAGATGACTTAGTTAATAATGATGATGTAGATGTCTGGAGATGGAGATGATATAGTTAATGATGATGGTGTTGATGTCAGGGGATGGAGATGATATAGTTAATGATGATGGTGTTGATGTCAGGGGATGGAGATGACTTAGTTAATGATGATGGTGTTGATGTCAGGGGATGGAGATGATATAGTTAATGATGATGGTGTTGATGTCAGGGGATGGAGATGACTTAGTTAATGATGATGGTGTTGATGTCAGGGGATGGAGATGAAATAGTTAATGATGATGGTGTTGATGTCAGGGGATGGAGATGATATAGTTAATGATGATGGTGTTGATGTCAGGGGATGGAGATGATATAGTTAATGATGATGGTGTTGATATCAGGGGATGGAGATGACTAGTTAATGATGATGATGTTGATATCAGGGGATGGAGATGACTTAGTTAATGATGATGATGTTGATATCAGGGGATGGAGATGACTAGTTAATGATGATGATGTTGATATCAGGGGATGGAGATGACTTAGTTAATGATGATGATGTTGATGTCAGGGGATGGAGATGACTTAGTTAATGATGATGGTGTTGATGTCAGGGGATGGAGATGATATAGTTAATGATGATGATGTTGATGTCAGGGGATGGAGATGATATAGTTAATGATGATGGTGTTGATGTCAGGGGATGGAGATGATATAGTTAATGATGATGGTGTTGATGTCAGGGGATGGGGATGATATAGTTAATGATGATGGTGTTGATGTCAGGGGATGGAGATGATATAGTTAATGATGATGGTGTTGATGTCAGGGGATGGAGATGATATAGTTAATGATGATGGTGTTGATGTCAGGGGATGGAGATGATATAGTTAATGATGATGGTGTTGATGTCAGGGGATGGAGATGATATAGTTAATGATGATGATGTTGATGTCAGGGGATGGAGATGACATAGTTAATGATGATGATGTTGATGTCAGGGGATGGAGATGATATAGTTAATGATGATGGTATTGATGTCAGGGGATGGAGATGATATAGTTAATGGTGATGATGTTGATGTCAGGGGATGGAGATGACTTAGTTAATGATGATGGTGTTGATGTCAGGGGATGGAGATGACTTAGTTAATGATGATGGTGTTGATGTCAGGGGATGGAGATGACTTAGTTAATGATGATGATGTTGATGTCAGGGGATGGAGATGATATAGTTAATGATGATGGTGTTGATGTCAGGGGATGGAGATGACTTAGTTAATGATGATGGTGTTGATGTCAGGGGATGGAGATGATATAGTTAATGATGATGATGTTGATGTCAGGGGATGGAGATGATATAGTTAATGATGATGATGTTGATGTCAGGGGATGGAGATGATATAGTTAATGATGATGGTGTTGATGTCAGGGGATGGAGATGATATAGTTAATGATGATGATGTTGATGTCAGGGGATGGAGATGATATAGTTAATGATGATGATGTTGATGTCAGGGGATGGAGATGATATAGTTAATGATGATGGTGTTGATGTCAGGGGATGGAGATGACTTAATTAATGATGATGGTGTTGATGTCAGGGGATGGAGATGATATAGTTAATGATGATGATGTTGATGTCAGGGGATGGAGATGATATAGTTAATGATGATGGTGTTGATGTCAGGGGATGGAGATGACTTAGTTAATGATGATGGTGTTGATGTCAGGGGATGGAGATGATATAGTTAATGATGATGATGTTGATGTCAGGGGATGGAGATGATATAGTTAATGATGATGGTGTTGATGTCAGGGGATGGAGATGATATAGTTAATGATGATGGTGTTGATGTCAGGGGATGGAGATGATATAGTTAATGATGATGATGTTGATGTCAGGGGATGGAGATGATATAGTTAATGATGATGATGTTGATGTCAGGGGATGGAGATGATATAGTTAATGATGATGATGTTGATGTCAGGGGATGGAGATGATATAGTTAATGATGATGGTGTTGATGTCAGGGGATGGAGATGATATAGTTAATGATGATGATGTTGTTGTCATGGGATGGAGATGACTTAGTTAATGATGATGGTGTTGATGTCAGGGGATGGAGATGACTTAGTTAATGATGATGGTGTTGATGTCAGGGGATGGAGATGACTTAGTTAATGATGATGATGTTGATGTCAGGGGATGGAGATGATATAGTTAATGATGATGGTGTTGATGTCAGGGGATGGAGATGACTTAGTTAATGATGATGGTGTTGATGTCAGGGGATGGAGATGATATAGTTAATGATGATGATGTTGATGTCAGGGGATGGAGATGATATAGTTAATGATGATGATGTTGATGTCAGGGGATGGAGATGATATAGTTAATGATGATGGTGTTGATGTCAGGGGATGGAGATGATATAGTTAATGATGATGATGTTGATGTCAGGGGATGGAGATGATATAGTTAATGATGATGATGTTGATGTCAGGGGATGGAGATGATATAGTTAATGATGATGGTGTTGATGTCAGGGGATGGAGATGATATAGTTAATGATGATGGTGTTGATGTCAGGGGATGGAGATGATATAGTTAATGATGATGGTGTTGATGTCAGGGGATGGAGATGATATAGTTAATGATGATGATGTTGATGTCAGGGGATGGAGATGATATAGTTAATGATGATGGTGTTGATGTCAGGGGATGGAGATGATATAGTTAATGATGATGGTGTTGATGTCAGGGGATGGAGATGACTTAGTTAATGATGATGGTGTTGATGTCAGGGGATGGAGATGATATAGTTAATGATGATGATGTTGATGTCAGGGGATGGAGATGATATAGTTAATGATGATGGTGTTGATGTCAGGGGATGGAGATGATATAGTTAATGATGATGATGTTGATGTCAGGGGATGGAGATGATATAGTTAATGATGATGATGTTGATGTCAGGGGATGGAGATGATATAGTTAATGATGATGGTGTTGATGTCAGGGGATGGAGATGATATAGTTAATGATGATGATGTTGATGTCAGGGGATGGAGATGATATAGTTAATGATGATGATGTTGATGTCAGGGGATGGAGATGATATAGTTAATGATGATGGTGTTGATGTCAGGGGATGGAGATGATATAGTTAATGATGATGATGTTGATGTCAGGGGATGGAGATGATATAGTTAATGATGATGGTGTTGATGTCAGGGGATGGAGATGATATAGTTAATGATGATGGTGTTGATGTCAGGGGATGGAGATGATATAGTTAATGATGATGGTGTTGATGTCAGGGGATGGAGATGATATAGTTAATGATGATGATGTTGATGTCAGGGGATGGAGATGATATAGTTAATGATGATGATGTTGATGTCAGGGGATGGAGATGATATAGTTAATGATGATGGTGTTGATGTCAGGGGATGGAGATGATATAGTTAATGATGATGATGTTGATGTCAGGGGATGGAGATGATATAGTTAATGATGATGATGTTGATGTCAGGGGATGGAGATGATATAGTTAATGATGATGATGTTGATGTCAGGGGATGGAGATGATATAGTTAATGATGATGATGTTGATGTCAGGGGATGGAGATGATATTGTTAATGATGATGATGTTGATGTCAGGGGATGGAGATGATATAGTTAATGATGATGATGTTGATGTCAGGGGATGGAGATGATATAGTTAATGATGATGGTGTTGATGTCAGGGGATGGAGATGATATAGTTAATGATGATGATGTTGATGTCAGGGGATGGAGATGATATAGTTAATGATGATGATGTTGATGTCAGGGGATGGAGATGATATAGTTAATGATGATGATGTTGATATCAGGGGATGGAGATGATATAGTTAATGATGATGATGTTGATGTCAGGGGATGGAGATGATATAGTTAATGATGATGATGTTGATGTCAGGGGATGGAGATGATATAGTTAATGATGATGGTGTTGATGTCAGGGGATGGAGATGATATAGTTAATGATGATGGTGTTGATGTCAGGGGATGGAGATGATATAGTTAATGATGATGATGTTGATGTCAGGGGATGGAGATGATATAGTTAATGATGATGGTGTTGATGTCAGGGGTGGAGATGATATAGTTAATGACGATGGTGTTGATGTCAGGGGTGGAGATGATATAGTTAATGATGATGGTGTTGATGTCAGGGGATGGAGATGATATAGTTAATGATGATGGTGTTGATGTCAGGGGTGGAGATCATATAGTTAATGATGATGGTGTTGATGTCAGGGGTTTGAGATGATATAGTTAATGATGATGGTGTTGATGTCAGGGGATGGAGATGATATAGTTAATGATGATGGTGTTGATGTCAGGGGTGGAGATGATATAGTTAATGATGATGGTGTTGATGTCAGGGGATGGAGATGATATAGTTAATGATGATGGTGTTGATGTCAGGGGTGGAGATGATATAGTTAATGATGATGGTGTTGATGTCAGGGGTGGAGATGATATAGTTAATGATGATGGTGTTGATGTCAGGGGTGGAGATGATATAGTTAATGATGATGGTGTTGATGTCAGGGGTGGAGATGATATAGTTAATGATGATGGTGTTGATGTCAGGGGTGGAGATGATATAGTTAATGATGATGGTGTTGATGTCAGGGGTGGAGATGATATAGTTAATGATGATGTTGTTGATGTCAGGGGATGGAGATGATATAGTTAATGATGATGGTGTTGATGTCAGGGGTGGAGATGATATAGTTAATGATGATGGTGTTGATGTCAGGGGTGGAGATGATATAGTTAATGATGATGGTGTTGATGTCAGGGGTGGAGATGATATAGTTAATGATGATGGTGTTGATGTCAGGGGTGGAGATGATATAGTTAATGATGATGTTGTTGATGTCAGGGGATGGAGATGATATAGTTAATGATGATGGTGTTGATGTCAGGGGTGGAGATGATATAGTTAATGATGATGTTGTTGATGTCAGGGGATGGTGATGATATAGTTAATGACGATGGTGTTGATGTCAGGGGTGGAGATGATATAGTTAATGATGATGGTGTTGATGTCAGGGGTGGAGATGATATAGTTAATGATGATGTTGTTGATGTCAGGGGATGGTGATGATATAGTTAATGACGATGGTGTTGATGTCAGGGGTGGAGATGATATAGTTAATGATGATGGTGTTGATGTCAGGGGATGGAGATGATATAGTTAATGATGATGGTGTTGATGTCAGCGGTGGTGATGATATAGTTAATGATGATGGTGTTGATGTCAGGGGTGGAGATGATATAGTTAATGATGATGGTGTTGATGTCAGGGGTGGAGATGATATAGTTAATGATGATGGTGTTGATGTCAGGGGTGGAGATGATATAGTTAATGATGATGGTGTTGATGTCAGGGGTGGAGATGATATAGTTAATGATGATGGTGTTGATGTCAGGGGATGGAGATGATATAGTTAATGATGATGGTGTTGATGTCAGGGGATGGTGATGATATAGTTAATGATGATGGTGTTGATGTCAGGGGATGGTGATGATATAGTTAATGATGATGGTGTTGATGTCAGGGATGGAGATGACTTAGTTAATGATGATGGTGTTGATGTCAGGGGTGGAGATGACTTAGTTAATGATGATGGTGTTGATGTCAGGGGATGGAGATGATATAGTTAATGATGATGTTGTTGATGTCAGGGGATGGTGATGATATAGTTAATGATGATGGTGTTGATGTCAGGGATGGAGATGACTTAGTTAATGATGATGGTGTTGATGTCAGGGGTGGAGATGACTTAGTTAATGATGATGGTGTTGATGTCAGGGGTGGAGATGATATAGTTAATGATGATGGTGTTGATGTCAGGGGTGGAGATGATATAGTTAATGATGATGGTGTTGATGTCAGGGGATGGAGATGATATAGTTAATGATGATGTTGTTGATGTCAGGGGATGGTGATGATATAGTTAATGACGATGGTGTTGATGTCAGGGGTGGAGATGATATAGTTAATGATGATGGTGTTGATGTCAGGGGATGGAGATGATATAGTTAATGATGATGGTGTTGATGTCAGGGGTGGAGATGATATAGTTAATGATGATGGTGTTGATGTCAGGGGATGAAGATGACATATTTAATGATGATGGTGTTGATGTCAGGGGATGGAGATGATATAGTTAATGACGATGATGTCGATGTCTGGGGATGAAAATTGCATAGTTAATGTCAACAACCTGATTTCATCCAATCATGCGGACCCCTTCATTCACCCCTCGTAACTACAAACACATCGTTGGGTAAATGGACTATCAAAATTCATGTTTAATTATATTTTACAAAGTTCGCTCTTTGAGCATACACAGTTAACATTCATTACTCAATTGCAATCTATTATCATCGATTAAGTGTAGCTATGCCCTCTCTCTAAACTATACACCACAATGGAAAACACACATGTCCTGTCACACCGACTGTCAGTCTCCGTCTGACTCAAATCACATGTCCATTCCAGTTTCTTGTCCCCCTTTCTCGTGCTGTTAGTTGTGCGGCGTGCTGTCACACTTGCCACGTCTTCCAGTTGTCCAGTCCTCGTAGCCTACAGCTAAATTAGAGTTCAGTCTGTTTACGGGTAATCCCCGTGCTTACGGTACTCTGTCCTATTACGGGAGTGAATCCCGTTACGTCCTTATTATGTCCTAGCTATGACACATGCGTGTCCTGTCTAGGTCTGGTCCTAACACTGGTTTGGAGTACTATCTCCTTCTACTGTCTTTCTCTATGTATGCTCTTGTATAGAGTCCCTATTATGTCCTGTCTTTGTCCTTTACTTTCCTCTGTCCTTGTCCTACTTGTATCTATGTCTAGCCTACTTCTATCTCTGTCTCTTCGACTTCTATCTCTAGCTCTTCTACTTCTATCTCTGTCTCTCCCAGCACCTTGACAGTTAATGATAATGATCTTGATGTCAGGGGATGAAAATAACATAGTTAATGATAATGATATTGATGTCTCGGGATGAAGACGACATAGTTAGTGAAGACGATGTTGATGTCTGTGGAGGAAGATGACAATTATGCCAACAACGAGAAAAGTGAAAATAATTACAGATCTGAAAACTCCCAAAATCAATAATTAACACATGTTACTCACACTGCAATTTGTCCACAAGCGATGCATTTTGTTTTCTTTCCAGAATAACAATAACATTACCCAAAAAAATTACAGTTTTCAATTAAAATTACGCGGAAACACTTAATTTTTATTCCGTTTTGAGTTATTTTGTTTTCATTTCCCAATGGATAAGTTTTTGTTCTTCTCAACATTAATTATCCATGAATGCGCCAACAATTTGTCTGGAGGAAAAATATTACGTTTTTAGTTATAATGTGTAAAGCGGGAAGCATAAATTAGATGATATTTATAAGTAAAACGTCACTAAAACGGGGCTAGTTAATTAAATGATTCCAGATTGCAAGACAGACCTTTGTGATGAATGACAATGGAAGTAAATTTACTTTAAAAAAAAAAAAAAAAAAAAATTATTAGTATTATCGTAGGTACAACTGGCGGAGTGGTGGGTAGAAGTGTATGTATGTGTGTGTGTGCTATGTAAGTATGTGTGTGTCTGTTTGTTTGTGCGAGCTCGTTCGCGCGTGTGTCATATGTATTGCTGATGTTTATGTTCCCCCACAGTAATAGTAGGCGAACTAATATGTATAACACAGCAGCCATGAACCCGGAATGTGATCACTGCGACCCCATAGGCTCTTAGCCGTTACAAAAACAGACATGGACACTTTCACAGGCCTGAAAAAATGTATACGGTGATAAACCCATACACATGCAACACATGAAATGAGATTCCCGAGAAGAATACCCAACGTATCAAGAAAAGAGAAAATCAGAAATGATTAAATTAGGAGTAAATAGGGGGTAATAGCAACGCTAGATTTCATCAGATAGCAGCAAGTGAAATGGTTCGATAACTAGGCTACTAACCAACAGTATACTACAACAAGCAGTATTTACCCAAAATATCTAGTCTCAAAGTTCTAAGCTGTCAATTATTTAAGCCAAATATCTAATATCAAAGTTTTAAGCTGTCGATTATTTAAACCAAATGTCTTGTATCAAAGTTCTAAGCTGTCGATTATTTAAACCAAATATTTAGTCTCAAAGTTCTAAGCTGTTGATTATTTGCACAAAATATCTAGTATCAAAGTTCTAAGCTGTCGATTATTTAAACCAAATATCTAATATCAATGTTCAAAGCTGCCGATTATTTAAACCAACAATCTAGTATCAAAGTTCTAAGCTGTCGATTATTTAAACCAAATATCTAGCCTCAAAGTTCTAAGCTGTCGAATATTTCACAAAATATCTAGTCTCAAAGTTCTAAGCTGTGGATTATTTACACAAAAAATCTAGTATCAAAGTTCTAAGCCGTAGATTATGTAAACCAAATATCTAGTATCAAATTCTGCTCTGTGGCGAAGGGGTAACAGACTCAAATCGCAATCCCGTATACCACGTTCGAAATACGGCTGCAGACAGCCTTATGTTGGTCTTCATACATTGGTATGAGTGCCGGTCGCTCAAAAATCAATAGCAAACTAGTGAACGTAAACTTGCCAAGGAATCTCAAACAGCCAAACAATCCTGAGGTTGACCGCCATGTCATATAAAGGATATGCTTCTAACTAGTATTAACTCTGACAGGATAGAAAGCTTAGAGCAACATGAAAATCATTTAAGAGCTAAAGTACATGACAGGTAAGAACAAGTGCGACGTCTGGTAAAATATAAAGGCGTGTTTGCATTAAGTTTAACCATCGTCTCACAAATCCAGACTTGACCTGGAACATTCCCATTTCACCCAGACACGGCAAACACATTTTATTTCATAGCAAAAGAATTAATCCTGGTCACATCTGATCAGACTGACAAACAAGAACTTGGTACGGACAAACGACCCATGGGCATTTCAGAAGAGATTTATGCATAATATTTTAAAACGTGAAATGCTGTCTAGCTTTCTGGAAAACTGGGATGTAAGTTTTTGGTTTAGCGAAGAGGGAGATCAAGTTTTACTTAAGGTATGAACAAATAATGATAGATTATCGCGTTAAAGCTGGGATATACTGAAAGGAAAATGTCAAAAAGGGCAATGATGGAGCCAATGAACACATTAGTGTAAATCATGTTTATGAAAGTAAGGTAATTTCCTTTAACGTGACATTAGGACATCCTGCGGATAAGTGTATAATCTAAACTAATATTACAGAAGGTAAGAGGATAGGCGTCACTGGTACAATTAGTTTTGGGACTCGACACTGGTTGAGGATGGGACTAGGGGAGTGTGAGAAATGTACTGAGTGCTGTCATGTTCTATTATTGACTTAATTCAACTCAACTCAGTGTTTATGGATTTTATTCTCTGCTCGCTTTGAACTCAGGAGTAGTCCATACACACTACATTCTAGTTGCGCTGGGCTGAATTTTTTTTTAATTGTGCGTGTGGATTTGCTGTCCCTATTAACAGTGTCCATCGCCATCAGGCGAACCAACTCCGACTCCAGAGTACTTGTAATTTACGTCCTCAAGTCAGTACGATAGGTCAAGATTTTAGTCCAACTGTCTGGTGTATGGGGTTGAACCCCTTACCTCGGCATCAGCACACCGAATGTTTAAGAACACGCGTTCTTATCCATTCGGTCATGCTGAACTCTGTGTATGTGTTTGACATCATAAAAATGAAGTACGTTGTACTGTTCCATCAAGGCTGTGGCTCAGTTCCTCTGAATTCGACAAGCATATTTTCAACTTTGCTTTCCCTGACCTTTGGCTGTCCTTAGTCTACCAACAAGGCAGCAGATGTGTGTCTCTCTTCGTCTAGTTCCTACCCATCGACCTGTCTAGCATGGATGACTCTCTTCGTCTAGTTCCTACCCATCGACCTGTCTAGCATGGATGACTCTCTTCGTCTAGTTCCTACCCATCGACCTGTCTAGCATGGATGACTCTCTTCGTCTAGTTCCTACCCATCGACCTGTCTAGCATGGATGACTCTCTTCGTCTAGTTCCTACCCATCGACCTGTCTAGCATGGATTACTCTACTAGTAGCTGCGCTACGTCGGCATTGCTCTTGGGGTCACCAGCCTACCACTCTGACAGAGGGACTCACGACAGAGGGAGTGTGTTTGTTTGTTTGTTTCTTTGTTTCTTTGTTTCTTTGTTTGTTTCTTTGTTTCTTTGTTTCTTTGTTTGAGAGTCTTTCATTCTACAATCACTTATCGGACCGAGGTAGCATTTCCCCAGGCGTGTCATCCATTGTCTCTTTGGGAGAAGACAGGCGTGCGGGTAGAGTGACAGGCTTGCATTCAACAACCAAAAATAGAGAGGGAGTCTGTAGGATCCCCCCCCCCCGAACATGCTGGTTTAGTGGGAAACAAGCAGGGGGACGGATTGACTGTCTGCACCAGTTGTTAAGTATTGGTGCATGATAAGGCAGACGAGGTCGGGGTGCCATATTGTTGTTTACTTGAATCATCGCTCGTTATCTAGCATATGAATAAAATTGGGTGGAACTGCGGTAAAGCTGTGAAAATGTAAACATAAAATGACACAAAGTAGTGCAGCTTTACATAACAGAATGTATGTGTCGTAATTCTGTTATCTAAAGCTGCACTACTTTGTGTCATGTTATATTGTTTACGTTATCTTGCTAACAACGATAGGCACACTGTCAATCAAGAGAATCGCAGCTGACACATTAATTGACGACTCACTCGTTGTCAGGATCCGGTAAGTTTAATTATGGCAACCTGCTGTGCATCAGATTCCAGCACTGACCGAGACGGACCTCGGCCTAGCGCGTGGCACAGCAAGAAACATCATATACGTCTGGCAATTAGTCACGGGGTCCCTACTCTCACAGTTGCCTGGTGTCATGGTCTCTATTCACTCGTCGCTGTCAAGCTCATTTCAAATTAAGAAACTAATCACCAACTTACGATTTGCATTTGTCCAAAATGAACAATAGTCACGTCGGCGCTGGCCGTTAGAAAAAAATGGCCTCTCGGCATTTATAGCGGTTAACACTAGCACAGGGGTACGTTGGGGAATATTCTCAATGGCTGTAGCTACTAATGTGTGCTTCTATTCCCATCGTGATCTGAATGGAATACATCTTCGTTGAATCGCTGAATCGTAGCGTAACTCTTTGTCGAGTTGCCTTAGTTAGATGTTGACATGTCAGCCGCACTTTGCCCTATGATCTACGCCGTGTAGTTCTCACCAGATGTGTTGTATTATCACGTTTATACATCCACTTGGACCAATAATCATATTCATATTATGTAGATGATGGTAATCTATACAATTACTTATAGTCAAATGAAAAAATTATTTAAATTATCTGTAATGTCTATATGACAAAATATGTGCACTCTCATTTATGCAATCTCTATTGGCTATAGACATCATCTCTTGGTAATTGATAATATTCAATAATGAGAATTGCAATATTACTTAATGGAATGTAGTGATGGTTGATGATATTCACACACCCAATGAAAAAGACATGATGCTGTTACTTAGATGCTCTGAAATTGTGGTGTGCATCCATCATTATTTTAATTTATACCATTCGTTTTAAAAAATATTGTTTATTCTATGATCATATGAGAGAGTCTCTGTGGCGAAGTGGTAAAGCCGTTTGACTAGTGCTCCGAAGGTTGTGGGTTTGATTCCGGGCTTCGCCCTTCGGTTTACGAGTTAAATGTTTCGGAGGCTCCTGTGGGTCGTCGCTGAAAGCTACGGAGTTCGTGCTTTGTGCGACGCTTTCCGTGCTACGGAAAGAGACCGAGCCATATGGGATAAAACCCGGTGCAATGAAGTCGACCTTGTCGACTTTTAAGCGACTTTTTTCATATTGATGAAACCGGTCTCTGTGGCTGAAGGGCTTGCGAACGCGGTTTGTGAGCTCGTATACCCAGGTTCGAAACACGGCGGTGCTGGTTTTTTCGAAAAAGGTATAGAGGCCGGTCGTTCAGAAAGCAATGGCAAACTACTGAACGTAACACTTGCCTAGTACATCAACAGCAGCTGAAAATGCTGGTGTTGACTGCAACGTCCCGTAAGGGATACGCAACACATTTTTTTTAGAATAGATGGGTGTAATTATTTAAGTACGAGTATTGTTTATTCATGGTTGTGTAGAGTTTAATTTACATGACTATGCAATTTTCCCAGGTACTATGAATTCGCTTGATGACTGTTTTCAATTGCTTGCAGAATGTCATTACTTCGTTATCCCGCATTCCGTTTTGATAGTACTTGTAGTGGTAATGGTGGTATCACTCGTGCTCCTTACTCCGGAGGTATTGTTGAAATGTTGATTCTAAAATATCTGAAAGTTACAATGAATATAGGATATACGTATGCATACATACCAAACATTTCATCAACATAAATATAATAATAATAATTATTATAAGTGTCGAGTGGATTGTTTCTGGTGTGCATGGTCAATCCAACGATGCAAAGCGGATTCTTAGGCACACTTGATGGTGATGATGTAACATTGTGATTAGCTGAGTATTCTGATATTGATGATTCTGTCAAATGTCTGATACGTTGTGATCGTTCTCTAATTCTATCGTCACAGTCTACTTAGTATGTCGGCTAAGTTATTGTCCTTCCCCGGTTTATGACATATGTCAAAATCAAAGTCTTGTAAGAGCAGAGACCATCTGTGTATTCTCGAGATTTTAGGATAACCTTCTTTAAACCCTTTCAGAGGTTTATTAAAAGAAAGTACAATATATTTACTGCCTAATTGATACTTGGCAAATTTGTTAACACTTTCTACACGTGCCACCGCTTCTAATTCATTAATGAAATATTTCTTTTGAATATCTGATAGTTTTCTATTGGAATACAGGATATGATGTAGTCTTCCGTCATGGTACTGTAACAGTATTGCAGAGATTGCATATGAGCCAGCGTTTGTTTGCAAAATCAAATCTTTAGTAATATCAGATAATTTTAGTATGGGATGTTTGATGAAATATCTTTTAATCTGTTGTAATAATTCTTCGTGTTTTTCTGTCCATTTAACTTTGCCGTCATGTCAGCAAAATGTGGAATGAATTTGAAATACATGTCCTAGGACTTCAATGTGGTTATCAATGTTTGTAGTATGGATGCAAATGTCATTCATATATGTTGCTACATTTTTGATACCCTGCAACATGCTGCGCATCATTCACATGAATGTGCTTGGTCCGTTCTTCAAACCAAAAGGCATGTAGGCCCATTCATAAGGCCTAAAAGTGTGGCATGTGCTGTTATATGCATAGGTGACTTTGACATTGGGATCTGCCAATATCCTTTCGTTAAATCTGTTTTCGAAAACATTATGGATTATGGCATTGCTGTCAATAAGGTCATATGCATTGGTCATGGGTTCTGCATCTTATAAAGTCAGTGCGTTGATCTTGCGATAGTCCACGCAAATCCGTAATGCATTATCTTTCTACTTTACAATAACGAAAGGTGAACAATAGTTGGATGTGAATGTTTTAATGATGCCACATTCTTCCAGTTCAGATATTTCAAATGTTAAGTTTTCCAAATAATGAGCTGAGATAGGATCAGGTTTTACTTTAACATGCGTGTTAGATATAAGAGTTATATAATGTTCAATATAAGATGTTCTTCCTGGTTTATCGGACAAAGGTATTTTAAATTTTACAAGTGTTGCTTTAAGTTTTATAATATCAGTATGTGGAACATGTCACATAATTATGATGTATCCCCACGGCAATGCCTGCTAGGGGTATGATTTTCGCTTTCGTTGCGAGGGGTCTCGGGTTCAAATCCTGGACGTGTCCCCATGTATGCCACATAATTGTTTACTTAAATCATCGCTCGTTATTTTGCAAACAGCGATAGGCACAGTCACTCACCAGAATCGCAGCTGACATATCAATTGACGACTCACTCGTTGTCAGGATCCTGTAAGTTTAATTTTGGCAACCTGCTGTGAATCAGATTCCAGCACTGACCGAGGCAGCCCTCCGCTCAATACATGGCACAGTAAGAAACATCATACACGTCTGACAATCTGTCACGGGGTCCCTACTCTCACAGATGCCTGGCGTCATGGTCTCTATTCACTCATCGCTGTCGAACTCAATTCAAATTAAGAAACTAGTGATCAAGTTACAATTTGATAATTGTCCAAAATGAACACCTATCACATCGACGCTGGCCGTTAGGAAAAATGGCCTCTCGGCATCTATAGCGGTTAACACTAGCACAGATGTACGTTGGGGAATATTCTCAATGGCTGTAGCTACTAATTTCTATTCCCATTGTGAACTGAATGGAATACATCTTCTTTGAATCGCTGAAATTGTAGCATAACTCTTTGTCGAGCTGCCTTAGTTAGATGTTGACATTTTAGCAGCCGCTGTGCCGAATGATCTACGCCGTGTAGTTCTCACCTGATGTGTTGTATTATCACGTGACTTTAGTGGCCAATCCTTCGTGTTCCTGACCGTCGTTAATTACGGCTCCTGTAGTGAGTTTTTCTAAGTGACTGATATCCGCCCTTATATTTTAAATCTGTCCGGTCCTGTTAATATATTTCCTCATTGTCTCTTTTTGCATTACTCCCTTTCAGCTATTTTTTGAGTGATGGCATGGGGCACTTTGGAGCATCATGGGGATGTTCCAAGTGCTGCGTTGTCTGTTATTGACTCCACTGAACTCCACTCAAAGCAACCCAACTCTTGAGTGGCATAAATTACGTATCATCGGGTGTTTTCAAACTGTAGCTGAGTATTGATGGTAAAAGTGAAGTAAGTCGGAGAAGGAAACAGCTGGTTAAGCACCTTTTATTGCCTATTCCCGATCACAGCGATGGTAAAGTTTATTCAAGTCGAAGTAAATCGACCGTTGGTACACCTTTTATACCATACTCCCAATCGCGGTGATGATAAAAGTGATGCAAGTCGGAGAAAACGGCCGTTCGCACACATTTTATTGAATAATCCAAATCAAATTATCATTCGCTATCGTCATAAACAGCCGGCGATTGTGTCAAAGAGGTAGTTAAATCAATTCATAATCCCGCATATTGTGTTCGAAATTAGCTGCAGACGATTTGTAAGCAGACCGTCCTGTTGTGATTTTCGACAGTTGTATGAGCGTCGGTTGTTCAGAAAGCAATAGCAAACTACCGAACGCAAACTTGCTTAGCAAATTGCAAACAGCTGACATAAAATGTTAGGGTTGATTGCAACGTTCTGTAAAAGAAATTCAACTACCTTGTTATCATCATAAATAAGCTGGCAAGGTCAAATACTGAATTACGTGGTGGTCGACTTGAGATCTTAATGCTCCTCTCATGGTCACGTGTACGTTATTTTTTCGCGTGAGGGGAAATATGTTTGGGGGGGGGGGATGCAATCAAAATGCTACTTTTACGGAAATCCTGTCGAAATAAAGCAGCTACTTGTGACTTTGTCAAACAAACCGTTCACGTTACTGAACTTAGCGGATCCAGCGGTATCACAACAGACTATGTGTGTTACGTATTTCATGTAAAATATTGTTAATCTATTCACTGAATATGATATGTAGCTCTGCAATATACACCTGACGAGATGCAGCGAAATATGCCAGACATTAATTTGTGCAATCTATAGTTTGTGGCTTCTGTGTGTAAGACACACTGACATATTGCCGTCTTGACAGGCGATAGTTTGTTACATTGTGTTTTTAAAAAGGCATAATAATTACAACCCTTGGCGGTAGCGAATGCGACTGGCCAGACCAATTCATGCTGTCCTCAATGAACGCATGTGAACACATGGTCATTTCCACCATCACACAGACAAGGACTTATAATCCGTAACTGCTACCTCACGCTTTGAATCCGAGACCGGTTAAGACCCGGGGTGGAGTTATTCCTTTGCATAGCACAAAAGCCTGGGCTTAATTGTAGAGACTACGTCTTGTTCATGCAGCATGATCCCTTTCTTGGCCTGCCTAGTTTACTCCAGAGTAAAGGTAACACCAATATATCTGGAAAAAGACAAGATGCAGAAGCCGCCGAATCAGCAAAGCAATGCTCTAACTGTCCACCTCTCGGAGCTTAAGTTCTAGACCAGTTGCCATCTAAAGCCTAGGACCTGGTCTGCTCTGCCATGTCATTTAATCTTTATGTTTCTCGTACCAGGATAAGTAGGCCTGTACATGGGAATGGGATTTCCATGGGAATCCCATGGGAAACGTCCCATGGGATGGAATGGGATGGGACAACACACATTTGTATTTCCCATGGGACACATGGGTGGGACAGTAGCCATGTCATAGCAACTTGATCTACGTCAGAGCTACCCTTAATTTGTTATTATTTTTTTACCTTTTTAAAGCCTTTTATCCTTCTTTTTTCTTTATATATTTGTATCGATTCCTTATCTCGTGGTGGGACACCGGATAAATTAATAAATGCACGCCAAGCAGGGGAAGTAACAAAACCATCACCAACATTGTCAAATGCGTGGCAACAAAATAGTTGTTGAACTAATTACATAACATCCAACAGTATCCATTTCGGCTGGATGTGACACTTACATGATGCTGCTAACTTTGCTGCAAGATCTACTCACGCTGCTAACAAGGAATATAATTACACTATATCACGGCAAACAGTGAGTGACTCGTTCTATTTTGGCACAAGGAAAATTGGCCAAACAGCAGTTTCACAAATTGTTTCAAAATATGGCACAAGATCCAGAATGTGCAATTTGGGGAATAGTTAACTTTTGGTCTGCAAGACAAACATATCTTTTGCCATATGAGGGGATTATTGCATGTTGACTAGATCGAAATTGGGAATGGACATTTCCTCTGACAGAGGACATTTCTTCTGTCTCTTATAAACATTGATAATAATCAATCCCATACTGCACAATTTACGCACAGTTATTTTGTCACGTGAATTTCTTGCCGAATCTACCACAATCTCCAGTCCATTGGTTGTTAGTTAGTTAGTTAGTTAGTCGCAGTTCCAACTTCACAGCAACGGGTTGTCCCCATTATGCTCCGTTCCTGTGCCAGTGAATATCACACAAAACGCTCCCCACTGCCCAATGTGAAAAGTGGAAAAGACATGAGTCTCGACAAACAACAGCCCGCACAGATACACTGTGCATATTGCCGCCACCAGAATGTCAACACAATAGTCCCCCACGAAACACCCAGTTCATCTCCGATGGAATCGGCAGTTATTTTCCCATCTGGATGTTTTCTAGATGTTCACCCACACAGTCCACGAAATACAGTTCATCGTCGATTGCAGTGGCAGTCAACCAGAAGCCCAGCAGCCATTGGTTGTGTGTACTGATAATGCAACAAACATGACGGCAGCATTTGATGGACGGTTTGATACCGATACAGAAACACACCGATCTGGTTGTACTGAGCACAAGTTATCAACATTCACTACTGATAGCTTCAGCAGAGGCGTGATTTCTGAACAGGATCAGTTCATGGATCAACTTTCATTTATTGAAACATATTACAATTCACGTCAGGTAAAGGCATCACAGCTGCCATTTTCCATAATGAACACAGAACAAAATCTGTAACACGTGAATGGCGATCATATTACCAAAGTTTCAATGCCCATTTAAAATCATTACTCGCATTAATTTAATGAAGATGATGAAGAATTCTTAAACCACATTCCGAATATTGTTCAGATTAAAGGAATGCTGTACATACATGAGACATTTAAAAAAAAAATTTTTTTTGACAAACTAGAAATTGATGGTGCTACATCTCATTTAATTTTGCTGTTGTTATTCTTCCTCCTAGACTATCAGTTGTACAAAGTTATTGTTGATATTGACGAAGAAACTTCCAGCAGCATGGTGAAGAAATATTGTCAAATCTTTCAGAAAGTTGTTGGAGGAAAACTTTGGCCATATAGCGGCAGTTCTCTGGCAGTTACTGCAGCATTTCTTCCTGGAGTTGAAATTAAAGTCGAAATAGAAGACATGATCAAGTCAGTTGTTACTAAGAAAAAAGGGAATGTGGACACCAATAAATAGGCCAATGATTGGATCGCTTTTTCTAAGTCTGTTGTTCCAACTGTTATTTCATTCAAGAAGGATTTAAATCTTTCTTCTGAATCATCTGTTGTATGTGAAGTAGCAGGAATTATAGAACAAAAGCCGAAAAGTTATTTTGACTTATTTTATGATCCTCCACCAAACAAAGCACTTCAGTTTGATAACCCCAGAAACAGATGCCTTGAGGATGAAGTCATCATGTTTCAAAAATTACGGCAACCAACTTCACAATCATTAAATTATTGGAAAAATGAACATAGATTTCCACTGCTAAAAGTAAGTGCGAAAATTGTCTTGATTATACCAGTGTCCTCAGCAGCAGTAGAGCGCTTATTTAGTGCAGCTGGATTGTTGTTGAGTAAGTTACGAAAACGGATTTTACCAACTCTCGTTATAAACTCTGTGTATATCAGATTTGCATTTAAGATGAAAATTGTGGAAATGGTTCAGGGATTACCTGGATTAATTGAATTATTAGAAACAGTCGATCAGCAGGAAATTGATAATGTGCTGAATAAGCAGAGTGACTCAGAAACAGAATGAGAGTGTCAGAATGACACTGAATTGTCATATTTAGATTAAACTTTGTTTTAATAAAATACTCTTGAATATTAAAATTTATAAATTCTGTTGTTTTACATGTCTCTTTTACACATAGTCCTATTTAATAGACACTAACCCTAAACTTTCATAAACTTCATATTTTATTTGAACTGTATTTAATATTAATATTATCATGGGAATCCCATGGGATGGGATGGGCTGGGACAGACATAAATTACCATGGGATGGAATGGGATGGGACTGAAAAATGTCTCCCATGGACAAGCCTGAGTATAAGGCTTGTACCCTCCCAATTGCGCTCCTCCGCCCGAAGCTATTGATACAATGTGGAGATTTGGGTTTGGTAAGCGCAGCCCAACATTCGGCGCTAACAGAATGCAGGTAGTACCGTCATCTGTCATACGGTTAACATTAGTTGCGTATACTTTACAGGTCGTAGCAGTCACCCCAGCATTTTTGGACTGTTCGTGATTCCTCGGCAAGTTTACGTTCAGTAGTTTGCTGTTACTTTCTGAACGACCGACACCCATACCATTTCATAAAAGACTAACCTAAGACGATGTTGCTGCCAAATCGCCCGCAGCTGTGTTTCGAACGCGGTATGCGGGATTACGAACTGCGCCCGTAACATCTTCGCCACGGAGCAGGCCTGTCATACGTTAGCTCAGTCATATCTGACCAAGACCTGACACGTGTCTAAGACATGACTGCTTTCTTATTGTAACAGTTTTCTTTTTTGCATAATTGGTCATCATCTTGTGTCATGCAAACTGGTGAAGGGTCTTACATCTCCACAGATCTCCCTCTCTGATGTCCGGTGTCAGTTCCACTGTCAATATTCTCCCATATCACCTTCTTACCAGTCC
Organism: Cepaea hortensis; assembly: GCA_963921405.1. Classification (NCBI taxonomy): domain Eukaryota; kingdom Metazoa; phylum Mollusca; class Gastropoda; order Stylommatophora; family Helicidae; genus Cepaea; species Cepaea hortensis. The sequence continues at coordinate 100,892,394 of OY992885.1, read as the reverse complement.
ATCTTAGCTACTTATAGTTCCCATGTCAATAATTAGTGTTATTGCACATGTTCCGTGTGTTTATAGTGCATATATTGTTTCTGTAGATTTGATTCTTCTCTGAGACTACTTTCGTAAATGATGCATGAATGGAGTAACGTATGCGAGCAGGGATATAAGAAGGACAGACTGTCGGACGTGATTGCCTCCCCAATGTTTAACCCTTTGAAAATATAGTTCGTTCCTTCCTCCCTCCCCTCCCTCCTTCCTTTATTCCTCCTCCTTCACTCCCTCCCACCCTCCTTCCCTCCCACTCTTCCTCCCTCCCTCTCTTCTTCCTTCCTCCCTTGCTTCCTTCCTCCCTTTTTTCCTTTCTTCCTTCCTTCCCACATCGTTGGTCAGAAACAAAAACATGAGACAAAACAGCGGCACTAATTATTTATCTTTGTCAGACCAGGGCAGCGCCATGCCAGGCCACTCGTGTTCTGAGATTTTTCTTGGCAGAACAAGCTAGCTAAATGGTTGAGAATGTTGACGTCTGCCTCTGACACGGATCACCATGAGTCCGAATCATAGTGTGGATTTGTAACGAATAAGTAATCGGAGGTTTGTTTGTATAATCTCTATCCACAACATTTTGACACTGAGGTGGTAGATCAAAAAAGAGGTTATACCATTCTAGCTAACTATGTAATTCTTTGGTGTTATATAGAGACAGCAATCGTATTCATACGTACACTTCGTTCTTAGTTTCTCAGTTGTCTCCATATCTCTTCTTGTTTTTTACATCTACGTTTCCCATGCCTGCCATCTCACGTGATGTGATTTTACACCTGTGTGTTTCTAGGACTGTCTATGTCTAGCATTCGTAACACAGCGTTGGGACAAATATACCGTTTGTCAGCTCCGTGTGTGAATGCATATTATATTTGGATGTTAGGGCAGCGAATCTTGGAATGTAAATGAACAAATTAGGAAGAACTTATAAGCAACAGAGATGTGGTTTTTAAGACGAATGTTGCGAATTCCTTGGACTGCCAGAGTAACTAACGATTGCCTGAAAGGGGCTAATGAAACTAGAACACTATATACAACATGTGATGAGAAGAGAGGCATTGGAGAACATCGTCACAACTGGAAAGGTCGAGGGGAAGAGAGGCAGAGACAGACCAAGAGAAATGATGCTGGACGGATTGAGACGGTGGCATGGAGGAATATCATCAGCACAGTTGATCCAGAACACCAAAGACCGAGATCTGTGGAGAGCCACGAACGCCTACGCCAGCCGGCACGGCACTTTATGAAGATGAAGTTTTAGGATAGGTCTTATTTGAAAGGTGCTGTTTTTGTTATCTGTATTCTTCTTTCTATTTCTCCATCCAGTCTTCCATTCTCTGCGAACACACTGCCCAGATACTTGAACTGTCTACCTTATTTTAATGATTTCCTATTTACATATACGTTACACTGCACTGGTGTGAGTCGAATTGTCATAAATTTTGCCTTTTCCATGTTAATCTTCATAACAAAATTCTGACAGCAATTGTCAAGCCATTTATATGGTGCTGGCCATCTGCATTATTCTCATACAGTAAACTATATTCGCCTGCAAACAGAAGCTCATGAAAAACTCATTGTGTGTGAAGTACATAGAATGACTGAATAAAACATGAATTCTGTATCTTTTATCATGAAAATTTTACTAAACTGCCAGTATGCTTTTCAAAAAAATGAAACCGGCGCAATCTGTTCTTCCCCGACTGAAACGTTGCCCATAAAAATAGTTAACCCATTCACCGCAACCGTATTAATCCTCCTGTGTGCTGCGCCCGTTGCATTATCCATGAACCTGGTAGGATTTATCCCGCGTCTGTATTATTTAAATGACTAGACTAATATGTCATCTGGCTTACCCTGGTAAACAAGCGGTGCCCGACTTTATGCAAACTTCGTCTGGGCTTCCGATGATAAGAGAATGAACTGCAAGGCAGAATTTATGTCGAATCAATATGTACTTAAGTCGACTTGAATTGAATGTGTTTGTGTCCATTTATTAATGACAATAGGAAAATTGTGATGTCTTTCATGTCGTATATGTAAAGTTAGTTATATATCCTTTACAAGATGCTGCGGTGAATACCAGCATTTGTGTTTAGGCTGCTTGTGGTTTATTAGACAATGTTGGTATAGTAGTTTGTCATTGCCTGCTCCGTGGCGAAGGTGTCACGGATGCAGTTCGTAATCCCGCATACCGCGTACGAAACCACAGCTGCGGGCGATCTGGCAGCAGATCGCTTTACATTTTTTTAAAATAAAATAGTATGGGTACCGGTCATTTAGAAGGCAATGGCAAACTACTGCCAGGAGATCACAAATGGCAAATATAATGTTGGGGTTGACCTAGACGCCATGTAAATATGCAACTAACTTTAATTTTTAGTTTGCCATTGCTTTGTGAACTGTCGACGTCTCGTATATTTGAAATCAACGCAAAGCGGCCTCTTTCTTATTTCGAACGTTGGACTTGGTATATGAGGAATTTGGAAATGTCGCGTCTCACTATTGCTAAAGCCACAAACGCCTGTTATAAAAAACTACTATATGCTGTTGTTTTCATACAATGACATGATTGCCGGTCGTTCGGAATGAAATGGCAAACTACTGAACGTAAACTTGCCATAAATCACAATCAGTAAAATTATGCTGGGTTGACTGTAAAAGGATATGTAACTAACTTCAGTTTAGCAACGTATATAGTTTTGTTTTCGTTCATTGAAAAAGAGTCAGGTGAAGACGTGTGGGGTTCTCCGTTCATGGAGATGACTATTCATATTTATTACTATTGGCACCTTGCAGTCTTGATGGATTGATAAAGACAGGAAGAACGAATTTGTTGAAACCTAGCAGACAGAGAAAGAAGAAGCTGGTTGAGTTGGCAGAATGGTACCGAAGACAATCAACATGTCAAGAATACTTAAGACAAAATGTTTATAGAGGCACATGATCGCCTGCTTAGTTAGTTAGTTAGTTAGTCGCGGTTCCAACTTCACGGCAACGGGTCGTCCCCATATTGCTCCGTTCCTGTGCCAGTGAATATCACAAAATGCTCCTCACTGCCCCATGTGAACAATGGAACAGACAGGAGTATCGGCAAGCCAACAGCCCTCACGGGTACACAGTGCATAATGCCGCCGCCATAATGCCAACACGAAAGTCCTCCACGAAAAATATAGTTCATCGTCGATGAAAACAGCAGTCACAAGAAAGACTTCATTGACCGGGGTTTTATCCATATGGTTCGGTCTCTTTCTGCAGGGCGACCCACCGAAAGCGCTGCACAAAGCACAAACTCCATAGCTGCAGCGACGACTCCCAGGAGTCTCCTGGAAAATGCACACATGAACCGAAAAGGCAAACCAGTCAACCCAGCAACAGCCGGCCGTCATCGTTCCGAACATGCAGTTCACGCGAAAAACAATCGCGGACAGATGCAAAAGCATTCCACGCGAAATTCACAGCTCACAGTGTCGCGCCACGCACTCACTCAGTAGCAGGGCGACGGAACCATAGCCTCCTTAGTCGCCTTTTACGACGTGCATGGTAGGCAACAGTGTTACTATTCTTTGCTCCCCCGTATGGGCCCCGGCAACATACGGTCATGGAACATGGTGATAAGAAATCCCTTCGCGGTGTCTATCACTTCTCCATGCATGCTGTAAATAATGTGTTCGTGGGTAAGTTGATAGATTATTTTTTTTTTTTCAATTTAACCTCAGCAGAGACTCAATCGTTCCGATTTCCAAATGTCCAGCTATTTTCAACATGCGCAACGTGCAAAGGATATTTTTTATTTGCTCGCATTGATCAGAGAAGGTCCAGTTAACTACATCAGAATCGGGAAGGCAGTAATATCCTCTGAAACTTTGTTTTAAAAAGGTCCATTGACTAGAATAGAACCAGACACTTTTCAAGCCTAAGGTAGGCGCTGCACCTTATAACCACTAAACAGGTAAAGGTTGTCAGGTAGCTGATACCGCAGTTAGGTTTTGACTCTTTAGAAAGGAAAAACAAACATAATTCTAGACCATGACATAAAACTAGAGACAAGTTCATGTCCTCGTTGCACGTTGCACATTGCGTAAGATGGCGAAACATGGTTGCCCACTCTTAAGAGCATGGCACATGATGAATGAATCTTGGCAAAATTGTTGGGGCACGCTGAGAAGAGCAAATGATCATACATAACAACGCGTTGCTTGCTACTGACAGAGTTTTACCAACAACTACGGGCAGACTTTTATATTTGCATTTTAATATAGTGAATGCCCTCAGAGAGGCAGGGCAATTAGATGAATCAAGTGATGACTTCGAATCTGCAGTCTTGGTCAGACTGCAAGAGCATTAACAGATTCACTGACAATCAAAAAAGGAGGTTTGGACCGAGTAAACATGCATAGCATAAAATGGGAAGAAAACGTTGTCACAGTTATTAACTATCAGTTGTTAAAATGGTAGCAGACATGTTGTATCATATATCAAATTAAAGGAGGTTGCTTATGGAAAGCTAATGTATTGATATTTTAGTTGAGACAACATTTTGCAACGACAACATTTCGACGATTTATAAGCCCATGGCAGATATGAGAAGTCACTAAAGATGATTGATCATCCCATTGCACTCAATCAGTAAATTCAAAAGGAAGGAAGCCAGACAAGAAAGTTGTATAGGGGGTAGGAGTGAGGGGGGGAGGTAACAAGTGAGAATAGACAATCAACACATAATTATGCTGTGAGGAGGTGGAATAGGAGGGAAAAGAGAGGACAACGAGGAGGAGGAGAAAGAGCAAGATGAAGAAGAGAATGAGGCAGGGGAAGAGGGGGGAGAATAGGGAAAGGAGAAGGGGTAGAGAAGAGGAGGAGGGTGATGGAGAGAATGAGAGAGAGGAAGAGGAGGAGGAGAAAGAGGAGGGTGGGGGAGAGAATAAGGAAGAGGAAGAGGAGGAGAGAGGGGAGAAGAGGGAGAGAAAAGGAGGAGGGTGAAGGAGCGAATGAGGGAGATGAAGATGAGGAGAAAGAGGAGGGTGAGGGAGATAATGAGGGAGGGGAAGAAGAGGAGGAAGAGGGAGAGGAGAAGAGGGACAGAAGAGGAGGAGGGTGAAGGAGATGAAGAGGCAGGGTGAAGGCGGGAGAGGAAAGAGGGGATATATATACTTTTAGTAACCCTTCTATTCGAATGAAATTATAATACGTTCACTAAAAGCGTCATATGTCATAGCGATTTCTAAACAAGTGTAGATGTTTGAATATGTATGGGCCAGCCAATCAGCGTGTGGCAATGTCATTAGTAAATGGCTGCCAAGAAAAGCCAAACCAACAAAGTTGGGATAAACATTAACAATGGAAAAATGATTACAATGAACAGAGTATCCATTTGCATAATTGGGAACTCCAGTGTGAATTGTATAACATGAATGTTTACGTCTTGTTCAATGAAATGTAAGTTTGCATGTGTGTGTGTGTGTGTGTGTGTGTGTGTGTGTGTGTGTGTGTGTGTGTGTGTGTGTGTGTGTGTGTGTGTGTGTGTGTGTGTGTGGGTGTGTTTGTGTGTGTGTGTGTGTAGGTGGGTTGGCATGTGTGTCTGAGCGCATGTGTCTGTGTCTGTAGGTGGGTGAGCGTGTGTGTATGTGAGTGACTATGTATATATATATATATATATATATATATATATATATATATATATATATTTTTTTTTTTTTTTTTTTTTTTTTTCCGCGTTTCCATCCTGTTTTCAGGATATTGCGGTCAACACCAGCATCTTTCAGCTGTATGTTGATTCCTAGGCTAGATTACGCTCATCAGCACGCCACGACTTTCTGAGCGACCGGCTCCATACTCTCATAAGTCACTTTTGCGATTCGAACCACTGCTAATTCTCGTCGCGTCACGTGACGAGAGTATTCGGGGTTAACGGAGAAAGCTGCTAAATTCTCGGCCACGGAGCCGGCTATATATATATATATATATATATATATATATATATATATATATATATATATATATATATATATGTGTGTGTGTGTGTGTGTGTGTTTGTGTGTGTGTGTTTTTGTGTGTGTGTGTGTGTGTGTGTGTGTGTGTGTGTGTTTGCCTGGATGTGTATATGTATTTGCGTCTGCGGGTATTTATGTCTGTGTGCATGTGTGTTTGTTTCTATGTCTGAACTGTGCGTTTGCCTGTGTTTATGTAGCTATTTGTATTCGTATATGGAGATGAGTGCATATATGTGTGTATTTGTCTTCTTTCCCCTTCTCCCGTAGGGAACGACGAGTGTTTTACCGAAGTATATTTCGACAGCGCTCATGCCATCGTCAGACCAACCGTTAGACCAACGCGAACGCTGGGTAAGAAAAGAGGCTGATTTATTCCCGGATTGTTAATATGAGATAATTGACAGAATATAATGAGTCCACATTTGTGCTCGTTTCTGAACACAGAAATCATTGGGCGACTCTGACTGCGCGTGCCTTCATTGTGACTCTGCTAAGGCCCACTTTCAGTATGTCTGGATGAACTCATATCTTATATGTATACAGTTTTTCGTTGCTGTTCGTTCTTTTCTTTTTTTGCATACAAGTTAGCCACATCGTGTACATTCGCTGCCTAATCATGGCGTACGACCTTCCTATAATGAGATATTTACTACCGCCTGGGTTGAAATCATGCAAGGATTGATTACATGCGATAATGCATTTTTTTCCTGCTTAATTCTTCACAGTTAAGTAGTGCAATGATGTATGAATAGACAAAATGATATAACAGACGAAAGACTGAAATAACGAAGAAGACAACAGAGCTTGTGTATGCGAAACAAAATAATTATGTCACAAGCCATTCAGATAATTACATATTGCGTCATTTTGGAGCTGTGGAAACTAAGCTGGTTGGAAGTTTAATAATACAGAGTGGCGTAGAAAACAGAAATATCACATCCAACAACAACAAAACATCCGATAACTTACATTTGTGTGTGGCTATTTTCTATTCTGTGCATTTGAATGTGATCTGGTTCTTGGGACGATTGGTGCGAATGCCTTAGGCTGTCAGAGTAACTAGCAATGGATGGCTCATGAAACTAGAACATCATATACAACTCGATGACAGAGACACAGAGCAGCCTTTGATCGTGTGATGAGAAGTGAGGCATTCGAAAACATCGTGACAAATGGACATTTCAGTGGAAGGGAGGCAGAGGGAAACAGAGAGAAATTATATTGGATAGGCTGGGACGGTGGCATGGAGGAATATCATCAGCAGAGTTAATCCAGAACACCAAAGGCCGAGCTATGTGGAGAGACATGAACGCATACGCCAGTAGGCAGGTCACATGATGATGATGATGATGATGATGATGATGATGATGATGATGATGATGATGATGATGATGATGATGATGATGATGATGATGATGATGAGGATGATGATGATGATGATGATGATGCGAATGTTGGACAATTAGTAATAAAATCGTGATAAAACATCAGTACAGATGTAGTTTTTGAGAATACTAATAGAGAAAACGTGAACAGAGAAGGAAAAAAAAAACTGCGGGTATGTGACGCGTTAGAACCATCCCCTCCGTATAGCTGGAGTGCATGTAGGAAAGGTGGTCAGTCTTTCCTTCCCTTTCTTATTGTGAACAACGACAGTTTGTATCCAACCCTTGTCTAACAACTTTCCTGCAATTGTCCGTGTCAACGCGCATGCCGGATAAGTACAAGACAATTATCACCGGACTGATTATAATTTGGCAGAACTGACAGGGTGTTGTATGTACTCAAAGTCGATACAGTCAGACATGTCACCATGATGAATATGATTGCATTTCTACAAGTTGATGGGAAAGAACTTAAACTGGTAAAAGACATATATTGGAAGCAGAACGCTGCCATCAAGATTGATAATTAATTAGGACAATATCCGCCTATTAAGAGAGATGTGCGACAGGATGTGTAATGTCTCCAAATCTTTTTTCCCTAAAGAGTGAACATATTTTTATAAACTTTGAAGATTGTGAGAGGAAGCAGCATTGGGACGTAATATCAATACCATTAGATATGCAGATGATACAGTATTGATTGCAGGCAATGAACAGAATCTCCAACAGATGCGTTTGTTTCACGCAGTAAACAACTAGGGTTAGAATTAACTTGAAATAACACTCAGATTATGGTTGTCACTACGAAGAAAGAAATACCACAATGTAATATACGGGTATATAGGGATATTCTTAAATAAGTAAACATGTACAATTATCTCGGAACAGCATAAGATATGATGGTAGGTGTTTCGAAGAGATTAGAATAAGAGTCGCCATGGCGAAGGTAGACTTTTGCAAGATGGAAAACATACTGACCAATAAAACGGTGTCAACTGCAACGAGAAAACAAGTGTTGAAGTGCTACGTAGAACCTGTGCTGATGTATGGATGTGAAGCGTGGACAATGAGCAGACAAGCTGAAAAACATCTAATGGCTGTGGAAATGTGGTTTCTGGGGAAAATGCAAATAATACCATGTACAGACAGAAAACCCAATGAAAAGGTCCTACAAGCAACAAATGAAATCCGTAAACTGATTAGAGAAATTGGACGTAGACGGTCACAATATTTTGGACACGTTAGAGAAGAAATAAATTTGAGAATTTTGTGACAACTGGTAAGATTGAGGGGGAAAAAACAAAGGAAAGGCAGAGCAGTAAATAGCTGGATGGCTTGGCCACGTGGTATGGTCGAGACAAGAACACAGACCTGATCCACGACTCTGGTGATCGTGTGAGATGGCGAAACATGACCGCACACGATTATCAGCTTGGCACATGATGATGATGCATATGTCCACATGTGTGTACGTGTCTGAGCATGCAAACACACACAGACACACACACCCACACACAATGGACGACTCTGATTTCACATGCCTCCATTATGACATGACCGCCAATTCTTATCGGCATGGCACATGATGGATGGATGGATTATGACATGCCTACGATCCCACTTTCGGTATTTCGAGATGAAATCATATAGTGTATGTATACAGTGTTTCTTTACTGTTCGTTCTTTTCTTTATTTGCATACAAGTCAGCCACAGTCTGTCTCTGTGATGCTTCCTCGGGGCGTGCGGCTTCCTATAATGAGACAATTACTGCAGCCTGGTCTGAAATCGTGCCAGAATAGATTCCAGACAAAATTGATCTTTTTAAGCTCAGTTCTTTACAATCCAGCAGTGCAGTGATGTATGCATATGCTGAATGAAAGACTTAAACCGAGCAAAGGACGAAGTTTGTATATACGAAACAAATCATACGGATACAATGCAATCAGAAAATTAGATTGTGTTGTGTTGTATCTATGTGAGTTTTATAAAATAGCCAGATGTAGAAATATAAATATAGGGTGAATTTTAATGATTGTTTGGGATTTTGAATATATTGCCGTTCCATGTTTTGTATTCACCCTCTGTGATCTCATGCAACATAAAAGTAAAAGGTAAATATGGAACGGCAATATTTTCAAAAGCCCTATAGTAATTAAAAATACACGCTGTATCACATGCTAAAAATCCGATAACTTACATTTGTGTGTGATCTGTTTCTTCTTTATGCATGTGAATGAAATGGCGTTCCTGAGACAAGTGTTGCGAATACCTTGGACTGCCAAAGTAACTAACGCTGACTGCCTGGAAGAGGCTAATGGAAGTAGAACATTATATACAACAATAAGAAAGAAACAAACAGCTTTCTTTGGTCATGTGATGAGAAGAGAGGCATTGGAGAACATCGTGGCGACTGGAAAAGTCAGTGGGGAAAGAAGCAGAGGCTAATCGAGATAAATTATGCTGGATGAAGTGAGATGATGGCGAGGAGGGACGTCATCAGCAGAGTTGATCCAGAACACGAAAGGCCTAGCTATATGGAGAGGGGTGAACGCCTACGCCAGTTGACTGATCACATAATTATGATGATTGTTATAATTAAGATTATGATGGCGGTGACGATGATGATGATTATGATTGTGATGATGATTATGATGATGATGATGATGATGTAATGATGATGATGATGAATGTAATGCTGGACATTTAGTAACGAAATGGTGATAAAACATCATCAACAACGCAGGTGTGGTTTTTTTAGAAGAATATTGAGAATGTTTTTTTTTTTTGTTTTTTTCTGTTTGTTCTCATATCCTTTACAGCATCTTTTAGCTGATTGTTGATTTCTTGGCAAGACTACGCTCAGTAGTTTGCCATTGCTTTCTGAGCGACCGGCTCACATACTCCGTAAGATTACCGACGCGGAGAGAACCGCTACCAATTCTCGAGCACGTCACGTTAGTCATGAGAGTATACGGGATTACGGAGAAAGTCGTGAAAATCTAGACCAGGGAGACCGGCTTTGAGAATATAGTGGACAGAAAACGCTGGGGTAATGTAAAATGTTCGGACCATCACATGCATTTGAATTCGCCTGAGTGTAGGTAGGAATAGGTGGCCGGTCTTATTTCCCCCACACACACTACTGGTAGAAAGCATCCGAAGTCTGTATCCACCTCTCGGCCAACAACTGTACAGCATTTGTCAGTTGACAGGATAGAGTAAGTCCGCACGTTTGCTGTTTGTGGCACAAGAAGCAGTGGGCGACTCTTCACTGTGCGTTCTTCCATTGTCACATGCCTACGACCCACGTTCGGTATTTCGAGATGAACTCTATATTATATGTATACCGTTTTTCTTTAATGTTCGTTGTTGTTTTTTTTCTTTATTTGCATACAAATCAGCCATATTCTATCTGTGCGCTGACTCCTCTGGGCGTGCGGCCTCCCCATAATGAGACAATTACTGTCGCCTGGGCTGAGATCATGCAAGGATTGATTCCAGACAAAATTGATGTTTTTTATGCTCAATTCTTTACAATAAAGTAGTGCAGTGCTGTATGAATAGGCTGAATGATATAACGGATTAAAGACTTATATAGATTAAAAGAAACGAAGCTTGTATTTACGAAGCAGAATATAATGAAATCAGATATTTAGACACTATGTAACGTTGGCGCTAAGGAAACAGGTCTGGTTGGAACTTTAATACAATAGCCAGGCGTAGAAACCGAAATATTGCATGCAGAAATATATCTGCAATGAAAATGTGTGTGTGTGTGTGTGTGTGTGTGTGTCGATTGCTTATTACATTTTGCTTTAAAAAAGATATAATAACTACAGCCCATGTCGGGGACCAGGGATGGAGTCATACCTCTCTATAGCACAAAGCCTGGCCATCGTCACAAAATATAAATGTAGTGTTTTTCATGTAGATGCACACGTGTGTGTTTGTTGTTTGTGCGCTGACAAAGGCCTTGGCCGTAACGCCCATTTTGCTACATGTGATCGTGTTCGAATAAATATTTTTGGTCTACTTCTCGCTTTTTGGTGATTCATTCATTGTATTTTTAAAGCTTTACTGCATTTCCTATCCAGTCTACCATTTTTTCAAGTCTACCATTGACACAATAATATAATAAGTTAATAACTATATGTTATGGTTTTTAATGAATATAAATCGTTACCTTTTTGCATCCGCAGGTGATCCGCATGCTGATAGTAGTGGTTGTATTATTCGCCGTCTGTTGGGGACCAATTCTCATCAACAACCTCTTAGTTGCCCTGAATGTTATCAACAAACTCCACGTGGGTCCTTTAAAACCATTAAGACAGGCAATCTTCTTGATGTCGTACCTGAACTCCAGCTTAAATCCTCTGGTCTACGGTTTCATGTCACGCCACTTCCGACGCGGATTCCGTGAAGCCATTTGTGTCTGTTGCTCCGGCAGCCGACGCCGAAGTAGAGACAACAGAGGCGTTCTGGGAAGGAGGGCCAATGACGCCGGCAGCAACTATCCCTCAGAGGGTGGTACTTCAGTTGTTCGTACAGGCACTATTCGGCTCAGTCCTGTGTCAGAACAAATGCAGATGGCAGTTTCCGAAGACCTGGAAGCGTCTCCGGTTGGGAACAAAAAGTACAGCAGAAAGATTTGGGCAAGAACTGATAGAATAACTCACGGTCTTCAGGATATGTAAGAACACAACAATAAATATTATCCCTCTATATACTTACTGGTGTTTGAGTATAATAGGAATTCACATATATTTGACGAGGGAATTGTGAGATGGGGGTGTCTACACATCTCATCATAGGAGCCTTTTTTTCATAGATACATATCTGGTATGCACTTTAGCAGATAGAGCTTTCAGCCAGGATGTGCATGGTCGGAGAAACATTTTCTTAATCCAGGAGCTTCAAACTTGGTGTTGGTGGGTCAGTGTGAAATCCAGCAACATGCGGATACAAAAGGAATTGGGTTACCTGTCTTGCAGTGTCACATATCCTTCACAAATACTGTAGTATAGTATACAGATATATAACATGTTCTTGATGCATACTATAAAACATTGTTCATTGTAGCTGTTGCATATTGTTGACATACACAGAAACATATCACTCATATATATTGAAACATATCTTTCACGTGTATTGTAACTTTTCGTTATCATATGTACATTTAGACTATCATTCTTCTTCTTCTTCTTCAGCGTTCCGAGCCATTGAGGTTCTTTGCTGCAAATACAATCCGTATCCATTCGTCTCTCTGGTGGACCTTCTCTTGCCAGTCGTTGATTCCAAGTGCTTGTAGGTCTGTACATGTATTATCTCTCCACCGCCTTCTTGGTCTACCTCGGGGTCTACGGTCATTTATTTCCTGAGTGTAAGCGAGTTTTGTTTCCCTATTATCTTCCATTCTTTCTATATGCCCCAGCCATTGTAGTCTATTAGCCTTCATGATACCAGTGATTAGCGGGGACTTAAACAGATCATAAATGTCTTTGTTACTTCTTCTTTTCCACTCTCCACTTTGTGTATCCCTAATGGGTCCAAAGATGCGTCTTAAAATTTTGTTCTCAAAGGTTTGTAACAAGGCTTCGTCTCCTTTCGTTGTACTCCAGGTTTCAGAGCCATACAGCACAACTGGTCTGATCAGTGTTTTGTATATTGTGATTTTGGTGTTACGAGATAGCGCCTTTGATTTTAGTAGATGTTGTAGTGCATAGTATATCTTATTTCCAGAGTTGATTCTAGTTTGTATTTCTTCCCGTATGATGTTGGAGCAGTTGAAGATTGTACCCAGGTATTTGTATGTTTCCGTTCTTTTAATGGTATTTAGACTATCATTACAAGAAATAAATAATAGCAATTGTAATATTTTAACAGAAAGTAAAAGTATATTAAAACAATCAAGGCTTGGTTTGGACAGCTGTAATTGGATACGATAAACAATAAAGATAAACAACCGACAGCGAATATAGAGGTTCGCAAAGCTTTGTTAGAGGCAATACGATCAGCTTGCTTGCTTGCTTGTGTTCGCTGGCTGTGATCTCCAGCGTGAAGTCCTGTATGTCGGATGAAGACATCATGTTGTCCAACATCAGTGTGATGTCATACCGGACTGAGGTTTGCGTGAGTATCCGTTGTCCCATGTCTGACTTATTGGTGTGCAGACTGGTGGTTCCTCGCCGTGCAGGCAGACCTCTCCGACTTCGGAGGGATCAACGATCCTACTGACTTCAGCCAGGACCCCGAAGGGACCTGTTGCCCAGGACGCTCGGCGAGGACGCGTCAATAGGTCTTGGCCAGAATAGAACCCAGCCCTGGTGCCTTGGAAACACCTCTGCATGCCAATACGATCAGCAACACACATTCTAAAGAAATATGTTGACACCTGGGTATGATGATATACCTTCTTCTTGAATTGATGGTCTTCTTGTCGATATGTGATGTTTTATCTGATGATACCAATGTAACATATGTTCATATTCTGTAATATATAATTCTCATATTCGGTTACATACCGTTCTCATATTCTGTAACATACCATTTTCATATTATGTAACATATCAATCTCATACTGTGTAACATACCATTCTCATATTATGTAACATATCAATCTCATACTGTGTAACATACCATTCTCATATTATGTAACATATCATTCTCATACTGTGCAACATACCATTCTCATATTCTGTAACAAATTATTATCCTACTTTGCAACATATCATTCCCATACTCTGTAACATATCATTCCCATACTCTGTAACATATCATTCCCATACTCTGTAACATATCATTCTCATATTCTGTAACATATCATTCTCATATTCTGTAACATATCATTCTCATATTCTGTAACATACTATCCCTATGTTCTGTAACATGCCACACTCACATTCTGTAACATATCATTCTCATGTTCTGTAACATACCATCCACATTAATGTAACATATCGCTTACGTAAATTGTAGAATATTGTTCACATAATTGTTGTTACATGTCATTTACATACACTGTAATATTCACCGCATATTTTATAAAACGTCCCTACCATTTATTGTAATGTGCCCTCCGCATACAGAGTAATATATTCCTCGCGTATATTGTAACATACAGCTCATTCATATAATAACGCCAGCCATATATATATATATATATATATATATATATATATATATATATATATATATATATATATGATATATTAAACAAGTTTAAGTCTAATGGAGTTGTTAGAGTAGTGTGACTTATCAAACAACATAATACCTATTGTTTTATTTTAATACTTTAGTATTATATATTTAGACTTAAAATTGAAAGCCAATTAATAAACTCTCTGGTTTGTATTCATCCAGCAGGAATCAATACTGTTGTTGCTGCCATGGTATAACTATGCTATTTTCCTTGTATTTTATTCATATCGGACTGTTTGCACACCATTTGGCAAGACAAACTTTTGTAGCCCAAGAGCACCTTTCTAAACCGTTTCAAACCACCATTTTCGTTTCTCTCATGTCAACAAGAAGCTGTGTTTAATTAAATTTTTATTTTGTGTTTTATTTAGCTTTTTATCTGTTTGCGTTGTCGATTGTAGATCATGAACAGGACCTGCAAAATTTAGTAGATGCGGTTGTTGCACACAGTGAACAACTAGGATTAGGAACTGAATATTAAGAAGACACATATTATGGTCGCCACTGGGAAGAAGGAAATTCCACAATGTGATATACAAGTACATGGGCATAGTCTTAAGAAAGTGAATCGATACAGTTATATCGGCACAGTCATAACATCTGATGGGAGATGCCCTGAAGAGGTTAGAACAAGAATTGCCATTGCGAAGGTAGCCTTTTGCAAGATGAAAAGCATACTGACCAATAAAAAGATATCAATTAAAACGAGAAAAAGAGTGTTGAAGTGCTACATAGAACCTATACTTTTGTATGGATGTGAAGCGTGGACGATAAGCAGTCAAGCTGAAAAACAGCTGATGGCCGTGGAAATGTGGTTTCTGAGGAAAATGCAAAGAATACCATGGACAGACAGAAAAACCAATGAACAAATCCTTCAAGAAACAAATGAAGATCGTAAACTGATTAGAGTCATTAGACGTAGACAATCTAAATTTTGTGGGCATGTTATAAGAAGAAATGACTTGGAGAACTTGGTGATGACTGGCAAGATCGAAGGGAAGAGACCAGGGGGAAGACCGAGAAGTAAATACCTGGATGGCTTGGCCACATGGCATGGTCGAGACAGGAACACTGAGCTGATCCACGACTCTGGTGATCGAGTGAGATGGCAGAACATGACCGCCCATGCTTATCGGCATGGCACATGATGGATGGATGGTTGTCCTGTTCTTGACAAAGATCGTAGAACCGAAACGTCGATCGTGCCTTGTTGTCCTATAATACTTATTGTTTTATTTTAATACTTCAGTATTATATATTTATTGATTGTTTATGTTTTTTGATAAGTCACACTTTGTTTTCATCTGTGTAAGATGGAGGTCTTTGTAAGGTACGTACACCGCGTCTGTGTCTAGTATGTCTCGTCTTTTCGCAGGAGCTAAATATACCTGATTGTTTGTAATTCATATTGATATATCCTGCTGCAGCCGCTGCTTTTTATTTTGTTCAACACTATTGTTCGGCGCCGAAGCCTCGACATTGAACAAACAGCTAGAAAGTCGAATAGATGATCTGGAGATTTGAATATACAGAAAAATATGTCTATTTCATGGAAACAGAAACAATCAAATACAGAGATTCTAGAAAACAAAACTGGGAATGAAAAGGGAGTTGATGAAAGAAATAAAAAGAGGCAAGTGAAATATTTCGGCCACGTTAAAAGACATAACACTCTTATAAAAAGCCATACTGGAAGAAAAGGTTGAAGGGCAAGCGAGCATGAGGTAGACAACGATACAAGTTGGAAGATAACATGAAGAGACGGACGAACATCAGTCTGGCAGAATGTGTAGTCAAGGCGAGAGACAGACGATGTTGGAGATCCATTTCAGCCGACCGTCATTGTGGAGCACCTAACTGATTTATTGAGTAACAGAGAAGAAAGGACTCTCCTTCAATATCAAGACAACAATAACAATGGTGAGAGATATAGAGAGGGTTAATTTAATAAGCCTACTATATGGCTAGCAGTATAGAGTTACTAAACCCTGTGATATGCCAACGATATATAGTTACTTTACTCAACCCTGTGACATGACCAGGGGTAAAGAGAGTTACTTTACCCAACCTTGTGACATGACCAGGGGTATAGAGAGTTACTTTACTCAACCATGTGACATGACCAGGTGTATAGAGAGTTACTTTACTCAACCCTGTGACATGACCAGGGGTATAGAGAGTTACTTTACTCAACCCTGTGACATGACCAGGGGTATAGAGAGTTACTACTTTACTAAACCCCATGACATCAATGGAGATTTAGTTTACTAAACAATGTGGTATGGCCACCGTTGTAGAAAGAGTTAGTTTACTAAACATTGTGGTATGGCCACCGTTATAGCTAAACAATGTGGTATGACCACCGTTATAGAAAGAGTTAGTTTACTAAACAATGTGGTATGGCCACCGTTATAGAAAGAGTTAGTTTACTAAACAATGTGGTATGGCCACCGTTATAGAAAGAGTTAGTTTACTAAACAATGTGGTATGGCCTCCGTTATAGAAAGAGTTAGTTTACTAAACAATGTGGTATGGTCACCGTTATAGAAAGAGTTAGTTTACTAAACAATGTGGTATGGCCACCGTTATAGAAAGAGTTAGTTTACTAAACAATGTGGTATGGCCACCGTTATAGAAAGAGTTAGTTTACTAAACCATGTGGTATGGCCACCGTTATAGAAAGAGTTAGTTTACTAAACAATGTGGTATGACCACCGTTATAGAAAGAGTTAGTTTACTAAACCATGTGGTATGGTCAGTGGTATAGAAAGAGTTAGTTTACTAAACCATGTGGTATGGTCAGTGGTATAGAAAGAGTTAGTTTACTAAACCATGTGATATGGTCAGTGGTATAGAAAGAGTTAGTTTACTAAACCATGTGGTATGGTCAGTGGTATAGAAAGAGTTAGTTTACTAAACCATGTGGTATGGTCAGTGGTATAGAAAGAGTTAGTTTACTAAACAATGTGGTATGGCCACCGTTATAGAAAGAGTTAGTTTACTAAACAATGTGGTATGGCCTCCGTTATAGAAAGAGTTAGTTTACAAAACAATGTGGTATGGCCACCGTTATAGAAAGAGTTAGTTTACTAAACCATGTGGTATGGTCAGTGGTATAGAAAGAGTTAGTTTACTAAACCATGTGGTATGGCCACCGTTATAGAAAGAGTTAGTTTACTAAACCATGTTGTATGGCCACCGTTATAGAAAGAGTTAGTTTACTAAACCATGTTGTATGGCCACCGTTATAGAAAGAGTTAGTTTGCTAAACCATGTTGTATGGCCACCGTTATAGAAAGAGTTAGTTTACTAAACAATGTGGTATGGCCACCGTTATAGAAAGAGTTAGTTTACTAAACCATGTTGTATGGCCAGCGGTATAGAAAGAGTTACTCAATTAAACATTGTGATATGACTAGTTGTATATAGAGTGTTACTTTACTAAACCCTGTGATATGGCCAGAGGTAAAGAGAGAGATACTTTAATAAACCCTGTGATATAGCTAGCTTTATATAGAGACGTATTATTATAAGCTATATGATATGGCTAGCAGTATAGAGAGATTTACTTTATTAAACTCTGCGATATGGCTAAAGGTACTAGGGTAAGTTAATCAGTAAGTCACAATTGGCTGTAGAAAAAATAACTAAAGATGATAACAACTTGAAACCAGTTTATTTTTATACATACATCGTCTCTTTATTTCTCAACATAATTTCCACCAACATTGATGTACTTATCCCATTGTTTTATCAGTCCTCCCAAACCGGCTGCATAGAACTGCGTGCTTTGTTTTCATTGACCTACCATCCCAAAGAACTGTGTGACTTATTTTTTGACTCATCCTCGTAACGTTGTCTACCCAGCTATGCACCGCTTTACGAGACAAACATTTGTCGGCATAAACAGGAAACCCACCTTGGCGGGAGACATTTCACGAATGACGCCGAAGTTGAATGTGAAGTGAAAACGTGGTTTAGAAAACAGAGCACGTAGTTCTAGGCAGCCGGTTTGGGAGGACTGATAAAACGATGGGATAAATGCATAACTGTTGGTGGAAATTATGTTGAGAAATAAAGGGACAATATATCCATAAAAATAAACTGGTTTCAAGTTGTTATCATCGTTAGTTATTTTTCTACAGCCATATGTGACTTACTTATTAACTTACCCTCGTACTTAGAGAGTTGCTTTACTCAACTCTGCGGTCTTTCTCCCGGAAATGAATTAGAAATACGGAAACTTAGGTGGCATTTCATGGAAGTGTATTGAACCATCTCTGTGGAGACGACACTTGGTTGATTGACTAGGTGTCTGTTTCGTGTGTATTTAATTCTTCTACGAATGAATTCTGTTTGCGTCAAACCAAACGTTTCGCGGAAACATTCTTTACCAAGAATGTTTAGAGTAAAGCTGTCAAGAACGGGAGAAATAAATATACCACAATAAAGAACAAGTATTCGCATGCATTGTGTATAGTTTATTTGTAATTAATATAGTTTCTTTTACATAATATAGTTCCTTGTACTGAGCATAGTTCATCATTTCCAGAGAAATACAAGCTAATGGCGCAGATAATAATATTATTCTTTCGCTTGTTAGCTTAAACAATCATGGCAGTGTTGTGCATATGGGAAACTCCAGAGTGCCGCGGTGTGCCAGTTCTTGACTCAACTCAACTCAACCTAATTCAGTACAATTCAGCTCACTTCAACTTAACTCAACTCAACTCAGTACAGCTCACCTCAACTTAGTTCAACTCAGCTCGACTCAGCTCAACTCAATTCAGCTCATCTCAGCTCAACTCAATTCAACTTAAAACAACGCAGCTCAACTCAGTCAGCTCACCTCAACGCAACTCACCCCCAACTCACCTCAACTCAACTCAGCTCAACTCAGTTCAGCTAACTTCAACTCAACTCAACTCAACTCATTTCAGCTCACCTCACCTCACTCAACTCAACTCAGCTCAACTCAATTCAGCAAGCATCAACTCAACTCAACTCAACTCAATTCAGGTTACCTCAGCTCAACTCAACTCAACTTAGTTCAATTCAATTCAGCTCACCTCAACCAACTCAGTTCAGTTCGGCTCGACTGTGTCTAGTCAACATTGCTAGGTGCTGGTAAACAGAAATGACTGTGTCTAGTCAACATTGCTAGGTGCTGGTAAACAGAAATGACTGTGTCTAGTCAACATTGCTAGGTGCTGGTAAACAGAAATGACTGTGTCTAGTCAACATTGCTATGTGCTGGTAAACAGAAGCGACTGTGTCTAGTCAACATTGCTAGGTGCTGGTAAACAGAAGCGACTCCTGGGCACTCAGGTCACGGTCATAAGTGAACAGTCTCCATCAGCAGACGTCAAAGTGATAAAGGTTGCAGGTCAAAGACCGAAGTGTTAAAGGTTGCAGGTCAAAGGAAAGAGGATCGACTTCACCACACCGGATTTCTAACACCTGGCTCGGTCTCTCTCCTCACAACGGCGAGCCCCGCCTCCCGAGAGCTTCAAACAAACCACGAACGTCCCAGTTCCAGTGAAGATGCGCGGAAGTCTTCGGGAGATTTGCGTTGGTGGTCTGAAATCTGTAGTCCGAGAACGAAGCTATGAGCTTCAGTGGGCGAGAACGCATCCCAGACAACATTTTCTATGGACAGCGAGCAAACAGTAACAAGCGAACGAACGAATGAACGAACGAATGAACAAACAAACTTTATTTTCAAAGGGGTAAGAATTGGGCACGCAGACCTGTCTGATATTCTGCTCTTCTTCTCGCTTTCCTCTCATACGTTATTTGATTCAACATCACTTATGAAGTCAATCTTAAACAACAAAAGAACAATATGCATTAAACGAGTGGAAAATAATCATAATACATGACTAACTAAGGCAATTTTTAACATGGCCATTATAAATACCTAAAGAAAGTGTAACGTACCATACATATGGGAATGTTTATTAGCTAACTGTCGTTTGAGATATGTTCATTACTTAATAATAAACAAAACCACAGCTAGTCTTTAAAGACACTTACGACGAGACATGAAAATTTTGACATAGACAGTAACCTTGGAGAAAACGCATTCTGAAGCAGCATGTGGAGATGCAATGTCAATAATCATCTTGAAATCTGTGAAAACAGACGACTTCAACAAGCAGATAGGAACAGTTTGACGTGACTGTCATGGTCAAGTCTCTAAAGAATTGTAATGACCATGTGGTCTCCAAAAAATCAAACATGAAATATATCCAACTGATGAACATGTGGTCTCCAAAAATCAAACATGAAATATATCCAACTGATGAACATGTGGTCTCCAAAAATCAAACATGAAATATATCCAACTGATGAACATGTGGTCTCCAAAAATCAAACATGAAATATCTCCAATTGAGACTATCTAATGATAATCTTCAAATCAACAATCATGGGACAATCCACACATCACCTAATGAATACAGGCTGGTCTATAAAAATACGATTTGAGCACGGTATACCCAATACGCCCCAAGGCGGATACAAGGATCATTTCTTTTTCATTTTGTGTCACTATTTTATAAAGCTGGATTGAGCCACAGATCAGTGCTGGTCAGTCACATTAATCCTCCCAGTACAAAGGCCGGCGCTGCGGCCACGGGACTACAGATGCAATTCGCAATCCCGCATACTGTTTTTGAAACATAGCTGAGAGCGATTTAATGCAGACCGCCTCGCGCTGGTTTGCATACAATGGTATGAGTGTCGGTCGTTCGGAAAACTATGGCAAACTAATGAACGTAAATTTGATAAGAAATCACAAACATAGAAAACATATTGGTGTTGACTGCGACGTCCTGCAAAGGATCTGCAACTAACTAACTAACTGGTGAGGATTGAACCCAGGTCATTTCCTTTATTAGCAAACGCACTAACCACTTTACTACTGTTGCTGATAAAACATAATAATCACATTGTGGAAAAAGAACCGCAGCGAAGCAAAACATAATTGAAGTAAAAATGTGAAAATAAGAGAGAGTATCTGGTATAAATTAAAGTAATTTGTCATTTGCTGGCAGTCGTAATAGCCGGGTAGACAGAAGATCAATGGATCAAAGTTCCATTACCGACTTATGCCAGACTGAATAAACAACCGAAGATAAATTTAGTCGCAACGTTTGAAGCTAAAACTACTTTGTTTGAATCCCTGAGAGATTGTTCTGGTCATCCGTTGTTATGATTAAAGACATGTATAGATTTTGTGGGTATGTGTGTTATTATGTTATTCATGTATACTTATATTATTTTTCTCGAGCTTTATAATTATTGTGATATTGTCCTTACATTTTGATTTATCTCCAATGTATAGTGGCAGAGGCGTGGCTGTATGGATAAGAGTACTCGCTTTTAAACTTCCGGTGTGCTGATGCTGAGGTAGAGGGTTCAACCTTTGCACCAGTCGTCATCATCATCATCATCAAGTGCCCTGCCAGCTGGCGTAGGCGTTCATACTCTCCACAGATCTCGGTCTTTGATGTTCTGGATCAACTCTGCTGATGATATTCCTCAATGCCACCGTCTCAATCCATCCTGCACCAGTCAGTTGGAATAAAATGTTTGACTTCTCGTCCTTGACTTGGGGAGGTAAATTACAAGTACCTCAGAAGTCGGAGTGGGTTAGTCTGGTGGTGAGGGAAACTTGTAACAGGAAAAGCTATTCCCCATGGAAAGATCAGTCCAGGGTATTAGAAGTAGTATCATATGTTTGGACTACGCTTGAGTTCAAGTCGAGAGAAAGCAAAAGTAAAAACAAATACAGATAATTAATGTATAATTAGCAATCTATCATACAGGGTGTATTTTTAATGACTGTACAGTATTTGAAAATATTGCCGGTCTATGTTTTGTATTTACCTATTTGTTGCACGAATTGTACAGAGACTGAATACAAACCTTTGACCAGCAATATTTTCAAAGACTTAGATTAGACTGGCACCTTGCCGTCTTGACAGACGAATGTTTGTTACATTGTGACATTCTGGTGGCGGCATTGTGCACATTGTGCCTGAGCGGGCTGTTGTTTGTCGAGACTCCTATCTTTTCCACGGAGCATAATGGGGACGATCAGTTGCTGTGATGTTGGAACCGCGACTGAACTGAACTGAACTGATTGTGCTTCAAAAAGTCTTAATAACTACAATCCATGGCGGTGGCGAATGTGATTGATAAGGCCAATTCGCGCTGTAAATGTTCGTCCACAGTGGATGCATGTGAACACGTGGTCATTTTCACCATCATGCACCATCTTACGTCACACACGCTCGCTGTGTGACTTATCTGCAATAATTTTCTCTTTTGTCTTTATTCCATTTCTGATATTTGCCCTCCATGCAAAACGTTCAGCAGCGACTTGCTCCCAATGTGCATTATCAATGCTGTATCAATCATGTCCCATATACACACATCTTTATATCGTAGTAGAGGCCGACCCTGAGATTTCCTACCCACCTGTAATTCACCAAAAAAGATGTCCTTTGATATTCTACCCTCATCCATCCTCCTAACGTGTCCTATCCATCTAAGTCTACGAAGACTGGGCAGTATTTGTGATTTTGTCTTGCCACTTAATACCAAGTATTCATCACAGACACCGCATATAAAAGCTGTTTAAACGTTTCTCTTGGTGTGAGTAAGTTGTCCAGGCTTCACTGCCATAAAGAAGTGTACTAAGGACACAGGCTTGAGAGACAAGGACGTTTGTTTTGGCATTAAGCTTCCTGTTCTCCCAAACTCTTTTTTTAACCTGTTCATTGTTGTTGTTGCCTTACCAATCCTAATGTTGATTTCCTGATCTAGGGATAATTTGCTATTTACCTCTGATCCTAGATATGTAAAATGGTCTACTATTTCTAGTTCGGCGTCGTCAGTAAAGATTGATGGTACCCCATGTGCACCTTGTGACATAATCTGTGTCTTCTTTTTTTTTTGCTAATTGTTAAACCAAATTCAGAACAACCATTGGAGAATGCAGATAGTAGACGTTGTAATTCTTCCTCAGAGTGGGTCGTAATTGCAGCATAATCTGCAAAAAGCAACTCTCTGATCAGTACCCTCCTAATTTTGGTCATGGCCTTCAATCTCTGAGCATTGTAGAGGCCGCCATCTGAGCGTGAGTGAATGTATATACAACCATCCTGATCACGAAAGGCATATTTCAATAGAAGTGAAAAGTATATTCCAAAGAGGGTGGGAGCTAGTACACAAACTTGCTTATCTCCACTCTTGATTTCAAACTCTTCTGAAGTTGAGCCATCAAACGTGATTATACCCTTCATGCCTGTGTGGAACGATTCCACAATGGACAGAAGAGTTGGTGGGCAGCCAATCTTCTTTAGTGCCTTGAACAGACCCTCACGACTGACCAAATCGAATGCTTTTGTGAGGTCGATGAAGGCAATAAACAGTGACTGATTCTGTTCACTGCATTTTACTTGCATTTGTCGCAATGAGAATAACATATCAATGGTAGACCGGTTCTGTCAAAAGCCACACTGTGATTCGGGGTAGACTTGATCTCCTAGGACTTGAAGTCTGCGCAGAACAATTCTGGCAAATACTTTCCCAACAATACACAGAAGTGAGATACCTCTTTGGTTGTTACAGTCGCTCCGATCGCCTTTGTTCTTCTACAATGTTATGATGCTTGAGTCTTTTCAAACACTGCAGTCATTAAAAATACACCCGATAGTACAGGGCAGATGTGGCTTTATTTTATTAATGTAAATGTACTAGGAGGCTCCACGTGAAAACCTTCCAAGTGATAGAAATTACAAAACTGTGTCACTGTCTTATAACCCATCAATATTGTTGTTAAGGTTGTCAAGAGGGTTCAACACGTTGCATCACGGTGCAGACGAACATGGTGACGTCATAAGGACATTTTAAAGATAGCTGCCCCACTGTCGACATGCACCAAAGAGGAGCAGCCTTCTGTTATCCGTTTTGTGATCAGTGAAGGGTTAAAACCTATAGATATTCATCGGCGAATGAAGGTCCAGTATGGTGATGCATGCCTGACAGTCTCGCAAGTGTATGAGTGGAGTAGGAAGTTTCAGAACGGCGTGATTTCTATGACAGACTGTTCACAACCGGGTCAGGCACACCGAGTAGTGACCTCAGAGTCGATTTTCTTACAGGAATCCAAGCATTTTACCGGCGCTGGAGGACTTGCATTTAACGCAGCAGTGATTACATTTAAAAAGATAAATAATGAAACATTTATTCTTTACTTTTTCAGAATATATATATTCTCTCTCTCTCTCTCACACACACACACACACACACACACGCACGCACGCACGCACGCACGCACGCACGCACGCACGCTCGCACGCACGCACGCACGCACACACACACACACACACACACACACACACACACACACTGGAAGCACAGATAATTTTTTAAGAATCCGACACTATGTGGAATCGAAGACACGACAAACGGACCGGCAGAGGAGTGTCTTACCACTAAGCTACCGCTGCTCCAAATTGCCCTGTAATTAACCCATTATAATGTGAGTGTGCGTGAATTATTTAACGACATTTAAAACTGTGTACCAACTAGCGTTCTAGCGCACTAATACGTTATGCCAGTAAAACAATCAGGCTGATCATCACGAAGAGGAATAAATATCAGTTGTTTCTTTTATTTTAATGTTGCACGTCCTTTCCGAGACGTTGTTATCAACTGCAGATTTATTTGTTAGACAATTGTACGTTCAGTAGGTTGCCACTGCTTTCTGAACGAGAAATCAACGTTTACGTCCAACTTAATGCCGGTGTAGAGATTAAACCGCCTACCTCGCCATCAGCCCGCCGGATGTTTAAGAGCGCGAAAAGAAGTACAAACAGATTTCAGATAGGACAGAGGAACTTAGAACTATTTCTTCAATATGAGAACCATCTTTTAGCAATGTAGACAGTATATTGTGGATCTCCATACTTGTTTCGTAGACTACCGTTCACCATCAGAAATTATGGAACATCATGAGAGGTATGTGGTTTCGGCACGATTGAGAGCTGTGTTGAATCAGTATATCATGACCAACCTTGAATCATGAACTTTGAGTCTTCGCGGCGAAGTGATCAAGCCGTCTGACTCGGGCTCTGAAGGTTGTGTGATCGGTTCCGGGCGGCGTCCTTCGGTGCACGAGTGCATTTTTTCGGAGACTCCTGAGGGTCGTCGCTGGAGCTACAGAGTTCGTGCTTCTTGCGACGCTTTCCGCGCTGCGGAAAGATACTGAGCCATATGGGATAAAGTCCGGTGCAATGAAGCCGACCCTGTCGACTTTTAAAAGACTTTTTTTTTATCAGTAATAACAAGCTGCTGTCTGAGAAGACGGTGAAACATCCAACTGAAGTAAACTGTTAAAAACGGCAAGAGTTGAGTAATGACGCTCGACTACAGATGAATCACTGCCTGTAAAAAGAACACCATGGGAAGTGGGAGCGTAACAATACCAGGCCCTACAGGTGCGCCAGCCTGACCAGACATGAATGCAGAAACAAATGTGGAATACATACCCATCAAGAAACCCAGAAAGCGAAAATCGTAGCTCTATTTTCGCAAGCAGAAAGGAAAACACAATAAGGGCCCCAGTTATAACTAATCGAGAAATAGACAGTTGAACGGGACATTAACACTTTTTTTCTACATAATGGAAGGATGGAAGGAAGGAAGTAAAACATGATTGCATTCTCTCCCAAGTCCCGCTAAAATTTTTATGCCAAAAATGTTACGAGAAATGTTAAAATTTATGGGTTTAAGGGTAATTTTGATCCATAAATGTTGGAAATTTAGTACCAGAACGCCGATATGCAGCTGACGAGGTCCTCCTCTCAAAGAATGCGATAGAATTAGAAGATGTCAAAAGACACTTTGAAGATTAAAATATTTTTCTGAGCTTAAAACCAATCTCCACAGAAAAAAACGACATGTCAGCGAAAGATCACAAGCAACTTTGAAGAAATGTAAAATGTCACTAACTGGTAATACCGTGGCTT